>PVKU01001154.1:0-336975 GCA_004027475.1 Anoura caudifer
AAGTGGAAAACTTATTTGAACAAATAATAAAGGAGAACTTCCCCAATCTGGCAAAGGAAATAGACTTCCAGGAAGTCCAGGAAGCTCAGAGAGTCCCAAAGAAGGTGGACCCAAGGAGGAACACACCAAGGCACATCATAATTACATTAGCCAAGATTAAAATGAAGGAGAGAATTCTAGAAGCAGCAAGGGATAAGGGAATAGTCACCTACAAAGGAGTTCCCATCAGACTGTCAGCTGATTTCTCAAAAGAGACCTTACAGGCAGGAAGGGGCTGGAAAGAAGTATTCCAAGTCATGAAAGTCAAGGACCTACATCCAAGACTGCTCTGTCCAGCAAAGCTTTCATTTAGAATGGAAGGGAAGATAAAGCACTTCTCAGATAAGGTCAAGTTAAAGGAGTTCATCATCACCAAGCCCTTATTACATGAAATGTTAAAGGGACTTATCTAAGAAAAAGAAGATAAAAAATAGGACAGTAAAAGGACAGCAAACTCACAGATATTAACAACCACACCTAAAACAAAAGCAAACTAAGCAAACAGCTAGAACAGGAGCAGACACACAGAAATGGAAACTACAGGTAAACTACAACCAGAACATGGAGGGTTAGCAACAGGAGAGTGGGAGGAGGAGAGAGGGGGAAAAGGTACAGAGAATAAATAGCGTAGATGGTGGGTAGACTATAGATAGGGGGAAGGCAAGAGTAGTGTGGGAAATGTAGAAGCTAAAGAACTTATGTCACATGGACATGAACTAAAGGGGGGAATGTGGGTGGAAGGGGGTGTGCAGGGTGGAGGGGAATGATGGAGGAGAAATGGGACAATTGTAATAGCATAATCAATAAAATATATTTTAAAAAATTAACTCAAAAAAAAAAAAAATCTGAGGACTTTCAGTTAAGATAGTGATGTAGGTACCGTATTTTGCTGTGCATAACATGCACTTCACCCAAATTTTTGAGAGAAAAATAAGGGAGCGCATTATATCTATGTAGTAGTAAGAATGCACATTATACATGGGTGGTACTAAACCATGGGTGCACATTATATGTGGAGAGCATTATAGGTGGCAAAATACGGTAAATGCTACTCACCTACTCCCACAACCATATCAAAACTACAGCCCTGGCAAGTGTGGCTCAGTGGACTTGAGTGCTGGCCTGTGAACCTGAAGGTCACTGGTTCAATTCCGAGTCAGGGCACATGCCTGGGTTGCAGGCCAGGTCTCCAGGTGGGGGCATGTGAGAGGCAACCACTCTCTCTTTCTCCCTCCCTTCCCCTCTCTAAAAATAAAATCTTTAAAAAACCTACAAGTAAACTACAGAAGAATCATCATTCAGAAGTGCCTGAAATCTGGATGAATGGAAATCCTACAACTAGGTAATTAAAGAAGACTGGTAGGAGAGAACAGGACTGGTTCCACAGCCATGTGTCAGATAAAAATCAGGAGGTATAGCCCATCCCCAGCCCAGGGTTCCAGTGCAAGAAAGTGAAATCCCCATGGCTTCTGGCTATAAAATCCAGCGTGATTGAGGCTGAGTGAGGAGGGCTTCCAGAGTCCCAGGCAGTTCCTCTTAAAAGGCCTTTACATGGACTTACAAAATTTCTTATAATAAATAGTATATTAAAAAATACAACAAAGCTCCATGTACTTAAGTCTATTATAAATATTTTCACTTGATCTTTATAGCAAATCTATAAAGTGTACAAGTTAAAAATCACCATTTTATAGATGAAGAAACTGATTCTCATGAAAGTTACACAGGCAACTTGCCCTGAAATACCAAATTAGTGAACAGTTGGCTTCAGACTGTTGAACTGTATATTACCCCCAAAAGATGAATGCTGAAGTCCTAGCCCCCAGGTACCTGGAAACAGGGTCTTTGTAGATGTAATCAAGTTAAGATAAGGTCATTGGGGGGAGGGGGGGCCCTAATCCAGTAACTGGTGTCATAATTTATAAAGAGGGAAATGCCTGAAGACTGTCATGTGACAGAGGGAGAGACTGAAATGTTACAGATGCAAACCAAGGAACAACTAGGACTACCAAAAGTTGGAAGAGGCAAGAGAGGATCCTCCTCTAGAGGATTTGGAAGGAGATGGCCCTGTGAGGACTTCTCGCAGAACTGTGAAAGAATACATTTCTGTTGTTTTACGCTATCAAGTTTGTGGTACATTTTGTTACAGCAGCCCTAGGAGTCTAAGAACAAACCCAAATGCAGTTTTACTGACTCCAACGTTGGTGATTTGTTTCCTTTCAAAAATCTGAAATCCCAATTAATTTAAACAGCTAGACTTTATGGGTATCTTTAACATACAGGAAAAAGTTAAAATGAGAGTAGACAAACTTTTTAAAAAGAGACTTTTCTACTAAACATTACACAATCAACCCCTGTGCTTTCTGTACACATAGTGCTCTACACAGTCACTAATATTCACCATGAAGATTTTTGGAGAACTTCATAGTCACCCAAGATTTTAGAAATATGATCTGGTTTTAAGGCAAAAAATTAGATTTTTACTTTTTAGAAAAAATATTCCCAGCAATGAAACTGTTAAAATGGTCTTATTCTACAGGTTGTCATTAACAATAGTGATCACCGAACAGGACTCCTCAAATTTTTGTTTTGACTGAGTCTAGTGTATGCTGGGGACCCCAGAACAATTCTCAGCTATGGTACAAAAATTCCAACTCCTCAAGTAAATTCCCTCATAGTGTCTTCTACTAGGCAAGGATGAATGGGCATAGTACACTGCTGACAGAGCAAAAGGCCTTCACAGAAATACAGCTGCACAGATCAGCTGACAGAAGAAGCACTGCCAACACCCACAATCCACACATGAAGAAGTAGGAAAAAAACCCACATAACTAGCTTAAAAGCAAAGAGAGCCATTGCTTCTTACACACAAGAAAGTCATTAAAAAGGCCATTTTGTGTAAGACTTGAATTATTCCAATATCTAAAGCTAACAGTATCCCTATTTAGAAGGGTAAAAAGCACTCACAACAAGCCACTGTTTCCTTTCAGACACTTAACTGATGTCAGACTTACTTAAAATTGGCCATTACAAACAAAACCAAAGCTGCTGTTTTGCATCTTGAGCTTTATCCTCCATAAACAAAACTGGAAATCCTCCATAAAATAATATCCAATACCAATCATACATACAAACCTTTTACTATGCTTATTTTAAAAATTAAATGCCCAAATGCAACATTCTATGGCTTTCATATTGCCTTTGGCAAAACAGATTAATAAGGAATCATTGTGAGTTTCTCATACAAGTGATATGAACATAATGAGACCAACCCTCCCCTGCCTTGATCTTCATCATCTATACAGCCTTACAAACATTCCTTTAAAAAAAATGATACTTCACATCAAAGTGACTTTCAAAAGAAAACTGAAACTAACTAGGTTCACAGTCTTCATGCTCAGTAACATAGGAGTTGGACATTGCAATACAGAGTTTACAAACTATTGGTCAGCAGTGGACATTTCAATTTATACACCAGTAATATTTATACAGAGCACAAGGTAGAGAAGGTGTAAGAGTCCCCATTCTTTCCAAGTTAATAAACAGACACACTAGTAACCTACAACAACCAACCAAAAAGTGAACAAATACTTCCAGTCAAGATGGCAGCATAGGCAAACATGGCTCATCTCCTTGAACAACCACATCAAAATTATAACTAATAAATAGAACCATCACTCAGAACCATAAGAAATTTGACCTGATGGAAGTCTGACAACTACGGAATTAAAGAAAACACAACCATCCAACTGGTAGGAGGGGCAGAGACAGAACAGACTGGTCACACATTCATGTGTGGTGGATAAAAATTTGGGAGGGCCCTGGCTGCTGTAGCTCAGTGTATTGAGCAAGGGCTGCGAACCAAATGGTTACCAGTTAGATTCCCAGTCAGGGCACATGCCTGGGTTGCAGACTAGGACCCCAGTAGGGGCCACATGAGAGGCAACCACACAATGATGTTTCTCCCCCTCTCTTTCTCCCTCCCTTCCCCTCTCTCTAAAAATAAGTAAATAATTATTAATTAATTTGGGAGGGATATCTCAGAAGCAAGGAGTCCCAGCCCCACAACAGGCTCCCTAGCCAAAGGTTCCAGTGCCAGTAAGTCCCCACACTTCTGGCTGCAAAAACCAGCAGGGATTGAGTCAGGGGAAGGAACTTCTGGAGACCAAGCAGTTCCTCTTAAATAACCCACACGTGAACTTACTCAGGCTCACTCCCACTGAGCTCCAGCACTGGGGTAGCTAGCAACTTGAAAGGCACCAGTGGGACACAGGGAAGAAATGAACTGTCTAGCATCAAGGAGAGAGCTGGAGGACAACTTTGTCCCAGACAGAAGGACAGGCAGAGGCCATTGTCCCTTTTCTGAATCCTCCCCCCAACAGAGCCTGCAGGCTGGCGCCATATCTGAGACTCCATCTACCTGGGTGATACTGTTTGCCCTACCCTGGAAATCCTGAGACTCCGTCCCACCCAACTTACAGGCCCACCAAAGCTGCTTTTATGTATTAATGACTGGTCTTGGTTAATGCTTCACAACTTCCTAAATCCTCTCAAATAAGCAACAGCCAGACTCAGTGAATCCCCAGACCCCATACCTCTTCCTAAGTGGCCCCATGCACATCACTAGCAGCAACTAGCCTAGATTCACAGCTTGTCTTTGTCTGGGAATCTCCAACCCCAACACAAGCAGCAGCCATCTTAGATTGCTTTACAGCTCAGGCAGGGTGGCAATGGGCAAAACACAGGTTGGGGCTGACATTGGCCTGCACCACCCAGGAAATCCCAGAGCCTATGCACCCAGTGGACAGCTACAGACCACATCGGAGTACCACGACCCTGCCCCTGCACATTTGATTCTCCATGGAGGGTAGAGATTGGTGGTCAGTGGTCACAGCCAGTCCTTGCAAATGACTGGCCTGGGTAAATCCCTCCCATTGATCTGCCAACAGCAATGAAGACTCAACTGCAAGAGGATGTACTAGCCCACATGAAGGGCATACCTAGAGTACCCAGCTTGGGTAACAGGGGAGGCTGTGCTAATGTCCTACTATATTAGGACACACTCCAAGACAGGGAGTCATAGCAACTATACCTAATACATAGAAACCAACACATGGAGGCTGCCAAAATGAGGAGACAAAGAAACATGGCCCAAATGAAAGAACTGAACAAATCTCCAAAGAAGAACTAAACAAAATGGAGATAAGCAATCTATCAGATGCAGAGTTCAAAACACTGTTTATAAGAATGCTCAAGGAACTCAGTGACAACCTCAACAGCATAAAAAGATTCAGCCAGAAATGAAGGAAATACAGGCCTGCAAACCAAAGGATCACAGTTCAATTCCCAGTCAGGGCACATGCCTGGGTTGCATACCAGTTCCCGGCAGGGGATGCACAAGAGGCAACCACACACTGATGTTTCTCTCCCTCTCTCCTTCCCTTCCCCTCTAAAGATAAATAAATAAAATTTTTAAAAAAGGTCAAATTTATTAAAAAAAAGAAAGAAAGAAAGAAATGAAGTAAATAAAGAACAATTTACAGGGAAACAACTGGGTGAAACCAAGAATTGAACCAATGATTTGGAACATAAAGAAGAAGAAAAAACAATCAGAACAAGAAGAAAAAAAGAATCCAGAAAAATGAGGAGGGCAGTGTAAGCAGCCTTGGGGACAACTTCAAGCATACCAGCATTTGCATCATAGGGTACCAGAAAGAGAAGAAAAAGAGCAAGAATGGAAATCTATTTGGAAAAAATAATGAAAGTAAACTTCTCTACTTTGTTGAAAGAAATAGACATGCAAGTCTAGGAAGCACAGAGAGTCCCAAAAAGCATGGATGCAAAGAGGCCCACTGGAAGACACATAATTAAAATGCCAAAGGTTAAAAATAAAAAGAGAACCTTAAAAGCAGCAAGAGAAAAGAAGTTAGTTAGTTAGCTATAGAGGAGTTCCAACAGGACTGTCAGTTGATTCCTCAAAAGAAACTTTGTAGGCAAGGGGGGACTGGTAAGAAATATGCAAAGTCATGAAAAGCAGGGACCTACAGCCAAGATGCTCTACCCAGCAAAGATACAATTTAGAATCAAAGAGCAGATAAAAAGCGTCCTAGACAAGAAAAAACTAAAGGAGTTTATCATCACTAAACCATTATTACATAAAATGTTGAAGGGGCTTGTCTAAGAAAAAGAAGTTCAAAACTATGAACAATAAGAATGATGATACATACATTATCTATCAACAACTGAATCTAAAAAAACAAACTAAGGAAAGAAGAACAGGGACAGATCATGGATTCAGAGAGTGTTTTGATGGTTGCCAGATAGGAGCAAAGTGTGAGGGAATGGGTGAATAGGTGAGAGGATTAAGAAGTACAAATAGGTAGTTACAGAATAGCCATGGGGAAATAAAGTACAGTATAGAAAATGAAGTAGCCAAAGAACCTATTCATGACTCATGGACATGAACAATGGTGTGAGTACTGCCTGAGGGAGTTAGGGGTGATGGTTGGAGGGGGTCAAACAGGCAAAAATTGGGACAACTGTAATAGCATAATCAATAAAATATAATTTTAAAAAGTGAACAAAACTGTGAAGTACAGAAGAGAAAAAACAACCACAGGGATCTAGTATTTTCCATGTAGTCAAACATCTAAGAAGATCACTAATGCACAACATATTTTTTTTTAAATCACAACATTAAGCATGAAATAGAATTTAAAATCCATCTTTAAGTAACCAGCAGTTACATATGCCAGCACAAAAAAATGAGGACAGAAAAGGGTTGAGTGTATAAAAAGGCATAATTTCAATATTACAGTGTTGTTTATTAAATCAAAGTTATAATGGACACAATTTTCTAAAAACCACAACAAACTTTCCCACTTCTAAGCTCTAACGTAGCACTTAAAGTAACCTGGATAACAATGTACAACACAACACATGGTTTGGAATGCCTCACTAAATAGCAAGAAGATAAAAATATCTAGGAAGACTGAGGTACTCTCAAAAATACTAATTTGATTCTAAGAGTAAGTAAAGCAAAAAAGAACAGGAGCTGCAAGTTACACCCTAGGTGAGAAATGGCTTCCGAAACACTTCAAAGTGCAGGGAAAGACTTTTGGCAACAGCTATAGAACTGGGTTTTGATTTAAAGATTTTACTTTAATGGGACTTTATTTTACATTTAAACCACTGTTTACTTTATAATGTACAACGAAGTGTCCTCTGCCCTCAAGGAATTTTGAATCCAACTGAAAAAAGAGAGCAAAATAATGAGAGAACAATTAAAAGGTAATTCATTAAGAAAAATTATGTTGGTTACAGCTAAGACTGAATGGACAAAATTAATCCAGGGAACTGGCTAAGAATCATTAAAAAATAAAGTATGAGAAAAATCTCACCTACTTTAAATATAAATAGTTCAATTTTAAAATTATTAAAAATATTTAATCATGAAATTAAAGGCATTTTCATTCCTTAAGGTAACTGTTAACCTAATATTTTAGCTTATAGTAACTATTAGCCAACAAATTAAAGCAATTTTGAACACTGCTATATTTTCAATGGTTACAAGTAAAGTGAAAGGAGAGGTTAATGTGGAATAAAGTTACAAGATAGAAAGGTTTTTCAATTAGATTCACCTGTTTGATAAGTAACGTTCAAAAAGTCTTATGAGTCCAATACTGTTCTAAGAACCAGGGACAGAGAACTAAACAAGTTATGTAAAAGCCTGCCTCTATAAAGCTTACAACCTAGTATAGGAGTCTCTTGCTAGAGTGGACAGATGGGTGCACAAGCAGATAGACAGATAGGCAGTATCAGGTAGTGGTAAGTTCTATAATGAAAAAGATGCAGACTAAGGAAAAGAACTTCGGATCTCAGAAAGTCTGGAAAAGAATGAGATATGAATAAAGAATGAGTAAAGAGTACATCCATTTTTATGAAAGGGACTTCTCGCAAAGAGAGTAGCTGCAGAACACTGGATACTTATGGAGAATTGTAAAGGCATGGGAATTTAAGAACCTGAATATTCTGTTTCATTATTACTCTAACAAGAGGCTTTGTGAGGTAGTTTCAAGACATAAGGAAAACTGAGGGGATGTCTTATACATTCAGTTATATTTAGATTCACTTTCTTAGATTTTTTGCATATAGGGACTTGAATACAAATACTGCACATAGAAGGTCATTCAAGTACCTACATGGTAGATTAAATTAGAATGGCAAGGAACACAGGGAGACCTGTAAAATAAATATGGGATAAAGAAGTTCAAATCCAGGTGAAAATGTAGAATGCAAGAAAAGTGGATCTAATGATGGCAGAGAAACAATGGGAGTATGTGATGAGATACATGGAAAACGAAGGGGATAAAAAAAATTTAAAGTAACATTAAAAGAGTCAAGATTCTAACTTTTAAATGATTCAAATGACTGTGTAAGGAGACCACAGCCTTTTTAAAAGTCACTTCCTTGCCACTGGATTTCCTTTTTTTCTAGTTATCAATTTGAGTCCTTCATGTGCTCTTTTTAATAAGTAAGATTTAGCATTACACACTCTTCAAATTTGACTTCTCAACTAAAAACTTATTACTCTAATATTCTTATTCTATTCTATTCTGGCATAAAGTAATTAAGAAAAGGCATTTCTGTCATGGTTTCTTTTCATGCACATGGGAATTCTTGAACTTTTTTGGTGTTTCAGTGAAAGTTACGTGGATTTTAGAAGCAACAGGATATAAAAGTTGGGTTAACAGCAGATGCTAGAGGATCAGCAATTTTTTAAAGGTAGAGTTTTACTAAGATTTCCTTTTAAACCATATTAAAAAGAAGAAAATCAAAACTAATATATTTCAAGGTAGACAGTACTATCCACAACTGCAGAGAATGTTCTTGACAACTTATAATACTTACATCCTGAATGTGTAAATGCAGTTTATAATCTAGCAGGAAACCCAAGGTCTCTGCAGAGTAGTTCTCACAAAAGGAAGACAGTGCTATTGCAGTAGCCATATAAGCTCAGTCTTGTTACTGGAGAGGTAGTGTTGTACCAATGAGCACTGGACTAGGATCAGGGACCAGTTGCATTTCACTAAGTTATTTAGCTGAAGAACCTTAGTAAGTCTCAGCTCTCTACATCTATAAAACAAGATGGTGATATTAGGCCCATCTACCTTACAGATTATTTTGAGAATAAGGTAAGATAATGTATGTGAAAGTGCTTGGAAACTGCCAGGTAGTATTCAAGCTTAAGGTAACAATACACTGTTTCTGAAATAAGAGCTTGAGAGAGGAACACCCAGAAGGGGTTGAGGGTTTATTTAGCCATACATCAGGGAAAAATTTCGGTAGTCAACAATTCCTGATAAATCTGTAGCTCTGGACTATAGCCTTTTCTCTTTAAATACATTGAAGTTCTTATCACTTAGTCTCTTACAGCAAAGGAAGAAATTAATTTAAACAAAAAAGAAATTATATATATCTGAAGTTAAAAGAACAAAGAAAAAAGTAAAGGGCATGGAGGAAGCATATAATCTCAAGAAAACATCTACATCAATTCTTAGGGAAATCAATATCTTAAAAGATTGTAAAAATCTAGTTTATTTTTTTAGCAAGTTAAGTCAGTACTTAAAAGTACTGCTGGTAAATGACAGAAAAGAAAAAAACTATAAATGCCCATAGCCCATTTTATAAAAACAAATGCATAAAAATTAACTGACTTTTAAAGAGTAATAACTGCATCAGTTACCCCAACACCCAGTTATCTTCACTGTAAAATACTTAACTGATTAAGGAACAGGAAGAAAAGGTCATTGTAACATAAAAAAGAGGCAACTGGGCAAATACATGAATTGAAAGAACATGGATTTTACCTCTTATTAAGAACAAAATTCAAATCTACTCCCACTTACTGGTACTCCCCAAGATGCCAATTTATTAAAATTAGTTCAGTACTCAGAAAGGCTGAAAAATGAAAGAATGCCCTGTGCTTCACTAGCCTATGAAATACAGAGACTAGATTAAACTGGATCAACACAAACTAATTTTGGCAATGTAACACTATATGCACTGGCAAATACAATACTACATGCATTCAAGCGGAAAAAGAATAACAAGGCCATTACCAATTGCACTGGCACTCCAAATGCCAAGGCACTGAAGCTCTGAGTTCAGGGTTTCTAGAGTTCACAAAGGAGATCATGCCAGAATCATGAACAGAAAGTAGGTTCCTTAACCTCAGAAAAACCGTCCTCTGGATTCACCAACTGTAAGTTATCAAGAATGTTCCATCTTTAATATTTGTAATCTGCTGTCCTTTCCTTCCAAATAATCAATATTCCTAAAAGCTCTTAGATGAGAAAGATATAAAGTAAATAACATCCACCATGTAGGAGAATAATGCTAATAACTTGTTTCTCAAGTTGTATAAAAGGATATTTTTAGCATTGTATTCCCTCCACATCAAGCACATTAAAACAGTCACATGTAGTACATCAATTAATACCTGTGCTCCTGATACAGGGCCAAAGGGATTTGGTGGTCTCATGACAGGCTGGCTGTATATTAAGGTTGGTTGTGTCATTACAGGTACACTTCCCATTTGAGGTGGCTAAAAAAATAGAAAAACATCAAGTTAAAAATATCAACTGATAACTCCCTTATGATAAGTAAGTAAACAAGAAGGATGACAGGGAGGAAAAGTACTACTACTTTTGCTTTAACTCAAAGAGAAAAGTCCTGTAAGTACAAATAAGACTGACAGCCACAAACTTTTAAGAGTATTGACTTTGGTATGGAAAGTCTTTAATGTGCCCATTTTTAATGTCTGTATAACTGCTTACTACAGCACAGCAGACAAAATAATTTAGACCAAAAATTTTCTAATTTGCACACTTTAGACATGGGGAAACTTAAAACTGTAAAGTGACTAAGATACTTCAAAGTAAACTTCCTGTATATATCAAATCAAGTTCTTATGCCATCATACAAGTGATAACAACTGAACATAGTTGATTCTTTGAAGAGGTTTACTCTCTGTAGTTCTTTCATTTTATTTCAGACATTTTTGGAGAGAATCAAGAAGAGGCTTAAATTTGCCCTGGCTGGTGTGGCACATAACTGAAAACAGAATCTAAATTGACATGTCTTGCTTTAAAAATCACTACTCCATACACAATCACAGACAAAAGTTAATGCACATAGACTACTAAATTATTTTGGTTAAAATGCAATATAAAATCTTATCTTTCTATGTGTTCTATTTAACCTTTCAAGTAGATTCTTATTTGTTGATAGAAAGTTACTTTAACTTTATTGCCTGAGTTATTTGTGTAGACTCCTTTCCTATGTAATGACCACCAACCAAAAGCTGTGAAACTTCTTCATGTATAGAAAAGAGCTACTTCCATAAGATGTAAATGAACAAGTAGCACAGGAGCCACCTTAGCAATGCAAAGGGATGTGGTGCTGTCTCCTACCAGCAAGAGTTCCTCAAACATGTACAGGAGGTTGAAGCCACTACCTCCACTTCTAAGTGCATCTATATATGAAGAGAGTTGAGAGTAAGGCTGTTTAGAATGTGGACTACAGCCAGCTTAAAGTTATAGGGCAGTTTGTACTGCACCAACCACTGTCATAGGAAAATTTCTCTGCCTTTACTAGACTAAATTTACCTTTATACAACTCAAAAACTGTTAATTCCTCCCTTCCCCTACAGTATTAAGACCTCACTGGTATTAACATAAGGCCACAGCAACAAATACTTGAACTTAATATTAATGTCTGAATTTGTAATGAAGTATTAAATGCCCAGCAAAGTTATGAGAGAAAAATAAGCCAAGTAATACTGTGAACATTAATAATGGTATCTGTTGTATAATGACTATTCTAGAAATACTTAGAAAACCAATGAATACTGTGGCACATACAAGATTCTGTGTTAGGCACTAAGGGTATGAGTGGCAATAAGTTGTTTTTGCATTTAAGTGTATAATAAAAGCACATGAAATATGAATCAACCCATTCTCAAAAACCTGTGTGTACAAAAATACTTACAATTCCATATCCTATCATGCCTGTTGGTGTAGTAGCAGGATAGGCCATTACGGGGGGTGCCTGAAACAGTGAAAGAAAAATAAACAAGGAAGTATAACTCCTGTATGTCAACTGAGTTCAAGGAATTAATAGCTGTAGTTCTACTAAAAGAATTGCTAAGACAGCCATGATTAAATGTGATACTTATGATCACTAATAACTCTGTCAATTTGTCAGCTATAATTTAAAAAAAAATGTGTTGATGCTCAATGAAAAAAGGTGCCCGGCAATTAGCAGAAAAGTAGAGTGATTAGAAAGAAAAAAAAAACCCTTTAACTTACTTCAACAGTGATCTAAGATTTCAATGGGCTTTTACAGCTTTAAAAATCTTCAGATTTTAAGCAATATCCATAGTTAGTTCTAAATTTTAAAGTCTATTGACTATCACAAATACATGGTTACCCAGAAAGTAATATTACTGAATGGTTACCTAGGCACTTCAGTTTTTAAGCAAAGAAAAAAAATTCAAAATCCCAAATCAATTAATAATTTGATCTTCCAAAATAATTAGTTTCTAAGGACCTCATTCACTTTTTTCAAAGAACCCCAAAGATTTCAAACCACTACTGAGTATGATTTTTTCTGGAAAGCACACGATTCTTACAGAAAGTATGTATATTAGCATTCCTTCTTATTTATTCCATAAATGATTTAAACTATCTTCTACGAAGCATCAAACTGGAAGAGTAATAAATTTTTCATGTGTTTATGCTTTAATGCTTAAAAGAGCCACCTACCACTAAGATGTGTTTAAGTTTCCCTCCTCCTGCTACTTTAACTCACACTCTATATAAATACATATTTTAGATATATTTGCTGTCTTAACAACATTCCCTGTCTATGTTATTTTATAATGAAAACTAAAACTGAACACAGGTGGTGGAAGACCAGTAACACTGCTGAAACATTTAAAAAAAAGACAAAAAAAAAACCCCAAATAAAAACAAAACAAAAAAAAACACCCCTGAAAATATATGGCAATTTGAACAAACACATGGCAAAGGTAAATGAAGCGCAATTAAGGTGAATAGTTAAAAGTTTAGTATCTGGGTGAGCATGTAAGACTTACTGATCTTTACCTACTTAAAAACCGAGAGCTGCAAGAGCAGCAGACACACTGCCAAGTACAGCAGAAGCCTGTAAGATTTCATGCAGTTGTTATTTTCAACATTACCACAATCAACATTTCCCTTCATTCAGAAGTCATCAAGTGCATAGTGGCAGCACAGATACACACACAGACACCCAGCCATCTGGCAGCAAATGGCAGAATATTAAGCAAGAAAAAAAAATTTATATTTTCCATGCTATCATCAGAATCAATTCTGCAACACACCCATGAAATCAGTAGATGCTTGGGAGAATTTTGGCACATTGAAAATCTGAATGTGAAAACAAGTAATAGCTGAAAGGTTATGAGGTTCTGCTATAGCAGTGGTTAATAGCATGCCAATTTATTGCAAAAAAGGCCAGTTTTTGGTCACTTACGTATTGTGGAAAATGCATGCCATTCTGTTTTTCCCAGGGAGAACAATTACATAATGCAATAACACTGGATTAGAACAAGTACTTACACAACAGAAAATACACAGAGAGCATTTTAGTTCACATGTACATTCACTAACTACCTAAAATCCCTTGTATTTCCAGTATCTAGTGGAAGAACATCTATACTAAAACACTATCAAGGTTGACAAGGGAAACTTAGTCTTTGACATTATCCCATTGCATACATAATAATTCATGGATTACAAGTGTCATTAAAAGATAAAATCTATTAGAAGTGTCAACAGTACAAAATTCAGAGCATCCCATCAACAAGGCTGCATCATATAACATCTACTACAGGAAAAAAGCAAGCATAATTAAAAGAATTTGTAGTATAACATCATTATACATTTTAATAAAATACCAAAGAATGTTTTAAATTAAAAAATATTTAAAAACCTTGACAGTGTTTAAGGATTAATAAAAAGGTTAGAAATGTAAAGAAATGTCATAAGCAGCAGTTTATCTAAGTAGTGAATCACATCACCAGCCCTAAATGTTAGTCACTAAAAAGAAATTCTATAAAATACACACAAACATTTTAACAAAAGCTTAAAAGATGATACATATCATCATATATAACACAGCACCATAAATATTGCTCTCATCAACTGACATACAAACTTCAGGTGGTTAGGTGCCTATTACATTATAGTAGTTAGTCTTAGGTAAAGTGTTAGCTACAAATTCCTAATATTTCACACATATTAATACACTAATTCAATACAAAATAAGAAAAAATTCATTGTATCTTTCTTATATGTTATCAATGTATAATTCACACCCGAGGCTATAAAACCCACTAACCTAACCCTCCTGCCATTCCCTAATCAGTGAGGTGTGTTACAGTGGGGGAAGCACTGGATTCAGGGTCAGAGGAATGTTATTTCAATTTCAATCTGCTTTCTGGTTGCTTGGCACCTGGGAAAAAAAAATCATGAAACTTCATCCTTATAACTGGGATGATACCTACTCAAACACCTTCAAGACTACACCGATTACAGACTAAAGATAGTACCTGGGTGTGTATAAAAAGTAAACTAATTGCAAGGTTTTATTATTAGTAATGGTCATGTCCACTATCAGTGAAAAATTATTGCCTTAAAAAGGTGGCTAAATCAATATTATGTTCTATTTATGGAGACTGAGGATATCAGGACTTTTTAGATAATGCCCCACAAAATTTTAACAGCACACTATTTTATGATTAACCTAAGGAAAACAGGGCAATACCCTGGACAGTATTTAATAATCAGCAACTGTTACAAGGATAATGGGAGTCTCTAATAACAACAAGAAGGCTACAGTGCATAGCTTGTGTTGTTAAAATGCTGCTATCAGCACACTGTTACAAGAAAGTATGTTTGAAATTTTTCCATAAGAAGGAAATGGTCTTCTCTGACCCAGGAAGACTTATTGGGATGGTAAAACAGCAGCTGACCAAGATTAGGAGTACAACCACGAAGGTACACTGGAATAACTACAACTCTGAGTCATCAAAAACAGTTAATAGAACTTCAGTACAATGCTAATTATTTACCATGTATAATCAATCCTCATTCTTCACAGATTCTGCATTTGCAAATTTACCTACACACTAAAATTTATTTGTAATCAGAAAATCAGTGCTTATAATGCTTTTGAGGTTATTTATGGACATGTGTGGAGTGGTGAACAATCTGTCTGCCTATGCATTTGTTCCCAGCTGAGGTCGACCAAAGTGAGGGTCTGCCTTGTTCTAGCTGTAACAGGAAGATGACCAAAGGGTGGGGAAGGGAGCAGTAGTGTGAAGCAACAAGCTTCGGCTCTGTGGCCATTGGACAGAACTAGAATCTCAACTCTGGTACCTATTACTGGGGTGGCCTCAGACAAGTCACTTTAACACCTCTAAACTTCATTTTCTCTTTCATAAAATAAAAGATACATAATTTACCAGAAGCTGTTTTTTAAAAAGCTATGATTATATAATCTAGGTAACGTGTGTGTGTGTGTGTTTACGCACATGTTTATACCCACACGCAGTTGATTTGCTGCAGTTATGTTCTTCAAGTCACACTAACACTGAATTAGTAAACACTGAACCACTGTTGGGGAGGGGGAGGGAGGGGGAGAGAGAGAGAGGGAGGGAGGGAGGACGAGAACAAACCTAGCAATGGTTCAGTGTTTGGTGACTTGAAGAACATAAGTGCAGCAAATGAAGAGAATCAACTGTACAAATTATATGACAATATTAACAAAAGCCAAGCAACTATAGTTTCTTTACCAATGGTGAGATCAGAAAAAATTAAATATATTATTTCCTAGATAAATGAATAATACATCTGAAACCAGTGGCAAAGAAGAGTGGTGATTAAGAGTATATTGCTACCTAGGGCCTAAAAATCCACCATATCTCTTTAAAATTCTGTAATCCTGGACATAAATACTTAAATTTGTGTCTCCATTTCCTCATCTGTAAAATGGGAATAATAATAGTTGCTACCATTTAAGGCTAATTTGAAGACTATATAAAATAAAACCATATTATTTATTAGAATATGCCTGACACAAGTAACCTTTAAACAAATTGTAGCCACTAAAATGTATGTGCAAATGTAGTCAACTAAGCCTCCTTAAAAGAAATACAGATTATTTATATTTCTAAAACTCAGTAATAACAATCTTTTCATTTATGCCTATCACTTTAAAAACATTTTTATGTTACACATTTACCTAGATTATTCATATTAGTGTATCATAAACTTTTTTGACTCACCATTGTTGCAGCATTCCAAGCAGTTGTTGGTGCAACTTTTGGTTGCCAGTTAGATCCTCCGGTTAGCTTCTTTTCACCTGGCTGGCTCCAATTTACATCACTTTAAATAAATGTAAGTAAGCATAGTAAATGTCTGCTATTATGAAATTTCTTTACTATATATTTAGATTGAAAACACAGCAGTTAAGATGCATATGACATCTCTACACACACTTTCTAGATGAAAGCTAAATCTACCTCTAAGCAGCACATGGGAAGAAATACAAATAAAAACTCACTTCTTAGTGGTTCCATTTCCAATGCCAAGATCTAGGACAGGAAGAAAATAAAGCAGTTAAAAACTAGATTTTTTAAAAAATAAAACAACTTATTTTGAAGAGAATAGAGTATCCAAAGAGTACTTACTGCCTACAAGGTTGGCTAAGGATGAATCCAGGTCATCAGATACTAACTTGTTAGGTGGAAGTTTGGCAGCAGGAAGACTCTGGTTCTGAGAGGCCACTGTTGGTTTGAGGAGTCCACCTAGTTCATCAAAGCCTTAAAGTTACAAACAGATGAAATAGGACTTGTAAGGAACTTTATGGTGCTACAGCTTTCTAAATGAGGTCTTTGCCTTTTCTCCTTGCTTGGTAATTTACTGGCGAAGTCCTCCAAAATTTGGTAGTAAATATACTCTTAAGTTGAAAAAGAAGGAATTTACCATTGAAGCGAACTGACTGAGAAGGCTGTATTTGCTCTGACAGAATAAGTTATCTTATGATAAAATTACATTAAAGTTAAAAGGGATGAAGAAAGCACTCAAGTAAACTATTCTTATTCCAAAGTTATAAAAGAGAAAGGAATAAAATGCAATTCTCCCCCTCATCCAACAAAATTTTCTTAAGATTCACTTATACCTGAAGCAACACAGGTGAAATATACATCTCTGGAAACTTTGAGGAAAGTTTCTATTAAGAAATAATATTTTGCCTGGCTGGTGTAGCTCAGTGGATTGAGCGCGGGCTGCGAACCAAAGGATCATTGGTTCGATCCCCAGTCAGGGCACATGCCTGGGATGCAGGCCAGATCCCAAAAGGGGGATGGGTACCACATACTGATGTTTCTCTCCCTCTTTTTCTCCTTCCCTTCTCCTCTGTCTAAAATAAATAAATAAATAAATAAATAAATAAATAAAATCTTTAAAAAGAATATTTTAAAAAGAAAAAATAATATTTTGATCTTTTTATACTCTTCAAAGTGGTAAATGTAAAGTATATATAAAATAGTATATTAAAGCAAGTCAAAATGAACCATCAGATAATCTCTTTGGTTCTGTCTAAAATCAGCTAAACTAAATTATACCTTAGAAATTGCTAAATAATGTCCTAATTCTATAAAACCATGTAGTAAACTAGGACACGGCTTAGAAATTAAAAAAAAAAAAAAAAAAAAAAATATCCCTTATGGTTCTCTACCAAAGGGAAGACAGAAGGTGAGATAATCCAATCAAACGAACCCCTAAAGGACTGAAGAGCATAATCTAAGAATGCCAGAGAATTTGAAAAAGTCATTAAAAATGGTGGTTTACAAAATATAAACAATTGGTCTATATTTTCTTTATCCCTTTTCCCAGCAAAATTAACAAGTGCATAAAAAAATGTAATTATAAGCCTACTAGTGTACAGAAAAAGAAAATGCTTAGTCCACACATATTCTACATCAGCTTGCTTCTTTATTTTTGAATGACAACTAATTGTATATTATAAAATTAAGAATATCTCAATATATTTCTTTAAATGGCTTGAATTTAAGTACTAACCAAAATCAAAGGCCATCCCATGGAAAGAAGAGAATTGTCAATTGATAGAAATGCTTAATTTTTATAAACTTCCAAAAAACAAGATGTTAAACAGAAATAATTAAGTAGAAACCTAGCACTACAATTTAAAGTTCTTTGAAAACAAAGGAACAAGCACACTATAGTAAGAATCATCCTCAAAACAATACAAAGCCCCTATACCCAGTTCTGATATTTAATATATTCTAGCTGTTTATAAATGGACTTTACAAGTCAAAATATGACAGATTCTATTTTCCTGGTTTTCAAAAAGCCAATTTCCTTTCAGTAAAGGTAAAAATTGTAATGAATAAAAGGCCTGACAATCTACACATAGTCATTATCAATTTAGTTCTTGTATCTGAGCAAAATCTCTTCCCTTCCCCTCTCATTCAGCTCTGGGAGAAAACAAAATCTTTCCAGAGTCAAAAATGCCACAAAAAAAGAGAAACAGTTAATAGTCCCTTGATGTTCTCATCTAGTGTTTGGGAGAGGAGGCATAACTGATTTGGTTAGTGAAATTTAATCTATTTACACATGTTAAAAGGAGCATTATCTATCCTTACACAGAATCTAAATTAGAACAGTATAATAATGTTAATAAAATAATTTTTCTTACCCCCAGAATCTATAATAACGTTGGTAGATTTATTTCCAAACACAGATTCAAAGTCAACATTAAGGCCAGCTGAAGGATGGGGCTGTGCAACTGGAGAAGGAGTAAATCCTAAGAAAAAAACAAAATGCAAAGAGCTCGATTCTTTTATAAATCTACTTTTATATCTCTTTAATAATGATAACAGAATGGAAAAAGCGACATATTCCCACAACAAAAACAAAGCCAACCCTCAAAACGTTTTCTACACCACCACATCTTTTTGTGATTACATGACCCATAACAAAAATTCCACTGACAAAGAAAACAAAAACAGAAGACCAACCGAGTTTGAACTAGCAGTATCTGGCGTTACAGGGGGAAAAAAATTCTTACTTTTTTACTTTAATGTTGTATACTGATGATCTTTAAAAAAAAGTGAACACATCTAAAATATATACAATGTGAGGATTTATTTGGGAATGATATAAGTAGTCTATGTTGCTTTAAAATTAGATGAATCCATTTAATACCTCTAAGTCTTTTTCTTTCCACCAATTCACCTTCCATATATTTCTCTCTCTTTCCTCCCTTCAAGGATTAATAAAAAGTTATATGGTTACATTCATTTCAGATGTGATAGGATTCTGAAAGTTACAGCCCACTAATCCTTACGTTCTCCTTGTACCATGGTGCCTTTCAAATATCAAAACCCACCCCCACCCCAACAAACCAGACCATTTTGAAGTCCAACTTCAACTTACTATTTCCAACAGTGGGGTTGACAAATATACAATCAAACATGCTAATTTATCTAACTCCAGTCTAAAATACCAGAACATAAATAGCAACCCTTATTCTTTCTTATCTGTTTTGTACTGATGCTAGTGGTATGAAGTCAACAAACACCCAGCTCATGAAACCAGACTACACTGAGGTAACAAATATAAGGTTTTCAATAGTGTAAGGTTGTATTTTTGTGAGGTGAGGTTGTGAATTTCCAGCGGCTGAGAAGAATTAAAAAATCTAAATTTTAAATCTAAAATTATTAGGATTCTCACATGGCTTGGGGAGCTTTCAAATCACTGAGCATATGCCCAAATAGAGAATAGTCTAGCAAAGATAACAAAGAAGGGATTCTTTTACTTTGTTAATAAAGGTTGTAACAAATGGCTCCTAAGTTTTCTTCCATCTCTAAATTCTATAAACCCAGAATGCAAAAAAAGGAAGAAGGAAGGAAGGGAGGGAGAAGGAAAGGGAGGGAGGAGAGAGAAGGGAGGGAGGGGAGGGAGGAAAGAAGGAAAGAGAGAGAGAAAGGAAGAGAGAGAAAGGAAAGAAAGAAAATCTACTATTAGATTAACAACTATATCATTAGGGAGAAGTTAAACGTTTAAGTCCTAAACATAGGCTCTCTTTCTTCCTCTTTCAACTTTCTGCTGAAGGACTTTCAGTTTGTCAGAATCTCACTTTGAATTCTTAATGTACACCACACCAAGAAATAAAGAACTATAATATAATGTTGTAACAAAAAATTGGTCTTAAAAAAACAAAACAGTAAAAAGTAGGACAAGGTTTGGTGAAAAGTCCAAAAAAGTCCTCAAAGACAGGGGCCAGAAAGCAATGACTTATTATTAACAATGACTCACACAATCTAGTACACATCAATAACACTACTTGAAAAGTAGCATTTTATATCATAGCATGAATATTCTGAATGGCACAAACTCTAAAGAATGTACAAATAAGGTCTTATTTCCCTAAGCAGTTAACTCTTAAAATACTCTTAACTCAAAGACATCAGTCATAACAATAACAGCACAATGTTCCTAACATTATACAGACTTGACAATTTAGCAGCATTTTAAACTGCACAAGCTGTTTAAGAATTATACTATGGGTTAACTGGTTCTTTTCCTTACAAAAATAATCAATATATCTACTCAAGAAAGACAAAAATCTATCATGCTAAATTGTGTCCACACTATCATTACAGTGTAAGAAGCATACATATTGTTCTTTAAATCATTCTGGAAACAATATTGGCTATGATGTCACTGAGCATTAGAAGATACATGGAACAATAATTTATAACTAGGACAGTAAGTATATCAAGTTCCTATTTTTCTCCCGCTGTTCTGTCCTGACTTTCTAGAATTTGATTGATAATTAGACATAACCCTATCTTTTATAACAACGCAAAAACAACTTTATTACTTTCTGTAAAGAGAGGAGCCATCCTGAGGTTCCCAGGAGGATCAATCTGTGAAATTACATTATCACCTAAAAGTATAAAAGGTTTGGAAGTATACAAAGTAATTCAAAGCTAGTAACTCAAACTTAAAAAGCCTCTACACAGACACAAGAAAATACGTAAACACAAAATTTTAAACTGTAATAGCTGATTCACTACCATGGAAGCAAGCAACATATTTTCAAAGTAACAGTTTTTTAAGTAATTAATAAATGCTGGTAACACACACACCTTAAAGGTAAGAGTTCTGCATTATAATTTCAATGCCCATTATCAACTTATTGGCCCTTTGTTCCTGGATCACTTTTTGGAAGACTGTCAAAGGTTGCCAACCTTTAATTTTTTTAAAGTTACAAAATTGATATTACCATTTCAAAAGGAAATTTTAGAGGCCAAAAAAAGGTGAACAGACTCTTTGAGTTGAGGTCAACTTTAAGAAATAATCACTACATTGAACTGCCTACACTTCGATTTCACCAAGGCCTAGTGAAAACTGTTATTAACCAACACTACTTCATAGATGAACATTTAGAAACCACTGCCCTTCAGGACAAATCTCAAGAGGACAATAATATATTAACGGAAAGGTAGAAGTTGAACAAGCTTTGATGACAGTAAGACATTTCAAACACATTTAAGAAAAATTAGCTGGGTTGTTAATGGATTTTGGTGGTAGTTCCCTGATAAATGATACCTTGTACTTTTTTCTAAAAGGAACTGCTACTATTTATTAATTCCTATTAAACATTATGGAAAGGCTTTATAAACATGGAATTATACCTCATAACAACCCTATGATAATTATTATTATTCTTATTTTACAGATTAGGAAACTAAGATTACAAAATTTACCCAAAGAATTAAGAATTACACCTTGCCCTGGCTGATGTGGCTCAGTGGATTGAGTAGTGGCCTGCTAACCAAAGGGTTGCTGGTTCAATTCCCAGTCAGAGCACATGCCTGGGTAGTGGGCCAGGTCCCCAGTAAGGGGTGCACAAGAGGCAACCACACATTGATGTTTCTCTCCTTCTCTCTCTCCCTTCCTCTCTTTCTAAAAATAAATATATAAAATCTTAAAAAAAAAAAAAGGCTTAAAACCCAATTTGTCTGATTATAGAATCTATTAGGGGTTTTCAGTTTATCCTAAGTAATTCATCTTATATAAACCAGTAGGTAAAGAAATTTATTATTTTAGTTATAGAAATTAATCCTATCTATTCATCAGGACTATTCAAGTTTTAGGAACTTCTTGAGCTTTTTACAGAAAATGTTGGCCAAAAAAGTAAACAACCCTTGGCAATTTTAAAATTTAAAAGCAATGCAAAAACAATCAGTGCTCAAAACTGTACATGATGATTAAATAACAATTTAGGTAAAAAGTATATTCCAAATATGAAATAATCTGCATACACAAGGTATGTTTTTAAGAATAGTTTTATTGATAATTCTATGTGTCAGGGATAGTGCTGGATGTTACAGAGCCAGATAGATACACCTCAAAGCAATCCTACAAGACATTAATAATTAGGATAATAATCCTAATTATTATCCCAATTTTCATAGGTTTAGAAAGGTTACAAACTTGGGTTAAGCCACACAGGTTAGGGAGTAGAACTGAATCCAAACCCAAGTTCACTGCATTCCAAACATATTCTTTCCATCTAATGCCCTCATATATTCCATTTTAAGTACTTTTAACCATGTCCAATTCTCACTGCCAGTCAAAAATCTCAGTTCTTCAGTTATGTCAAATTTACTTTTTAATGGTAACTAAGTAATCAACTCCTATGTACACACACACACACACACAAAATCAGCTGGATTTCAATGTCTTAATGTTACTGCATTGGCCTAGAATATATTTGGAAAGACAGAGATAATATCAAATTGGCCACACCTCTCTGGGAACTGCATGCCATTTCTATGCCCTTTGCATAGTGTTGGAAAAGCATGTTTCTGTCCAGCAGAATCTCTGTAACTGTGCAACAACTTAAGTCAAAGTCATCTACTGTTCTATCATTACACCTATCCAAACAGCTTTAAATTCCGTAAGCCTATAACATTAAAATGTTATACACTTTTCTGAGAATTTTAAAGTTTTGAGTATAAATGAAAGTAACTGAAAGATGACAGGTATCCATTCACAACACAATAATGAGTTTAATCAAGGAAACAAAATTCAGCAATTACTGATCTGTTCTTTAAAAGCAAGTATTTTTTCTTACAAATATTTAAAAATTTCATTTTAAGAAAAACAATAAAAAGAAACTCCTCTTGCATTAATAGATAAATTTCAGAGATACCATTACGTACCCCTAAATAAAGCAGCTATAGTAGAAGGGTCACGGCACATAACGATAGTATTAGGATAAGCCTGAGTATCAGAAAAACAATCTGACAAGGTAGGTGTCTTGGTTTGGTGAGGATGTGAAAACTGTAAATAGTTTGTGCTCAGACTCCTCTGCTTGGAGGGGGCAGGTGCAGAAGGCAGACCCTCCCAAGACTTACCTTGGAGATCTCAACTTTATTTAACTGAAACTGAGGGGAGCTCAGGTCTGGGAGTGGGGGTGGGGCATCCTGGGTCATGGGATGCTAAGTTGCTTTAGGGGTACCCATGCCTCTGCGCTGACCTGGAATCAGTGTTACTGCCTCTGATCAAACTTCTCCAGAAATAAAGTGAGAATAATTCTTAAAAAAAAAAAAAAAAAAAAAAAAAAAAAAAAAAAAAAAAAAAAAAAAAAAAAAAAAAAAAAAAAAAAAGATTCCAACAAGGCATACAGGTATGTGTGGGAGTGGGCGGAGCACAGTTAAAAGTGGAATGGAGTAATTAAAAACAAACAAAAACCCAGGGGAGTCCAGGTACTTGGCATTTTCAAAAGAAAAGTTACTAAAAAGAGCACTTAAGTCTTCATTATGAGTACTATATTTAAAATACATATATATTATATTTACAACAAATTTTTAAAAATAACCAAAACTATATCTACTTAGATAAAAAAAAATATGAAGCAGTTGGCTTTTTAGCTAATGTTAATCTGTTGCCTAATGTCTTATTTTACAGATGAGGAAGCAGGTCTAGGTAAAGTTACAGGCATGGCATAGCTGGGACTACCACCCACTCTCCCTGACTTATATATAATTCACAGTTTTTGTAACTTTAATGAGGACAAGCTACCCAGTATACTCAGCATCATATCATGAGATCAATGTCCTCCTCAAAAGGGCTTGTGGAGGCTACGTAGTTATCCTCTGATTTTATGGGCTGTTCTTAATCCTACAGAGCAGAGGTTGGCAAACTATAGGCTTCGCCTATTTTTACAAGACTCTGTGAGCTAAAAATACTTTTTGCATTTTGAAAACGTTGTTAAAATGAAAGAAAACAAAATGAGAGACAAAAAAATGTACAATTGAGATTTTATGTATCCTGTAAACACTCAAGTATTTACTATCTGGGTCTTTACACGTAAAGTTTGACAACTTGTTCTAGAGCAGAACTAGCCAGTAGAACTTTCTAACAATAGAAAATCTCTCGTGTACAATATGGTAGTGGTCAGTCACATGTGCCACTGAGCAATGAAAAATGTGGCTAGTACAATTTAGGAAGTCAACTTTTAATTTTACTTAATATCTAGTTGTAATTAAAGTTTAAATGACAGTATGTGGGCAGTGGTTAATCAGGTAATGCAGCTCTAGGTGGTCCACCTTGGGTGGTCCTTTCATGCTTTTACTACTGAATAAGAAACTATAGAAATTTTTATCACACAACTTATTTCTTAGAAACTTAACTTGGGTTGTAAGGCTTCTTATTACAAAAAGTCTCATCTAGGGAGGCATCAGTAAACTACAGCTACATGTCTTTGCAAATAGTTTTGGAACACAGCCATGTTCTTACGTTTATGTATTTTCTGTGGCTACTTTCAGGCTATAATGTCAAAGGTGAGTAGCTGCGACACACTCTGTGGCTCACAAGCCAAAAATATTTACAATCTCACCTTTTAGGAATGAGTTTGTTGACCCCTATTCTAGACTAATGCCTAATGGCTGACATGTTTGATTTTTAGTTTCCCATTAAAAAATGAGTATTTAACAAGGTTTTTTTCTTTCTATTGACAAAAATCGCACGTGCAGGGTTTTTTTTTTTTTTTTTTTTTGTATGCTTTCATTTGTGCTATTTGCTCTCAGAAAGAGAATACACAAATGGAAGTCTGTACTTCCTTAAGTGAACTCTGCAGGGCAAAGTTGCAAGTCTGCTGCTTCAGGCTTTGCTCCCAATAACTGGGCTATCTTGGTAGATTTAACTTTTCTGGGACTCAGGTGATTCATCATAAAATGGTGGTAATATTCTCTTACCAGCATGAGTGTTGAGCTGGAGGTCTTTGAAAACTCTGAATCACCAGTTTTATTATTCTGATTTTCAAATGCTATAAGGCCATCAATTTTACTAATCCACTTTGCTTCTTGGTCTTCTTCATTTCAACATAGGCCTTTAACTTAAGAAACATTAGGAATATGACATTTCCAGTATATATTCCTCTTGTTACAGACCTTCCTTGAAGAGCCAAAATAATTCAATAACTCATATAATGGCTTTTATTTTTTTATTCTGCTTCTGTTTGAATGTGAAATAGGACCTTTAGCTTAAAGTTGCTGCCCTCCATTCTGTCCCTATTCAGTGCATACAGATGTGATAGCCTGAAGCCCATGCACTGTTCTAACCTAAAACAGGAAATAACATATGGCCCAAAATGAAGACATCTGTTTCCTATCTACAAATTAAGAAAAATGACTAAAAAGACATGAGCAGCCATATTCACTAAACATATACTAGTTCATACATAGTAAATACAAAGAAAATATAAACTTGTAAGATATAAAAAAATAAACTCCATGGATAACCCTAGTAACTTCTCACTATCAAGCAAATAAAGTACTCCATCTGACAAATCTTCTAAAAAATAACAAAATGTGAAATTCAGTTTCAACCACTTTTTATATAATTTTTAATGAATTGCAATGACATAGAGAAATTATTGCAATCCATAATTACACTTTGGAGCTATCAGACTAGTTATATATAACTAGATCAACCTCCCTTGGAACATTCTCAAATCTCCAACTATTGCCTTCTTAGTTACCTCCCTTCCTCCTTCTCTTTCAGATATATCTAACAGAATATTCAGAGTGTGGCCACATGATCTATATCCAGGGTTACATAGATGACTTCCTGCATGGTGCTTTAATCAAAGATTTAAATTTCTGTCACCTTAAGCAATTTTGTTGATTTGTATAAAAGCAGTTTTCCCATCTTTTAAGGGAGGTTTAGCATCATTTTAGCAGGATTCAAAAAACATTTCCGTTTCATACATACTTAAAAGTTTACTCTTCTTGAGAAATCATGGTGTGGTATTTACTGCAATTAAGGTTATTCAGTCAAGTTGCTTTATAGTCTCTACTTTTAATTTATCTCAAGGCTAACAATGAAGTGAGACTCTTAAGACAGAGACAGAGGATATAAATAGATTTTAGACATCTAAAATTGTACTAGTCACAGTTCAAAAGGAAAAAAAAGATTAAGATAGCTATTAATATAACCACCCTGAAAGCTACTATTATCTCTAACAAATACAGAGAAAAAATATAAGCACACATGAACGTGTAAGTTTAAGAAATGTTACTCTTCACCCAACTCTCCTAATAACCAGCTCTTGGAACTAATAAACAGGATGCAGCATGTGATGCTGGACAGCTTGAGTACTGCAATATATGATAGACAACAAAACACTAAAAAGCCCAACTTCAAAGGAAATTTTCTTTCCTAAAAACTTGCATTAAATGAAATTAGGGATATTAGTGTCAATCAAAAAACCTCACTACATTATTGCTATCCAGTTATTTGAAAAATTGATATTAAAATCCAAAGTAATTATTTCAGTGCTTTAAAAAATAATGAATGGATACGTTAAAAAAAAAAAAAAATCCTTAGGCAGTATAAACATTAATTGGAAAGAAAGGTTAAATGGTACATTACCAACAAACATTTCATGAGTAGGTGTCCTAGTAGTAAAAGTGGATACATCTGAAGAAATGGGAAGGTGAACATCACCACTACTTTTTGTGAGGAAAGGATTTAAGCTTGGAATGGCATCATCAACAGCATCTACAGTAGCAGAGAAAGGATCTGTGTAGTCCAGTGCATTACAGCAAAATGAAGAAAGGAAGTAAATTAATTAGTATTGTAATTAGTCAAAAGATGCAAAGTGAAAAGTAGTAGCTATATTATTGTTTATTAATCTTAAATGCAAAAATACCTAATCAACAAGAAGGAGAACTGCATTTAACATATTTTAAAGTGAATTCTCAGGAAAAAAAAAATCATTAACACTAGCACACTAAGGACAGATCTGCTCTCCCACATCAGGAAGCCACAGCATCAGGAAGTTAAAAAAGAGTAATAAACAAAATGCTTCCGTAAAACAGCCATCCACCTCAACCCATTTTCCAGCCCTAGATGGGAATATATTGGCTTTGGTGGCACAGCTATGTTTACTCAAAAGCTGGTAACTCCTGTATGGGTTCAGAGGTGGGAAATAAGAAAATAAAGATGAAGGAAAGATCTAATGATGGGGAAAGGGATTTTAGAAAATTAAGAACAAAGGCCCTTTAGTAGACTGTGAACAGCTTTGAAGGCCAAACTAAGAGTTTTAAAGACTCGGCTTTAAAATTTTGTTGAAGAAATAACAAAAGTACTGTTTCCTACTAGAATGTTAGCATATATACATACACACACACTATTACCAAATTCTACACATAAAGTTGTTTTAGAATCCGGTATTTACTGCACCTGTATGTCATTCAAGAATTGTCATTCTAATGATTGAAAGCCATTCATTCTACCTTAAGTAAATGGAGAGAGGAAAATACACAGTAGCAAAAATATAGTGTCAGAATTTCTTCTCCTGTAAACACAATAAAAAAATGAAAAGACAACAACCCGTTGTCTACTCTAATTTGTGACTCTCACTGAATACCGTGGTACCTTCACAGTATTAAGCACTATATTTTACTCTAAAACTGTGTGATGGAACAATAAAAAGGCAGCAATGGCCTAAGAGCAGTCATTCACTATTATATAGGCATACTTTCTTTAAAGTCAATAAATTCAAGGTATGTGCACACAAATCCCACATATGTTTACAAAAGAAAAACACAGAGACTATTGAGGTTACTGGCTTAAATATAATCTTTTAAAACCCTTTTTAAAACATTAATAAAAATCTTTAAAATATTACTTTTTGCATCATTTAGGCCCTTTCTAGGAATTAAGCATTAATATGGAACATCAATTCACAGCCAAAAGTAAAGTCTTACAAAAGTATCAAAACCCATTGGTGTATTATTCAAACTCAAATGAATTATGTTTTAATACCTTTTTCCCTCCACTCTTCAATAAATGGAACAGTGAGGAAAAAGAATCAGAAAAAAATAATTGAGAAATAAAAAGCTGAAAATAGATGTTAGATTTTCCGTATTAAATAAAATTGCAATGATGACCTCTCTCTCTCTCATACAAGACCTGCATTAGGTTTAGAGTTGAATCAGCTTGGTTCAAAGTCCTATTTTTAAATATGCAATAATGGCATGCAGTTTTAAAGTACATTAAACTTTGTTGGACTATAAGCAACAAAGAACACCTTTCCAGTTTTCCATGCAAAAGAAGCCACGAGAGAAGTCATTATTAAAAAAAAAAAAAAAAAAAAGACATACTTTTCCCCAACAGATCCATTGGTTTATGAGAAAATATGTGTTTGGGAAAGGTCACTAGTTAACTGCTATTCTATTGACTGACAGTGTTTTACCCATGTGCATAATATCAATCATTTTTTATTATTTGAAACATCCTAGAAAAGAATATGCAAGTGCATATATATTGAAGTCAGTAAGACTACAAGAAAAATCAACTTTTACTACTTGATAGAATACTACAGGTACTCTAGATAATGTTAATGTAGGAATGGACACTATACTATAAATATTAAAAACATTCATTAAAGAAAAAAATTATGTCCTAACTATTCCAACTTAAACTTCACTCACTAGACTGGCAACTTTACTCTAAATTCCTTAAACTTTTTAAAATTACATTTTCTGTTATTTTTATCATTATTAATTTGGAAGTTTAAT
This sequence comes from Anoura caudifer, assembly GCA_004027475.1. Lineage (NCBI taxonomy): Eukaryota > Metazoa > Chordata > Mammalia > Chiroptera > Phyllostomidae > Anoura > Anoura caudifer. The sequence goes on from PVKU01001154.1 coordinate 29,276, forward strand.
TTTGTTACATTAAAGGCATAGAAAAATAATTCAAAAAAGTAAAAAAAGAGATTAAAATAGAACCAGTCCAGTCATAGCCTAGTCTTTACACACAGAGAATTGAGTTTTTTTTTCAAAAAACATTACATTTTGTGCCAGGTGAGAGTAAAGCAAATTAAACTTCAGAATGGAAAATTCTTTCTGGCCTGAAATTTTAAAATCCTGCTTAAAATATACAACAGTGTACTAAGTTGATAATATTGTATATTTTTAGATCTGCTTTAACTGTTTTCAAAAGCAATGAAAACTTAAATTGTCTCAGATATTAGTATTCAATACCAAGTGCTTGTTTAGACTCCAGACCATTTCTTGAAACCTCAAAGGCTCATTAATAATGTAACGAGAGGAACAGGAAAGCTTGTGTTCTCTCTTTTTGATAGAATCTTAAATGCCTTTCACATAAACATACAAACCTTACTTCCTTCTAACTCTGTATCATTAAACTATCTGTGACTGGGAATATACATCATATCTGTGGTACTTACGGTAAGAACTAAATTAAATTCCTAATCTGTTAACATCCATTTTTAGCAAATGAAAAGCAAGAGAAGCAGAGAATAATATAATCATCAAAAATAAATATCTGTTTTGGCACTATAAAAGCAGCACAAGGTAAAATGTTATGTATTTCAAATGTTCAGGTAAATGGTTAATTTCAAAATCTTTAAAAATGTATCATTATAATCAAAGCATTATATATGATTTATTTATTTCTCTTAGTCTAACTTTAACCTTAACAATAAAGTAAAAAATCTTAATTTGAATTGCATGGAAATGAACAATCCACTAATTTAAAAAAGCACTCAAAATTTCTGCTTAAAATTCTCTTCAATTATCCAATATGCTGAAGTCAAAACTCTGAAATTATTGCCAACTCAGAAGCCAAATATCTTTATGTGAAAGTCAAGGCAAGATTTCATTCTTCACCTAGAAGGGTAGTTTAGTTGGTTAAAGTGCTGTACTAATACTTCAACGTTGTGGGTTTGATTCCCCTGCCAGGGCATATACCAGAATCAACCAATGAATGTATAAATAACTGGAACAACAACAACAAAAAAATCAATGTTTCTCTTTCTTCTCTCTTGAAAATAAATAAATAAATTAAATGTTCATTAAAAACATATTTAATTCTTCTTAAATTGAGGAGTTCATAGTAAAGATCACTGTCCTTTCCTCATTTGTAATAAGCTTTTCTGCCTCTGTACTTGCTCCCACTGTACTTGATTTGTATTTTTAACACTTTTAACAGTCTTACTTGTATACAGCAAGCCTAATGTTAAAATATGGGTACATTTTTGATAAAAATTGTACACAGGGCAAAATAACAAAAAATAGAAAAATAAAACGTAATTAAATGTATTCCAACATAATGTATTCACACATAGACTGATATGGAATATTTCTCATAACAGGACAGAGAACAATTCTTAGAGGCTGAAATTACTTAAAATTATTCTCCCTCCTATAGGAACTTAAAGTAATTCCAAACAGTTAATATTCCAAATAAATTCTTTAACTTGTTATAAAAATTAATTTTATATGATATCCAGACAAAATGATTTCAATGTTAAGTTTTTTTAATGGTGTATTAACTCTCATTAGCCTTCTCTAAAATTTTTCATTGTGAGAAAAACAACTTTTCAAACTTAATTTAGAAAGACTACTCTTTTTTAAAAGGAAGCAAGGTGAAACTGCTTAAATGACTATGCTACTTCTACTACCCTTTTCTAAAACAATTTATAATAAGCAAAAAATAGTCAAGTTTTGGCAGATTAAAAATCCTAAAACTAGGACTTGTTATTAGGACATTAAGAAAACTCCATTCTTAATCTGAATTAGCTGTATATACTCCATTCAGATAAATAATTCTAAAACGTTTGACTTTAAACTACCTTATAATTTTTAAAAACTACTACTCTCAGATTTTAAGGTTTAGCTAAATTAAACTTGCCTTCAGAGACCACTAGCTTTTAATTAAGTTATGGCTCACAAAATTATTCTAAAAATCTATTATTTTAGTGTTTTACTATTCCTGTTTCCTGACCTAAATTATGAACCAGAAATAACCAGTCTAGAAAAATAGAAAATGCCCATTCATTCAACATATATTTCCAACTACCTATTATAAATCAGTCTTTGGGAGTATAGTACTGAGTAAAATATTAAAAAATTTCTGCCTTCACAGAGATTATTTTCTATTATACAAAATAGAGCCTTAAGAAATAACTATAAAAAACAAAAGTTCTTAAAACTCAAATTATTAAAATAAAGATGAAAAAAGTCTTAATTCATATACCATAATCTCGTGTTCCTTAATTTATCTTTGTTATGAGAGGTAAGCCAATCAAAATTCAGATTTTACACATGAGCCATATATAAATTTTAAGGTAGCACTACAGTTCTCTAGACAGTGTCCTTTCTCAGAATCTCCTTACCCTCCAAAATAATTTTTGAGTGTTTGTAAAGTAACACTTTCATATATACAAACAAACGGAAGCACCATAACCAACCAAAGGAAATGATCTGAAAACAGGCAAGATTGTCTCAGCAAGACTGCTTAAAAATTGACAGGGACAAGGCAGGCTTACTCCTTCAAAAATGCCAAGATCATGGTCATGACGTGGTCACCTCCAGATCAAGCAACTACTGAAGGGCAGTGAACATTCCTGTTAGTACTAGGGGAAAACCTGTGAGTACCAAAATCTTATAGGTCTGAATTAAATCATCATTTTAAATACAAGTACTATAAAGTTTGTCATGACATTTCTGGTCAGAACATAGTTCATTCATTTCCTGGTAACACCACATGAGTTTTATTGTATCTTTATTAAATACTTATATCAGATGAGTTTTCCCCCCTGCAAGTAAACGTTTTTTCTATACCAAAAGTAAAATGACTATTACTCAATTTTCTGATTACAGAGTAGAAATTCAACACTGAAAGAATAATTTTATGCTTATACATTTGGTCCTTCATTTCACCTTCATTAAACCCCATTTCATAATTTAAATGAACATAAATTCTAAAATTACATTTATAAATGAAAATGTCTTCAAAAGGGCAAACTGATTCACTACCATTTTAGTATTTTCTAAGTTCTCATGTACCAAGCATAATCAAAACTATATAGATAAGTAAAATACCACAGAATAAGGAGGGGCGATGCCTATACAACATACAAAGCAGAATTCATTAATGCTTACCTCCCCATGTACTTGCTACCTGAGAAGCAGTTGACATAGGAAGTACAGATGGGTGAAAAGTTGGCTGTTGCAAATCAAGCAAATCATTTGGTAGCTTTGATGTGCTATAAAGATATTTTGAAAAGATGATTTAATTATTAGATAAGCTTTGCTACATTACCCACTCCCTTCTCCCACCCCAATAAATAAGAACATTAAATAGAAAACTAAGAGAAAACCCCAATAATGTAAATCTCAACAGGAGGACAAATTTCAGCAAGATAACAATGGCATATCCCTCATACAACAGCGTATTTCTAAGGAGGCCCAGAAAAATATTTCAATTGCCATATCTTCTGCTTATATAGGATTCAAATAATAATCCTTCAGGAGAAGGATCAATTAACTTCCCCACTAAATACCAATTTCCTTATTAAAATGAACCCAAACAACATGTTTCAGAAATATGAAACATCATGGCAATTTTAAAATTATTTAAGAGAATTAGTTTTCTCACTGTTAATTTTTAAAGAACTTCAACTGCATTTGCAATACCAATACCCCTACAAAGTAAACCTCACCTCTAGTGCTTCATAATCCAACATATCAATAATATAGGAACAAAGTCACACAAGCATACATGACACAAAATTATAACAGAGCCACCCATTACACAATTCCAGAGGGGACTGCTTATATGATACACCTCTTACCACAAGACTTTTCTGCAATTAAGGAATAACTCGGGGAAAAAAAAACAAAAAAAAAAAAACAAAAAACCTAGGGTTTCCACAAATTGAAGCATTATGTATAGCACAGCACAGATCATTTTTAAGTTACACTAAAAACTGTTTCAAAGACCTGTCTTCTATATATTAAAAAAATAGTTTTATTGATAGACCAGTAAATATATAAATACATTTAGAATATGCAATAAGTATTCTGCAACAGGCTATAAGATTTGCCCTCAATTACTATTAAAAAGTGCTTTATCTAATACATGTTTCATCCTTATTCGGCATTCTTTTCCATTTATCTCCCCTCCCCAAGTGGAATATTTGACACTCAATGACATTTTCTTGGGGATTAAGAAGAGCAGCATACAAAAAACAAAATGAAAGAATAAAGCTGAAAGAAAGACATGTAACTAAATTCACCAAAAATCTACTAAGACTTTAGAGAGCAGGGAGCAGTTGAGTTAATGAAAGTTACATTAAGCTGTGACAGAAGTCAGTAGGTGGGAGAGAAGACCTTTTAAGGATGAGCTAATAAAATAAACAGTAACAACAATAAAAGTCAAAGATAAACAAGCCAACAAAAAAACCCTCATCACTCTCTAAGATGCATTTACCATGTGCCAAATACTGTGCTAAATCCTATTTGCAAGCCTGTTGGAAATGAAAATTCTTGGTCCTCAGAAATCACCGTCCAGGTGATTCTGATGTTTGTTAAAGATTGGGAAGCCCTGATCTACACCATACATATCTTATTTGGAAATTGAGATTAAAAAAAAAAAAAAAGATTAAGAAATAACAGAACCAGGATTTGAACCACAACCTGACATCCACACTTCAACTTCAAACCAATGTGAGATAAAAGAAAGGGAAAATTTGAAAAAGCCAATTATTCTAATATGCCTGAAAATATTATATTTGCACTGTTAAAAAGCAGCTTAAATAAAATAAGATTATTGACATTGGTCTGGTGGGCTTCAATACCACAGAAATCTGGCAACTAAACCCTTACTGTGTTCCAGATTACTGAGTTTAACAACAGGGAATAGACATGAAAGACATTTAATATGTAATTAAAGGATATTTTGAAATACATATCATACCCATTATCCATATACATATGCATTTCCAAGAGTTATTAATTTTTATACAATGAAATGTTTGCCAAGAGATAACCCACTACATTCCAATTACCATATTTTGTCATGTATACTGTGTGCTTTTTGCCCTAATTATTGAGGGAAAAATAAGGATGCACATTATACATGGGTAGTACTAATAATTCCTTATCTATATAAATGTTTTTAATTCTTTTATTTATGCTTATGTATTAAAAGTGTTACTCTAGAAAGCAGTAACAAAATCTGTATGTTCAAAAATAAGTGCTAAAATGCTTTTTTCTAAAAAAGAAAAAGTTTCTCAATATAAATAAATAAATAATTGAATTAAAAAATTTAAAACAAAACATTTTTTTTTCCTGAAAGTTTGGGCCAAAAACGTGGGTGCACATTATACACAGGAGTGCATTACACACAGTAAAATATGGTAATATAAATTTGAGTCAGCCATCTTCCATTTCTTAAATAGTCACCATACAAACTCTTATCACTTTTGCATTCAGTTTATTATACATCTACCTCCATTCATCACCACCTTCTCTGTGATTTATGATGACAAATAATAAATCAAGCTATATCTGGTAAGTCCTGCAAAATTTCTACTGAAAGTCTTCAAACCTAAATATTCAAAGGAAATCTTTAACCTCTCTACCCACCTGTTTGAAGAACTAAGGGTAGAAAACATGTCAATGGCTGGTGCAGTCATTATACCCCCAGCTGAGGTGGACACAGGAGAGGCTGCAGTTGTTAAAGAGGTATGAGGTTTCTTTGCAAGTTCTTTTAGGCGCTGTTCCTGTTGAAAAAGGTAACTACCATAAGGAATCCAATGAATCCAAGGACAGATGTTTGCAATGTCCTCTAAACAAAAGCATTTTCTAAATTTGTTCTGATAGCAGAAAGGTATTCTGACACTTTATCAGTCATCGAACTTTAAGATGAAAAATTAGACTATGTACTGAGTTTTGCCCCATTTAGATAACTACACACTAAATACCGTTAATTTTTATAGAGGTTCTAATTATTTTACAAACACCTGTACTTGTTTTTCCAAATAAAAAGAATGCACACACCTACCTTTAAAGCTTTTAAACGAGCCTGTTCTTCCTCTAATGCTGCTTGCTTTTCCCTTTCATCCACTTTGGTAAGAGACAGGCCAGTATTTGCCAGGGAAGAGACTGCATTGGAAAGTGTTGTTGCCCTAGAACCATTGGACAAAGGTAATTTTGCATTTTGCCAAACAGTTCACATGACAACCTGGTTATGAAATGATCTGGCAACCTTGGCATGGGCACTATAATTACGAACTTAACTTATGAAGTCAAAATCAGTACATCATTTGCAATATTCTACCCAGTAACCTAGAGAATTATTAGCAATTAGATGATTTATACATACACACATATTTACTCTTTTTGAAGTTAAATGTTAGATTTTGGAAAGGGTTCTTAATAAAGGTGAGAGAAACTGCCTCTTCCAAGCCCAAAGAAGGGAACCTATACAACAAGGAAAGAGCAACATACTTCCCAAGAAAACCCTGATGGGTAAAAAATACTGAGCTTTTCACAGAAAATGACTCTGCTAATTTAGTCTGGGATTTGACAGTACTACTACAGGAACACTAAAACATGAGTACCAGAAATAAATAATGTGTCTAGGTATGTTTACTTTATAACACCCAAAGGTGTTGTTCCCAGAGGACCCAGAGGTTCCTTCAAAGGTAGACCAATTTCATCCCAGTCACTGGCCCATCTGGCACCTCCTTTCTATCTGCTACCCTTTTGCCATGTTAGAATTTTCTTTTCAAATATATTATGCAAGCACAATGCATCATCTCTCACTGGCAGATTCATAGTAAGCTACCTCCTTTCCCTTATATCAAAATCATACCAATACTATAAGCTCCAAAATTAACTTTCCCAATTATCAATTCTAGGTAAAATAAACCCATGTGAAGAACTACTCCTCAGTGATGATTTTTACTCATTTTCTTTTTATCTTATGCCAAGCTTCATTAATTTCTACTCTAAGCACACAAGTGGCTTTAAATTTTATGTAAAATCAATTTTATAAATGAGGCAATATAAAGATACAATTCAGAAGACAAGGAAAGAGTAATATAGTTATGACAGAAATGCAAAAAACCCAAACAAATTCTTTGATAAAAAATATATGAGGTAAATCAGTCTACCTAAACTCCTTGGCTATATTTTTCATTACTGTTTCAAATCTCTGGACTTCTAAAAACCTACTAGAAATTTCAAGCAGCATATTTGGAATTAAAAACCATTTAAATTTATTAACAACATTTTCCTTTACAGATTTCTTAAATTTTGCTGCTAAAAAAAAAGTTCTGAACACATCTAAAAAGAAGTGTTCTCGTCATAACTTCATACAAACTTTTAGCTTCATAGTGTTTAAGGGAAAACTTTGTAAGAAAACATGACAATTAAGTCACTACCCAACACAAAAATCATGTTACAAAGTTGAAGTGGTATATATTTCAATTTGCCAGGTAAATTGGTCTTCATCTTGGAAATCAGGTCAAAGCCTAAGAGACTGATTAAAATATAGTATGTCAATAATCAACCCCATGAAATGACATTAGAGACAGATGGTAAAATGTGATATCAGACATCCTAGGTCTGAGGCCCAGAGTTACCACTTGTATACTTCACAGGGCTATAGTGAGGGTTAATCAAATTTGTAAAAAGACAACTTAATAATTATAAAACATCATACAAATCAATGTATTATCACCTCTAAGAAAAATGTTCACACTATGAACACAATTCTAGACAAAGTAGTCACTGTCATCACCTTAACAGATGCTAACATTTATTGAAGATCAGTAACCATTCCAAGAATTTACACGAATTAACCCATTTAATCTTTCACAGGATTAAATGTGTTAATCCCATTTAATCAACTCTACCGGGTTGATAGTGCTGCCAAACCCATGTGATTAAATCAAGATAAAGGGACATTAAGTAACTTGGCACTTGAGCTGGATTCATCTACTCAGAAGCAGCACTACAGCTCTTGCCCTATAAAGAATAGTACAGTATACCTGCTTGCAGCTGTAGAATCTTTGATCTTCTTTCCTTCCAAGGAAGCTAAATGTTGTTCTAAAGCATCAAGAAGACTGCTGGGGGCCTGAAATTATACAAATATTAAGACTTTCATGATAATCAGTCCACTGGTCAAAATAAATCAAGTAGTATCTGACATACGAGAGAAACAAAATAGTTATACTCCTCATGAACTAACCAACATTGGAGTTTTAGCTACCTAAGAATGACACTATTGTTTTTATTATATAAGCATGGCCTAGTAAGGGATATTAATAAACATAATAAAAAACATGAAAACCAAGACTATGTAAACATGAAACCTGCAAGTATTTAACATTCAACTTACTTGAATTTTAAACAGAAACACACTCTTAAAAGCTAGACACACTGTTGAACATGTTCCTGGTATTTAATAAGTACCTCCTGAGTAACTTTTGAATAATTGTTATTTTAAAGATTTTATTTATTTTTCTAGAGAGAGAGGGGAAGGAAGGGAGAAAGAGAGGGAAAGAAACATTGATGTGAGAGAGAACATTGACCGGTTGCCTCACATACACTCCCCACTCCCTGACCAGGGACTGAACCCACAACCCAGGCATGTGCCCTGACCAGGAATTGAACCAGTGACCTTTCACTTTGCAGGGTGACATTCAACCAAGTGAGCCACATGGTCAGAGCTGAGTAATTACTGATAAATGAAACTGTATACTAACATTGAGGAAATAAAAATTAAAGTCATAATGAGATACAAATAGACTAGCAATATCAAATGGTGGTAAAGATATGGAACAACTACAACTCTCATACAATGCTAGTGGGAGTATATTCACCTTGAAAAAGGATCTGGATTTTTATCTACTTTCATTACCCAATTCCATCCCTAATTACTCACCCAAGAGACATAAAAATGTGTCTCCACAAGAAACGGTTTATTCAAGAATGCAGCCCTGGCTGGTATAGTTCAGTGGATTGAGCGTGAGCTGTGAACCAAAGGGTTGCCGGTTCGATTTCTGGTCAGGGCACATGCCTGGGTTACAGGTCAGGTCCCCAGTGGGGGCCATGTGAGAGGCAACCACACACTGATGTTTCTCTCCCTCTCTTTCTCCTTGTCTTCCCCTCTCTTCAAAAATAAATAAATAAAATCTTTAAAGAAATTTTAAAAAATGTTGTAAGTAGGGATATATGCATAACCCACAGACACAGAAAACAGTGTGGTGATGGCTTGAGGGAAGAGGGGAGCAAAAGCTGGATGGAAGTGGGCAAAGGGGGAAAAATTAGGGTGTCTGGTAATAGTGTAAATGATAAAGTTAAGAAAAGAATGTTTTAAGGAGCAAATAATCCAAAAGTCCATCATTTGGAAAATGGATAAACAAAACTGTGGTAAATTCACATAATAAATTACTATGTGGCAATAAAAACAAATTAATTAGTGGTACATTCAACAACATGGACAGATCTCAAAACACTATGATGAGCAAAAGAAGCCCACAACAAGAATAAATTACTTGCATGATTCCATTTATATTAAATTCAAGATCTGATAGAATTATTAGAAGTCAAAACAGTGGTTTGCCTACATAAAACTAGGGAGTGACTGGAAGGGCATGCAAGAATTGAGGTGATAGAATTGATTTATATCTTGAGTGGTATGTTGATTACACAAATGCAGTTATCAAACCTCATTGAAATAGCTATTTACCTCAAATTTAAAAAAAGACTGGCTTTTAAACTCTCAGGTTATAGGTCAAATCTCAACTTAATATAAAGAGTTAATTACTTTCAAAAAAACACCTTTTCAATAATCTGAGAAGAAACTGTTACTAATTTTAAGTGTAGCAAATGCATCAGGGGCATTTAATTACCCCAAATATGGAGATACAGAGTTCCTGGATTACAGAGATCTAAAAATAGTTGGAAGAAGCAATACTAGCTAATTTCTCTAACAATTAAGATTTGAATAATTTCCCTGAATATATATGATGATGTATACACACATGTGCGAATGATACACACACACACACACACACACACACACATCTCTTAGCACAAGCAAATACGGTAAAAAAAAATAAAACCAAAAATATTAGATTGTAACATTGATTTCTATGTTTGAACTGAGAACAAACGTGCAACTCGCCCACCCCCAGCAAAATGCAAACAGCAGATAAAGCACTATGCCAAGAGCTACCTACTTGTCAGGGATAATGAGAATACTGATGAGAGCAGTTAACATTTTAAAAGTTCTTATAATACAAGAGGCACTGTGCTACCTACTTTGTATAAAATCACCATGAGAAAGATACTACTAGTACATCCTATTTACAAATAAACAAGCTGTGACTGTGAAAATTAAGTTACTTATCCAGGAGCCAATATAGAGTCTAAGGTATGTCTGATCTGTAAGCCTGGATATTAACTACTATGCTACAGAATCTGAAAGTAAAACTTAAACTAGGTGGTCATTTAAACTATAGCTCATATTTTTCTGAAAGGTTTAAATTGAGGCTTACAAATATTAAACTACAAGTTAGGATAAGTAATAACAAACTATTTTCAGAACCCCTCCTAAATACTGGGTTGGCCAAAAAGTCCATTTAGTTTTTTTCTGTAAAATAAAAGACACATTTTTCATTTTCACCAATAATTTTATTGATTTGGATATTTTAAATATGTCGGCGATCTCCCACTATTTGCTCCTAATGGGTAGAGGCCAAGGATGCTGCTAAACATCCCAATTCATACAACAGCCCCACAGCAAAGAATTATTTTGCCAAAATGTGAATAATACCAAGAAACTCTGCAAACCACTTTTGACATGTTCAATCAGTCATAGCTCCTTCTCTACACACTACACAAATATTTTTGGTTCAGTTTTTACCTTTTCTTGAAATAATAAAGCATAATACACCAAAAATGTTGCGTGTCTTCTTCCATCTTCAATACTAAAATGGCTACACAAAAAATTCACCAATTTTGATCATTTTTTTTAAATGCACACTGATATGACAGCAGTCACAATACAAACTAATAAAATTGTTTTAAATGAAGTTAAAGACAACTAAGCACTACTAGAGCCATCATACAAAAAAACAAAACAAAACACCAAATGATCTTTTTGGCCAACCCAATTACCTTGCTGGTCTATAAAAGTCAAACCCTCATTATGAAGAGTGAAGGAAATGTGATGCTTCACATCTTAAAAAGAACAATTTGTAACAAAGACTAATAATCTTTCCACTCTTATGGATAACCACCACCATCTTCCCTGAAGTATAAATAGCTTTTAGTTCACTTTTGAAAAATTTCTGAATCACTTAGAGATCATCAATGAAGGAGAGAGGGAGGGTCAGGAGGGTGGCCAACATTACCCAATTTCAATGCCATGGATAAAGTACAGACAGGTGACAAAAGATAGCTGACTGGGACATGACAAATGAGGTAGTGGGGAATCTAAAACTGCCCAATCAGTTTATACGACATATGGTTCCAGCAAGGACTCTTCTCATATTTAGCCCACAATAATGTACTTAATCTTAATGGGGTCAATTTAACGCAACTATAGAGTGTTTTATTTACATATAAGCCATAACTAGACCCACTGTGTACTCTTGGTCTGCAGATCAAAGGAATGATGAATCAGAACAAGTACAAAGAGATATAACAGAAACCCTTATTTAAAAGATGTCCTACAACAATTCAAAATAAGGTAAAAGTCTATTAAGAAGAGAAATAATACAAATGTCACAAGGATAGTTTATGCCAGGTACTTTAATTCTTAACACTCATTTAAAAAAAAAAAAATCCACTGGGAAGTGGGGGAGTATAAAGGGCCTAAATAGTAAAGGGAAAAAAAAAAAAATAAAGATTGAACTTTAAAAATATAAAAAACAAAAAACCCTTAGATAATGATTAAAACAAAGCCAGAAAAAAAATGCAGATTTAAAGTTCTTTCCTAGACTTTTTTTAAAGATGATGATGATAAAAACAATATAAAAACTAACACTGAGTGCTTACTGCTATGTTTTAGGTATTAACTCATTTAATTGCCCCAACTACCTTCTGAAGTAGGAACTATAAATTCTCCATTTTAGAAATGCTAAAACTGGACTTCTGGCCAAGATGGAGGCATAGCTGGACACGCTGTACCTACTCTCACAACCAAGATTAAGGACAACAAAAATATAGAACCAAAAAACAAGAGAGAAAACCCACCCAACCAGGACAGAGAGGAAATTGAATTGTGCGGGAGTCCGACAACAATGATTCACCCAGACTGGTAAGAGGGGTGGAGTCAGCAGCTGGCAGAGTCCGAGGCCCGTGGAGTCGGATCACCGTGGGATAAGCCGGTGGTGGTCCGGGGGGCACAATCACTCCAGGTGCACAGGCAGCGGTGTTGCCAAACGCAGGGAAGTCAGGCAGGGCGTACAAGGCAGCGGACCACAGACACACATTCAAGCACAAATAAACCAGGTGAAAACAGGCAGCAAGACAGACTATGTGACGCAGTGCCCCCATCACCAGGAAGTGAAACCTAAAGGCACCCAATTGAAAATACTCTTGGGGGCTGAGGTGCCGGGAGGGAGTCCCAGCCTCACAGGAGAGTTCGTTGGGGAGACCCATGGGGTCCTGGAGCGTGCGCAGGCCCACTCACACGGAAATCAGCACCAGAAGGGCCCAATTTGATAGGGGAAAGAGGCTGAAGGGAGTGGAATCCTCAAGACAGCACCCAGCGGGCGCCATTGTTCCCTCTAGGACCGGCCCACACATCCAGCATCACAACCCGCCCTGGTGAATGCCTAGGGCTCCACCCCTCACTGCGTAACAGCTTCGACCAGACAAAAACAAAAAAACCAAAACCAAGGATGGCTCAAAAGGGAGAACAAACCAGGGCCCTGGAGCTAATTCATCTGAGCAACCAGGAGGTGGTCAACCTACCAGATGCAGAGCTTATAGCACTAGTAGCCAACCTATCAGAAGCATAGTTCAAAGCACTGGTGATTAGGAAGCCCACAGAATTGGTTAATTTTGGCCGCAAATTAGATGAACAAATGGAGGCTACAATGAGTGAAATGAAGAAAAACGCACAGGGAACCAATAGTGATGGGAGGAAAACTGGGATTCAAATCAATGGAGTGGACCAGAAGGAAGAAACAAACAACCAAACAGAAAACAAGGAAGAAACAAGAATTCAAAAAAATGAGGAGAGGCTTAGGAACCTCAGGACATCTTTAAACATAACAACATCCTAATTATAGGGGTACCAGAAGGGGAAGAGGAAGAGCAACAAGTGGAAAACTTATTTGAACAAATAATAAAGGAGAACTTCCCCAATCTGGCAAAGGAAATAGACTTCCAGGAAGGCTAGGAAGCTCAGAGAGTCCCGAAGAAGTTGGACCCAAGGAGGAACACACCAAGGCACATCATAATTACATTAGCCAAGATTCAAATGAAGAAGAGAATTCCAGAAGCAGCAAGGGATAAGGGAACAGTCACCTACAAAGGAGTTCCCATCAGACTGTCAGCTGATTTCTCAAAAGAGGCCTTACAGGCAGGAAGGGGCTGGAAAGAAGTATTCCAAGTCATGAAAGTCAAGGACCTACATCCAAGACTGCTCTATCCAGCAAAGCTTTCATTTAGAATGGAAGGGAAGATAAAGCACTTCTCAGGTAAGGTCAAGTTAAAGGAGTTCATCATCACCAAGCCCTTATTATATGAGATGTTAAAGGGACTTATCTAAGAAAAAGAAGATAAAAAATAGGACATTAAAATGACAGCAAACTCACAGATATTAACAACCACACCTAAAACAAAAGCAAACTAAGCCAACAGCTAGACCAGGAGGAGCAGGAACACAGAAATGGAGATCACATGGAGGGTTTGCAACAGGGGAGTGGGAGAAGGAGGGAGGGAGGGAGAAAAGGTACAGAGAATAAGTAGCATTGACGGTGGGTAGAAAATAGGGGAAGGGCGGGAATGGTGTGGGAAAAGTAGAAGCTAAAGAACTTATGAAACATGGACATGAACTTAAGGGGGGAATGTGGGAGGGAGTGTGAAGGGTGGAGGGGAGTGATGGGAAGAAATGGGACAACTGTAATAGCATAATCAATAAAATATATTAAAAAGAAATGATAAAACTGAACCACAGAGAGTAAATTCTCCAAATCACAGGGCAAGCTAGTGGCACAGCCAGGACTCAAACAGATGAACAAAGCCTGCTCACTTCTTCCAATTTCATCTTTTGAGGTTTATCTCTATACAACACTCCTACCACAGTCAAATAGCCAAAGCTGAAGGTTTAAAACAGGAAATACAAATCCTGTATAAAATAATTCTCTATCTTCACGTGGGGCAAAGAAAATATCCTTTTAAAACTCATGTAAGCTGGGTGTTTGTCCTGTATCCTGACAGAGGAAACAAACTAAAAAAAAATTCTCTATCAATAGTACAGTGCACATTTTGTTTTTAAAATACCGTCCTCTAAGTTCAGTTCTTTCTTTTGACAATGATGGTGACAGGAAAGACAGATTAAAAGGAATAAACTAAAGAAATGGTATAGCAGTGCCTAGCTCCACCGATATAAGAGGTGAGTAGATCATTCTATATGAACAATCATCAGCAACACACCAAAATGTTAAAAATTGTCAAGAAAAATTACACTGATATCAACAGCATGGGCTGCATATTATTCATCTTGTGCCCTTCACACCTAGCAATACATAGCAGACAGTGAATTGATATTATAACAATACACTTACCTGTGAAAGGTCTGGTATATCACCTCTGTCAATTCCAACTTGCTGTAAGAAGAAGCATTGTATTTAATAGATACAATTATAACAAAGATGTTTTATAAATAAAATCTAGAAAATGACAATTTGACTAGTACTGTGAACAATTTTAGACAGGCTTCTTTAAAATAAAAAATATTTAATCTTCAAATATATCACTCAGCATTTCCAAGGGCTTAGATGTTATTTGATGGCTATAAAAGTTGTAACAGGAGGGGAACTAGAGTTGGAAATTCATCAAGACTATTAAATTACCGTCTCCATATGTTCTAAGCCCCTATACCTTGTCACAATCTGAAAAACACTATGGCAAGAATGAGAAAGGCTGACCATGAACAAGTTCCCTGGGGCATAAAAAAGAAGTCAAAGAACAAACCTGATGACAATGACTTTGCCTTTCTCTGTAAAATATGCTTTCCTAGGCAATCACCATAGATAACAATTTTTAAAACCTATGTTCACTCAAGTAGGCCAGGTTTTATACAAATGCCAAGTGATTATCTAACCAGGATGTAACTGTTTCCACAATCTCAAACACACTTTATGATGTTCAGGCACTAGATAATTTCCAGAAAAAAAAAAAAAAAGAGAGAGAGAGAGAGATAAAAACCTTTCCTATTTATTATACTAGTACCCAAACTGAAAAACTGTATCCCTCCTTATGGCTATGTTTCATTTTCTAATTCAGCGGTGTCAAACTCATTTTCACCAGGGGTCACACATCAGCCTCACAGTTGCCTTCAAAGGGCCAAATGTAATTTTAGGACTGTATAAAAATGTAACTACTCCTTAACCAGGGGCAAGGAGCTTGGCACTGCTGCCAGGTAGAAACAAGGTGGTAGGTCTGATTCAGCCCATGGGCCTTGTGTTTGCCACCTGTGTTCTAATTATTCTCTTCCTTTTCCCAGCCTCTCAAAGACCAGTCCCAGAAACACATCAGTAGAAAATTTGATAAAATAATTCAAACTGAGATCTTAATAGCTAATTAGTAACTGATACATTTGTTCTCTTCAAAGACATTTGAAAAGGTTACACGTGAGAAAGATCTCATAATGAAATTACAACCCTAAAGACAGCCTCATGAAAAAATATTTTAGGGCAGGAAAGTATTCTCATTTCTCAGATCGCATGGAATATAGGTGGTCTATTCCATTTCAAACTAACACCAGTAGATCTGGAGGTAAATAAGGACTTAAGTAAGTAACTATAACTACCAAATGCAAAGGACATTAGAGGCTAAAGAAAATTCAACAAACCAAAACTAATTTAAAGAATTTACTAAATCATAGCCTAAACTTTTCTCTTTTGCTTTTAATATGTGACTGACCTAAAGAAATGGGGAAAAAACATTAACTTCTCCTTAAAAGAGATTTTAAATTCAAAATAAACTGCAGTAGACTTTATAAAATAGCTGATTAACAACACAAAGCTATTTTCTTCAAAGCTCTCATCATCTTGTAGTATTCATCTGCTACAGAATAAAATATCACTATGGTAATAAAGGTAAAATCACCAACTTGCTAGTTCCTGATCAACTTCATTGACACAATTGATCAATTATAACCTTGTCATCTCCCAGAATTATGCTAGCAAGAAATCTCTGGTGCTGACAGGTAGAGAGTAGAGAAAAACAAACAAAAACACTTTAAGAGCTGCCTCTGTACAAGCAAGATAATGTCTGCAAGCATTACCATAATTGCGTTCTGTGACAATTTCAGAAAATTATTTCTTAAACAGATTTGCAAAATTAGATTATCCTACAACCTACATCCACAGTTTTTATAACCACTGATAAAGAATAAATATACTAAATTCACTACTGCAGGGGAACAAAACGTTTTGAACAAAGTGGCTCCTGATGTAAGTGGAGAAAAGGTTTTTGCAATAACATTAGATGAGAACAGCCCTTAATTATGCACAATATAAAATGCATGAATAATTCCAAACATAAAAATTGCTGCCACCATTGTGTCACCTAATTTATATATAAATAATTTTAGAATAGATTACCTTTCAGTAGTCAATACTGAATTAAATATATAGAATATTTTTTATCCAATACTATATCATACATACACCACAACAAAAGAATATATATCTACTGACATAACTGAATATATACATACTATATTTAAAATGTTTCTTTCATTTGAATAATGATTGATTTCTTTAAAAATCACACTCACAGACAAAAAAAACAAGTTAAGAAATAAAGACAGTTTACCTCTGCAACTTTGAGAAATTCTGAGATTCTTGTCATCCTGGTCAGGAACTTCTTATAGATGTCAAGACCCTCTTTGCACTGGTTCTTTTTCATGTCAAAATATTTTTCTGCCAAAAGTAGACGTAAAATTACTTTTACATCAAAATATAATACTCAAAAAGAAAAAAGTACTAAGAGCTCCAAAGAGATCATACAGGTGTCAAGAACACACTCACCCTACAGAAAAAATAGCGTTAAATTAGCTTAGACATTTAAAGCAAATTAAAATACACATAACTGCCATATTAAAAACAGAAAAACTACTTGACATTACTAACATTACCAGTTTGTTCTACAATATTTCTTCCCTAGCAATTCCCTAAATATGTTTTACACATTAACACATATCACCCTTCACTCCATTTAAAACAGTACCAACTTTTATTTCCAAATGCTCTTACTGATGATATATTAACAAATATGGCTACTTTGTATCCAAATGTCACTTGAAAAGCTCATTTACACTTAATATATGAACAACAGCTGTAAGGAGCTTAACTTGTAGTAATCACAGAATGGAAGACTACGTATGCCTTCCAAAAATTTGAAGAAAAACTCTCCATTTATCACTTGTGAAAAAAAAATATGCCCAATTTTTTTTCCATGGATTAAAGCATCCCTGACTAAGTAAGTTCCTGTTACCGTGGTCTATGAAAAACAGATGTAAATAAATTCTTAAAAAGAGTGGGGGGAGAACAAGCACACTGGAGTAAACTCATCTGATATCTAGTATTTGTGCCTTGGCATTATTTGAAGACCATTACTTGTCTACTCTATCCCAATCCTACTGGAAAAAAAGAAAAGAGCATTTCTAGGCAAAATTAACTGCAATCCATATACAGTTAACCCTGGAACAACACAAGGGTTATTATCAATTCACACACACTTGAAAAAATGCGTATAAATTTTGACTTCCCAAAAACTTTACTATTAAATAGCCTACTTTTGACTGTATGCCATAAGGATAATAGTGAATTAACACATATTTTGTATGTTATATGTATTATATACTGTACTGTTGCGATAAAGTAAGCTAGAAAAAAGAAAATGTTAAGAAAATCATTAAGAAAATTTACTATACTTGTTGGAAAAAAGTACACCTTTAAATAGGTGTGTCTTTCAAGGATCAACTGCACACCGAATACACAATAAAGAACCATACAGTCCTAAAATGCCCCCAAACACCTCAACCTTCAAAATAAATGTTTAATGCATTTAAAATAATTATCAATGTTTAATTAAGTTAAGGTTAGAAAAAATATCATTGTTACAGCTCAAGTTCATTATGGAGTAAATTATGAGGAAGTAATATTTTTCCAGAACAGAAAATTTCCAATTTAATTTTAAAGGGATTTTAATTTCTCTAAAAATTATTAAACTTAACAGAAGAAAACACAGATGTATAAAACTGTAAAGTTCATTTAGCTAAATGTCCTAGTTGTAAAAGTGTTTAATCATTCAGCATACATAACAGGTATAAAATGTTTTACTCCAAATAAATTGTTACAGTAAAATTTTAGGCAAGTTTAAGTACAATTTTATTTATCCATATGACACAAGATAAGAAATAAAACACCATTAAGCTAAAACAATATTTACCCAACAGGTTAATAATTCCTTCATTGTATGCTGCAAACAGTCTAATGGCATCTTTGAACAAGAGCATGAAGGCAGCATTTATTACCCCATTTGTAAGTTCATTACTATTAACCTGGGGAAAAATTAGAAAAAAAAATTAGCTACTCTTATGTTTTAAACACAACTTCCTTCAAATTAAAAATATAGTTAATTCATATATTTAGGTATATTAAAGAAAAAGACATTTATGTCTTACCATCAGTTACAGCCAAAGACTGCAAAAATCTTAAGAGTTCAGATTTATGTAGAAGCCACAAGCAAACAAACACCCTACAATATTCAATTTAGCTTTGAAATTAGTAGTTGAAAACAAAAATTACTCTTTAACTCTTGAAATTCCTAGACTATATCTCAAATCTTTTTAAAAAGTTCACTTCAACATGAAATTTTTCTAATTGGAAAAAAGCCCATTTCTAGGTCGACATTTACTGAGTCATGATGGATTTACTGAATATTTTTATATCAGAAAGTATTTATTAAATGGCTACTAACAATCATCAAGGCACTTTGCTAAGTTTGATACAAGATACGCTTAAAAATACATATACCTTTTCTCAATATTACAAATAAACTGATCTTCAAAACGATTATAATAATATTATTTCTCCCTCATTTGGTTACTGGGAGAATTAAATGCTATACTGAGTGCCAAGAGCCTGGTGCAGTAACTTATACATGAATCAGTATTTATTATTATTGAATTATACTGTAACAAAAAAGGACATTTATCTTATCAAGAATACTAGGAATAATTTTATTGTCTCAAGAAACGAATCAAAAGGATAAGCCAAGTTAAGTTCTTTTTTAGATTACGAGAATATTTAGTACATGAAAACTAACTTGTTAGGTATACAAAAGCATAAGCACAAAGTTAAACATTAAGCAACAAATTGGTAAATACTTGTAGAATATCTAACATGGCTAATTTCTATTATAAAGACAGAATCTTAGTAATAAAGCAAATGACAATTTACAAAGTAAAAAATACATATGACTAATATGTGAAAAGAAGTTCAACTTTACTTATCAGGTAAATTAAGACATAACTATACTTTCTTGAGAACCAGAGCAGTAGGTATTAAAATAATCAAAACCAACGTATTATTCAGTACCAATAAAATGAAAAAAAATAAAATAAAAAATGGGCACCTGTTGACAAGTGACTGGCTCAACACTTCTGGAGTATAAATTGGATTTAAAAAATTTTAATGTTTGTATCCTTTGAGCCACCAATTCTCTTTTTAAACATTAACCTACAGAAATAGGTTCATAAATGTATAGATACACATATTATCTATTATCTAACACATACATAACTTAGTATCCCTCCCTTCTCTGTTCTTTTCCCATTTATCTTCTGGATTAAAAAAACAGAAAAACTCTGATTAATAGGTATATCAGGTAAATCTCTACATACAATTAAGTATACTATAGATACTGAAAGGAGTACAATACAGACACTAAAGAGAGTAAGTAATTATATAAAGTGAAAACAAATTTCATGGGTGGACCCTCTTCTCTATAAAACCAAAATATTACTTAGTAGTTACATCAGTCTCCTACGTCTTCTAGACTAGGGGTCAGCAACATTTTTAGTAAAAGGCCTGGTTGTATTTTAGACTTTGTGGGCTGTAAGGTCTCTGTCACAACTATTCAACTCTTGTTATTACATCACAGTAACAGCCACAGACTATGTAAATCAATGAGCCTGGCTGTGCTCTAATATTATTGCAAACACTGAATTTAAATTTCATATAATTTTCACCTGTCTGAATACTTTTTATTGTTGATGAGTTAAAGGAAAAATCAATTTCAGCACGAAATTGTCACAGCTCCATTCACTAAGTTGTACTTACAAGCCCTAAAATAAACTATCAAAATAGATGCCCCCTGCCAAAGACTTGGAAATAATATCTAGCATTTTAGAAACAAAGGACAAAGTTGGCAACTTGGTTCAAGTGATAGTCATTAAAACAAAAATTCCGAGGAACACAATGCCCTTGGGCAATAGCTACAAAACTGTGTCACAAGTATATTTGAACTTCCTTTTATTTCTTTGTAATTGTCACACTTTGACTGCTACAAAGCAGACAAGTAAAATATTAAATTGGTTCCTAAATAAAATTGCCATACGTTTTTTAATCCTCACCCGAGGACATTTTTTTATTGCTTTTAGAGAGAGAAGAAAGAAGAGAGAGAAACATCAATTGGTTGCCTCCCATTTGCACCCAGACTAGGAACTGTAGGGGTCCATAGGCAGGACCAAACATGCACCTAAGGTGTGTGTCCTGACAGGGAATTGAATCTGCACATCTCGTGCAGGTTTTTGGTAAAACATCAAATCACCAAAGTGACTCAACCTCCCTATGCCCAGAATTGGCACCCTGCAACTTCTGGTTATATGCAATGTTTCTTGTATTTTGCATCTTCTTCAATAAAAGTATTTTTCATATTACACAGCTGGATACTTTCTGGATGGACCCTGTACTGGGGAGTGTATCGGTCGGTTATGCAAAGATAAGGGACTTGAGCATCTGTGAATTTTGGTATCCACAGATAGTCCTAGAGCCAATCCTTGGTGGATGCAGAGGATGACTGTATACCCTGTAGTTCTAGAGCTAGAGAAGCACCACCCAATGAATCTGAGTAACTCTACAGAACAACTATAAAAATAGAAAGTAATCTAATTTGGGCCCACATTTACAGAAAATACTTAGACAAAAAGGATATTAGTGTGAAAAATTAAAGTCTATGAAAATTTAAAAATAAAAACCTGAACAATTAACTGTAAGGATAACTTTTTAAAACCTTAAATTATAAAAGTCTTGTTGTACAACAACTTACATTAAAATCAAGAAGGGCATCCATTTGATTTTGAATAATTGGTACAGTTTTTAGGAGTTTTTCTGTGTTCATTGTCCTCATAACTCCATCAGCCCTGTTTTTAAGAAAGAAACAATTAAGTTTACTACTAAATCTACATTTCAAACTCTCACCTGGTTCTCTAAACAGAAAGAAGTTGCTATGAACATCACATATTTTTAAGTCATTACTGGACCTGAAACCGCACACATAAATCATAGAATAAACAAGAACAGGAAATATTTATGTCCATCAAGGTGCAAAATTTAAAACTTAGAAAAACCGATCTAAAACAAGAGAAATAAAAATCAAAGCTTACATTATACAGCCAGGTTTATAGTGCACTTTTCACATAAGGAAATTGGCTGTTCCGCATACCACTCATGTATGTAAAGGGTAATTTTACTATTTTTTTTTAATTACCAATATAATTTGTCTCAAATTACTAAAATGTTAGGACTTCAGGACTTGATGGAGCCAGCAGTAAAACTCAAGTCTTGGTGAGCACTGATTTATTTGAGGTATTTTATTGATTACTCAAATACCAGTGGCTTGTTATACAGAAAATTATAATTAAAATTACTATAAGACAATTTTACAAAGGCATTCCAATCTGACCATTAAATAAGTGACTAATAAAGGGAATGTTTTAAATAAAATATTGTTAAATAATTCCAAAAAAGAATCCTTTAAACATTTCTTTAGTTATTCCAAACATAGAGAAATATTAGCAGTGTCAAATAAACTAGAATTTTACAAAACTAGTACCAAAAACACTAGGTAAAATGTACTGGGGCTAAGGTACAGAACCAAAACTAAGTGCTTATTATGTATCAGGCTCCACATGAAGGACTTGATGTACGTTTTTCAAATCCTCACAAGAACCCCATTTTATTGGTGATGAAAGTTTAGGTTCTAAGGGTATATGACTGACTGTCTACACTCAGAGAACTAATCGGTGGCAGGGTCATTATATAAATAAGAATGCCGTATGAGACTTCAAAATGGTGCTTTTCAGAACCCTTTGGCAGAATAACAAGGTACTTTCAAAAAGTGTGCAAGCTTTCCCTAATTTACAAATAGACCATACTTATAACCAAGTGCTCTACCCTGAGTTACACCCTTCCATCACAATCCCAGAAGCCAGGAAAAAAAAAATTAAGTTATCAAAAGCAACAATACTGCTTTGTGACACACAACAGAATTTAAAAGCACTGGACTGCCTTGGGTGGGCAGCTACTGACCAGCTTTAGTCCAACAACTCTCCCCAATGAGACAACTTAACCTCTCAAACATTAAACTACATTGACTGGTACTGGCTGCTGGGGTTTGAGGTAAGGACACTATTCCCTCCTTGCAATCCTTTCTTTATTCTCATACACATCTCACACATTCATTTTATGAGTTATCATTTAGTTCCCTTTTAGTTCTATCCTTGCTGAGGTCACTTTCTACCTACTGGTCATTTTTCCTCCATTACAAAAAACTTGAATTCTTCCTCAGTTTTTCTTGGTTAACTTCAACATCTACATGGATAACTAATCCAGCATCTTGATTTCAAAGTCCCTCAGGTCCCATTCCCATGGTCAGATCCTGACTTTACTGTCCCCAAAGTCATAGCAAATACTCCATACCACCACCGTGAAAAAAGACAGAATTCAGACACCTTAACCTATGACAATAACTTCTTAACCTTCCAGCAGCCTTTGTCAATCATCTCCATGGCAAAAACTATTCTGCTTCATCATAATTTCAATGCACCAAACACCCACTACCCACACTGATCCCTTCTCATTTTTACTTCCTTCATCTAGTTTAGAATTCCAAAGATTATTATTATAATCACTCCCTCGAAAATACCCCTTAACTCCTTTAACTCTTTTCTTCCTTTGCAAGTCACCTGACAAATTCACAATCCTGGGTGAGCAAGCCTTTACCTCCTCCATGACTGTAACATGCAGCTCAGTACAGGTAAAGAAAACCACGAAACTGAACAAACTGGTAAAAAAAAAAGTCAAAAATTAATATTCATCAACTTCAAATGGGGACTCAGCATTGGCAGCAATTCTCTTAGCCTTCTCTAATGAATTCCTCGCCTAGTATACTTTCAAACCTCCCACCACTCCTTTCCCTGCCTCCCCACATCCAATACGCAAACTATTAGCACTTAACTCCCAAAATATTTCATTCAAAAATAGAAAATGACAAAAACACTGTCTGGTCATCTTGCCACCAAAACTACAACTATCTGTTCTGTTCCTATTATAGTGGAGTAAGTATTTCTTTCTAGCAAATGTAAATACCACTCACACAGATCCTCTGGGTCCCACTCTGTCATAATCCTTTGGTTGTCTTCTTTTTCTCTAACACAGCACTATCCAAGAGAACTATTAGCAATGACAAAAATGTTCTGGCAGAGGGAAGAGAGTTGGGTGGAGGTAGAATAAGGTATAGTGGGGATAAATGGTAATGGAAAAAATCCAAAAAAAAAAAAGGAAAACGTTCTATAACTGCACCGTTCACTATGGTAGCCACTAGCCACACGTGGCTACTGAGCATCTGAAATGAGGCTGGCTGACGCAATCAGGGAAATGATTTTAAAATTTTATTTGACTTTAAGCAATTTAAATTTAAATAGCCACATGTGGCAAGTAGCTACCATATTGAACAATGCAACTTATTAATCTTTTCCTTTATACTAGATTATTCCCATAAACATGCAAGCCGAGTTACTAGACTCACCACTCTTTAAACACACAATCACACACATACTACCACCACCACCAACACTGACCTCATATTCCCTAGTAGAGCCAAGCATATTCTTAAAAGAGCTGCCACTTCCTCTTTTTTCTTCATTATTCAACTCATTCCATTATGAGACCCACTCCTACTACACCAGTTAAACTTTAGTTCAGGTCATCTAAAAATTCCATGTTGCTTCTCCAATGAGTACTTACCTAACATTATCTGAATAGACTCATCAGTGTCATTCACAAGTTTTCCTCATTCTTGTAATACTCTAGTAATCTTAGCATACCCTGTATCTGCCTCCCCTTGCTTTCTTCCTACATCAGTATCACTTTTTCAGTTTCTCTTGTTAGCTCCTCTCTTTTCTCTATCCTCTAAAATAGATGTTGAGTATCTCAAGGTGTTTCTGGGCCCTCTCCTTTCATTCTATACTTATGGTCCTGGTGATCTGTCATTCCCAAGGCAGAAATTAGCATATTGCCATCAACAGTTTCTATTCCTAGGCTAGAACTCTTTAAGTTCCAAGTCAGTATATTCCATTGTTTACTTGATATCTAAACTTGTATAAATTACAGGTATCTCAAAACTAGTATTTCCAAAACTAAACCCTTACTTTTTCAGCACTACACCCTAACTTACCCGACTGCCAAAAAATCTTCCCAATAAACAGTGACATATCCCCAGTTAACTTATGCCAGAAACTGCAAGAATACTTCTCACTCCTCCCTCTCTTACTAGCCTCTACATCATTTCTTCCCAGAGAAGTTTAAGTTTCGTAATGAAGAAGAATCTTAACAGTTATCACATGCTTATATCAGAATTCAAAAAACTCAAATTCGCAAACCCAAATACTAGAACATGATTCAAACCAAATGCATGACAATTCATACTCCATGCAAAACACAGGTTTCTACAACTTCTTAAACAGATTACAATTAAATCCAGGTATTTGCTTCCCAAATATAACAAGAACTGGTTAAAGTCTAACTATCCATGTCCTCATTCACATAAAATACTTGGATTAGTCTTTCTCTGCTTGTTATATAACACTGTCTTGTTACTTTGAACTGTACCAATTTGGAATTCAAGATAATTCAATGTAAGTTACTACCACCAAAAAACAGAACGTCAAAGAAAAGAAAATGAAGAGACCAATGTCTAACCAACTAACAAGACAAATCTACAGGCAATCTATTGGATCCATTTTTCATCAAACCATTTATTGTACTGTTTACAAACTCATCTAGTCATCTTTTACAAAAACAATTAAACATCCATGATGTTTAGACACTGGCAAGTCCTAAAGATATGAATATGGTAAGACTGTATGTAAGAGTGTCATAAAACCTAACAGAGAAATCAGTCTTCCTCAAAGAAATAATGTCAGTGTATTCTTGAAAAATAACTAAGAATTTGCCAGAATATAAAAAAGGGGCTTTATAAAAGTAGTACAGCTGACCCTTAAACAATGCAGGAACGTTAGGGACACCAACAAACATGCAGTTGAAAATCTGCATATCACATATACCCCAAAACTTAACTTGTCCCTTGCTATAGGCAGGTGATTGGTTCTACAACCCACTGTGGATACCAAAGTCCCCCGCAGATGCTAAAGTCCCTTCTATAAAATGGCATTGAACAATACATACAGTGGACCATCTACATCTGTGGATTTGAAAGCAGGAATATAAATGGTCAAGGGTATATTTATTGTTAAAAACCTGTATAAAAGTGTACCTGCACATTCAAACTCATGTTGTACAAGGGACAACTGCATATATAAGTAAAATGTCATTTAACCATTACTGGCTAATAATTAATTTTGATTTCTGAGTATACTATATTTCTATTAAAAACTATAGTGAGTCTCCACCTCACTTTTCTAATACCAAAGTATGTTCCATTACGAATCAAAATCTTAAATATAAATTATTAAATTTATAAATATATCCAATGAAAACACAAATAATGGATCATTTTGGTGTAGAAAAGTGCACTCTGTAGAAGAATTTGCTTAAAGGACAAAAGCCAGACTTCTGGTCAAGATGGAGGTGTAGGTAAACATACTTTGCTTCCTCAGACAATTAGAGCAAAACTTACGACAACTTACAAACAAGTATCACCCAAATCTGTCAGAAAATTGAGCTGTATGGAAATCTGAGAAACAAGGATTTAAAGAAGCCACATTTATCCAGACAGGTAGGAGGGGCAGAGACAAGAGGAAAGGTATGGAGAGACAGAGAGGCATAGAGGCATAGAGACACAGAATGCGTGGTCCCACATCAACCAAGTGGTGGATAAAAATTGGGAGGGATACCTCAGGAGTGAGGGATCGCAGCCCCAAACCATACCACCCATCCCAGGGTTCCAGTGCTAGGAAGATAAGTCCTCATAACTTCAGGCTGAAGTGGGGACCAGTGGGGGTTGGGATGGCGGAAGAAACTGCAGGATTCTCAGCAGACTCTTGTTAAAGGGCCAGAAACAGACACAGCACTAATGAAGACCCACCCCGTCTGGGATTCAGCACCAAGGCAACAGATAGAAAGGCACCAGTAGCATAGTGGGAGGAAGTGAAGTGACTGACAACAGGGCAAGTGCCAGGAGACAACTTCCCACTGGGCAAAACTCCACAGGCAAGAAAGCAGCACTGTCCCCTCTCCTAGCCTCCCCAACTATAGAGCCAGAAAGAAGTAACATGGGTTCCCCAATCCTGACAATTACCTAAGGCTCTGCCCCAAACAACTTACAGGTACACTTTTCTACAATAGCAAATGCTACGAAGACAGGGAGTCAAAACAGCTCTACCTATACATACAAACAGACACAGCAAGGCTGCCAAAATGAGGAGACAAAGAAATATGGCCCAAAAGAAAGAACAAAACTGGAAGAAAAAAACTAAACAAAATGGAGATAACCAATCTATCAAATGCAGAGTCCAAAACATTGGTTATTGGGATGCTCAAAGAAATCATTGGGTACTTCAACAGCATAAAAGACCCAAGCAGAAATGAAGGTTACATTAAGTGAAATGAAGAAAAATCTACAGGGAACCAACAGTGGAGGAGATGAAGCTGAGAATCAAATCAATGATCTGGAACATAAGGAAGAAAACGGCATTCAATCAGAACAGCAAGAAAAAAGAATTCAAAAAATGAGGACAGACTAAGGAGCCTCTGGGACAACATTAAATGTACCAACAACTGAATCACGAAAGAGTTCCAGAAGAGGAAGAGCAAGAAATTAAAGACTTATTTGAAAAAATACGGAAAGAAAATGTCCCTAATTTGGTAAAGGAAAGAGACATACAAGCACAGAGAGTCCCAAACAAGTTGGACCCAAAGAGGACCACACCAAGACCAATCATAATTAAAATGCCAAAAGTTAAAGATAAAGAGGGAATCTTACAAGCAGCAAGAGAGAAGCAGACAATTACCTACAAAGGTGTTCCTACAGACCGTCAGCTGATTTCTCAAAAGAAATTTTGCAGGCTACATGGGGCTGGCAAAAAGTATTCCCAGTAATAAAAACCAGAGACCTACAACCTAGATTATTCTATCTAGCAAAGCTATCATTTAGAATTGAAGGGCAGATAAAGTGCTTCCCAAACAGGTAAAATTAAAGGAGTTCATCATCACAATCCATTATTATATGAAATGTTAAAGGGACTTATTTATGAAAAAGAAGAATATCAAAACTATGAATATTAAAATGGAAATAAATTCACAACAATCAACAATTGAATCTAAAACACAAAATAAGCAAACAGGCAGAACAGGAACAGAATCACAGATATAGAGATCATACAGAGGGTTATCAGCTGGGAACAGGAAGCGGGGAATAGGAGAAAAGGTACAGGGGTTAAGAAGTACAGATTTGTCGGTACAAAATAGAGAGGGATGTTAAGAACAGTATAGGAAATGGAGTAGCCAAAAAACATATGCATGACACATGGACATGATGAACAAAGAGGGGGGGATGATAGAGGGAATAAGAGTACCAGGCAGAGAGGGGCAAAGAGTGAAAAGTTGGATCTTCCAAACAAAGTATCAACAAAGATATTATGGCACTGAACAATGCCCTAGATGAAATGGACTTAACTGATAGACATAGAGCCTTTCATCCCAAAGAAGCAAAATATGCATTCTTTTCAAACACACATGAAATATTTTTAAAAATACACCACACAACTGGACACAAAACAAGCCTCAACAAATTCAAGGAAACTGAAATCATACCAAGCATTTTCTCCAACCACAAGGGACTGAAACTAGAAACCAACCTCAAGGAAAAAACCCAAAACACTCAAAATCATGGACATCGAATAGCATGTTATTAAACAACAAATGGGTCAAGAAGGAGATTAGGGAAGAAATGTGGAAAAAAAGTTTCTGGAAACAAATGAAAATGAACTCACAACAATCCAAAACTTAAGGGACACAGCAAAGGCAGTCCTGAGAGGGAAGTTCATAGCGATAAAGGCCTACCTAAAAAAGATAGAACCAGCTCCTGGATTCATTGATCCTTGGAATTGTGCTTTTAGTCTCTCTGTCATTTAATTCTGCTCTGATCTTGGTTATTTTTTTCCTTCTACTTGCTCTGGGTTGTCTTTGTTGTTCCTCTAGTTCTTGTAGGCATAGGGCTAGGTTGTTTATTTGAAATGTTTCTATCTTTTTTAGTCCAAGGATCAATGAATCCAGGAGCTGGTTCTTTGAAAAGATAAACAAAATCGACAAGCCCTTAAGCAGGCACATCAAGAAAAAAAGAATGGACCCAAATAAACACAATCAGAAATGAAAGACAGATTACAACTGATACCACAGAAATATAAAGGATTGTAAGAAATTACTACGAAGAACTATATGCCAAGAAATTTGAAAACCTAGGTGAAACGCACAAATTTCTTGAAAAACATAATCCAACAAAACTCAATAAAGAAGCAGAAAGCCTGAACAAACCAATAATACCTGATGAAATTCAAACAGTAATTAAAGAGCTTCCAAGACACAAAAGCCCTGGACCAGAGGGTTTCACAGGAGAATTTTACAAAGCATTTAACAGAGAGCTAACCACCATCCTACACAGATTATTTCAAACAGATGAAGACTCCCAAACTCTTTTTATGAAGCCAACATTATCCTAATCCCAAAACCAGATAAAGACATAAGAGAGAAAGAAAACTTCAGGTGAATATTGCTGATGAACATAGATGGTAAAATCCTCAACAACTGTTGGCAAAATGCATCTAGCAATACATTAAAAAGATCATATACCATGATCAAGTGGGATTCATCCCAGGGATGCAAGGATGGTTCAACATTCGCAAATCAATAAACATAATACATCACACAAACAAAACAAAAGACAAAAATCACATGATCATATCAATAAATGCGGAAAAGCATTTGATAAGGTACAGCACCCATTTATGATAAAAACACTCAGCAAAGTGGGAATACAGGGAGCATTCCTCAATATAATAAAGGCCATATATGAGAGACCCACTGCCAACATCATACTCAAAATAGGCAAAAACTTAGAGCTTTCCCAATAAGATCAGGAATAAGACAAGGATGCCCACTTTCACCACTCCTATTCAACATAGTACTAGAAGTCCTAGGCACAGCAAGCAGACAAGAAAAAGAAATAAAAGGCATCCAAATTGGAAAGGAGGAAACAAAACTGTCACTGCTTGCAGATGATATCATAATATAGAAAATCCTGTAGACACCAGCAAAAAACTACTTGACCTAATAGATGAATTTGGCAAAACAACCAGATACAAAGTCAATACTCAGAAATGAAAGGCATTTTTGTATACCAACAATGAAACATCAGAAACAGAAATCAGGAAAAGAATCCCATTTGATATAGCAACAAGAAAAATAAAGTACCTAGGAATAAACCTAACCAAGGAAGTAAATGACCTGTACTCAGAAAACTATACAACACTGAAGAAAGAAATTAAGGAAGACACAAACAAATGGAAGCATGTACCATGCTCATGGACTGGAAGAATTAAATCATCAAAATGGCCATACTACCCAAAGCAATCCCTAGTTAAAGTATCCATGACATATTTCACAGATATATAACAACTATTTCAGAAATTTATACGGAACCATAAATGACCCCAAATACCTGCAACAATTTGGAGAAAGAAGAACAAAGCAGGAGGAATCACAATACCTGATATCAAACTGTATTACAAGTCCACTGTAATCAAAACAGCCTGGTACTGGCATAAAAACAGGAACATAGACCAATGGAACAGAACAGAGAGCTCAGAAATAAACCCATGTCTCTATAGTCAATTAACATTTGACGAAGGGGGAAGAAGCATAACATGGAGTAAAAATACCCTTTTCAACAAATGGTGTTGGGAGATCTAGACAACTACACGCAAAAAAATGAAACTCGATCACCAACTTACACCTTACACAAAAATAAATTCAAGGTGGATAAAAGACTTAAATATAAGTTGTAACACCATAAAAGTCCTAGAGGAAAACATCAGCAGTAAAATCTCAGACATTCCATGCAGCAACATCTTCATGGATATGTCCCTTGAAGCAAGAGACATAAAGGAAAGAATAAACAAATGGGACCTCATCAAATTAAAAAGCTTCTGCATAGCTAAAGAAAATAGCATTAAAATGAAAAGAGAGCCAACCCTATGGAAAAACACATTTGCCAATGACACCTCAGACAAGGGCTTGATCTCCAAAATATATAAAGAACTCACACAACTCCACTCCAGGAAGACAAAAAACCCAATAAAAAAAATGGGCAAAAGACTTGAACAGACAATTCTCCCAGGAAGACATACAGAGGGCCCAGAGACACATGAAACGATGCTCAGCATCACTAGCTGTCAGAAAGATGCAAATTAAAACCACAGTAAGATACCACCTCACACCAGTCAGAATGGCTATCATAAACAAATCAACAAACAAGTGTTGGAGAAGGATACGGAGAAAAGGGAACCCTAGTGCACTGTTGGTGGGAATGCAGACTAGTGCAGCCACTATGGAAAACAGTATGGAATTTCCTTGGAAAACTAAAAATGGAACTGCCTTTTGACCCAGCAATTCCACTGCTGGAATTATACCCTAAGAGCCCTGAAACACCAATCCAAAAGAACTTATGCACCCCAATATTCATAGCAGCATAGTTTACAACTGCCAAGTGCTGGAAGCAACCTAAGTGCCCATCAGCAAATGAGTGGATCAAAAAACTATGGTACATTTACACAATGGAATTCTACACAGCAGAGAGAAAGAAGGAGCTTGTACCCTTTGCAACAGCATGGATGGAACTGGAGAGCATTATGCTAAGTGAAATAAGCCAGGCAATGAGGGACAAATACCATATGATCTTGCCTTTAACTGGAACATAATCAACAAAAGAAAAAAGCAAACAAAAGCAGACATTGAAATTAAGAACACTCTAACAATAGCCAGGGGGCGGGGGGGGGGGGACAGCAGGGAGAGAGGTTTTCAGGAACTACTATAAAGGACATATGGACAAAACTAACCCTCCCCTGGGGAGGGGAAGGGAGGAAGCAAGCGAGGGAGGTGAGTTTGGAGGGGGAGGGGTGGGGAGAAAATACAGACAACTGTAATTGAACCACAATAAAATAATTTAAATTAAAAAAAAAGTGAAAAGTTGGGACAACTGTAATAGCCTTATCAATAAAATATATATTTTTTAAAAAGGACAAAAGCCATAAAACAAAGGCAATTTTGATTGCAACAGATCTTAAACTTTTAATATTTAATATAACAGGGAAAAGGTAGTTTTAACTCATGATAATTTCTTTCCGATACACAAAAAGCTTGTTTGTTAGAGTGTTTCCCATCTAACACTGAGCATTAAATACAATATTTCATGTGATTCTCACAACAATCCTAACAGATAAAAGCTATTCAAGGTTTCCCAACTGTGCTGCAGCATACTACTATATAATGTACAAATGGGTTATAGATGTGCCAAGATCTTCATCCCTAATCATTTAGCCTCAACCCACTGTGTCCTATACAAACAGTATCAGTTTATGTGCCACAATGTGAAGTTAGCAAGCTCATAGATATGTATAAAGAGCCTAGGTATTATGAAACATGCATGAAAGTATTAGGGATATAAATTATAAGAAGACCTGAGGTACATAATCCCTTCTCAAATGGTTCAGGAAAAAAAGTATACACACACACACACACAGAATATTAACCAAATGTGACAAAATGTTAAAAACTGGTGAATCTGACCCTGGCAGGTGGCTTGGTTGGTTGGAGCCTCATCCCACACACCAAAAGGTTGCACATTCAATCCCCCGTTAGGGTGCATATGGGAGGCAACTAACTGATCAACGTCTGTCTCTCTATCAATGAATGTATCCTCAGATGAGGATTAAAAAAAAAAACAAAACTGGCGAATCTGAGTAAAATGTATAGGAGTTATCTATATTATTCTCGCAGCATTTCTAAAAGTGAAATTATTTTTAAGTGAAATTATTTCAAAATATAGTTATTTTTAAAAAGTCAGGAAGCTGCCTGAAATACCTTCCTGAAGTCCCTCATCTAACTGGAGTAAAGCTAAAATTCAAACCCAGATTCACCCAACTGAACAGCCTGTGCACTCTTAACACTATCCAACAAAACAGAAAAGAATTAAAACCAATAGAGAACTGGGCAAACAACACTGAAAGGCAATTAACAAAGCACAAGGGGCATTTTAAAATAGAGGCTAAATTACCACCATTTATTGAATTACTCAATCAACTGACATAAAATAAAAACCTAATGAGATACATTTTCATGAGGATGGAAGAAATGCAGTGAAAGACATTTTTACCTTTATCTAAATCAATAATCTGACAAAACATTTATAAAAAGCAATTTGGTGTTTTCCAGTTAAATGTTAAATGTATATATATATCCTTTCACCTCTCAATGCTAAGAAGTTACTCTTCAGAAAACTTCACTTAAGAATGCAACCATACACAAAAGGATAACCAATATATTGCTTTTATAAGATAAAAATAAGAATAAACCACATGTACCTCTATAGAACATAAGTTTAGAGCCATTCAAAAGAATGAGATAGATATAAGCGCACAGATACTGAAAACATCTGAATTATACAGGAGAGGAAAGTAGTCCTCAAATAATGTCTAAATGTTGTAATTCCCTACATAACATTAAATAATGTTATAACATATGTAAGCTTCTATTGCCTTCATACACATTTATTTCTATTTACAGACAGCAGATTAGATACATTGAAATGTTAACATTTCCTAACCAGTTAGATTGCTTCATGTTGCCTAAATTTTTAAAAAGTTTACTACTTTTGTAGACATAAAAACTAACTACCCTACCAGAGAGAAAGCGGGTTGGGGAGAAGTAGAAGAAGGTAAAGGGAGTATAAATGGTAACAGAGGGCGATTTCTCTTTAGGTAGTAAACACACAATACAATATACAAATGATAAATTATAGAACTGTACACCTGAAATCCTTATGATTTTATTAATCAATATCATCCCAATAAACTCAATATAAAATTATTACCCTAATAAATAATACTTTAGTATTTGCTATGTAAGTCCCTTCCACAGTTGAAACTGTCTACTGAGGATTTTTGCCATGATATAATAAATTTAAACTGCTGTCATGCCCTCAATTTATACCCTATGTCCTATGTTTTTTCTTATTTATACAATTTAGTGTGTACGTGTATGCACGCACGTGCATGCGGAGTTATACATATCTGTGTTAGTATGTCAACTTTCTGCTTTCTGGTAACTTCCACTCACTTATGGCTCCTGTTGATTCACTTTTCCTTTCCTTAGCATTAAATAAGAGTACTTCCTTTGAAATCAATACTAATTATATTGTGCATGACCAAGGGCTGCACTCATACAAAAAATAATAAAAGTTTGCTCTATTAAATACAAAAATGCAGCAACTCTCCTCAATCTCAAGACTGACCCTTCAGAATTCCAGTCAAGATGGAGGAGTATGTGGACACACTGTGCCTCCTCGCACAACCAAAATTAAGGACAACAAAGATTTAGAAAAAAAGAAAACATCTAGAACTGATAGAAAATTGAACTCTATGGAAAAGTCCAACAAACATTCATCCAGACCAGTAAGAAGGGAGAAGTCGTGGCAGGAAAAAGTGGAGGTTGGCAAACCCAGGTGCAAAGGCAGCTGCTACAGATCCCAGGTGCACAGGAGAGCTCCTTGAAGAGACCCCCAGGGCCCCAAAACGTACACAAGCCCACCCACACAGAAATCAGCATCAGAAGGGCCCAATTTGCTTGGGGGAAGCAGCGGAAAGGACTGGAATCCGAGAGAGAGCAAAGGAAGTGCCACTGTTTCCTCTCCGATCCCGCCCCGACATACAGCGTCACAACCCAGCAATGCGGGTTACCCCACCCTGGTGAACACCTAAAGCTCTGCCCCTCTTATATAACAGCTGCAACCAGACCCCCCCCCCAACAAAAAGACCCAAAAATGGCTCAAACAGGAGAACAGATCGAAGCCCCAGAGCCAATTCATCTAAGCGACCAATACATAGCCAACCTATCAGATGCACAGTTCAAAGCACTGGTGATCAGGATGCTCACAGAATTGGCTGATTTTGGTCACAAAATAGATGAACAAATGAAGGCTACAATCAGTGAAATGAAGGAAAACACAGAGGGAACCAACAGTGATGGGAGGAAAATTGGGACTCAAATCAATGGAGCAGACCAGAAGGAAGAAACAAGAATTCAAAAAAATGAGGAGAGGCTTAGGAACCTCCAGGACATCTTTAAACGTCCCAACATCCGAATTATAGGGGTACCAGAAGGGGAAGAAGAAGAGCAACCAGAGGAAAACTTATTTGAACAAATAATAAAGGAGAACTTCCCCAATCTGGCAAAGGAAATAGACTTCCAGGAAGTCCAGGAAGCTCAGAGCCCCCCGAAGAAGTTGGATCCAAGGAGGAACATACCAAGGCACATCATAATTACGTTAGCCAAAATGAAGGAGAGAATTCTAGAGGTGGCAAGAGATAAAGAGACAGTTACCTACAAAGGAGTTCCTATCAGACTGTCAGCTAATTTCTCAAAAGAGACCTTGCAGGCAAGAAGGGGCTGGAAAGAAGTATTCCAAGTCATGAAAGTCAAGGACCTACATCCAAGATTGTTCTATCCAGCAAAACTTTCCTTTAGAATGGAAGGAAAGATAAAGTACTTCTCAGATATGGTCAAAGTAAAGGAGTTCATCATCACCAAGTCCTTATTACATGAAATGTTCAAGGGACTTATCTAAGAAAGAGAAGATCAAAAATAGGACAGTAAAAAGACAGCAAACTCACAGATATTAACAACCACACCTAAAACAAAAGCAAACTAAGCAAACCACTAGAACAGGAGTAGGAACACAGAAATGGAGATCACATGGAGGGTTAGCAACAGGGGAGTGGGAGGAGGAGAGAGGGGGAAAGGTACAGAGAATAAGTAGCATAGATGGTGGGTAGAAAACAGACGGGGAGGGCAAGAATAGTGTGGGAAAAGTAGAAGCTAAAGAACTTATGACACATGGATATGAACTAAGGGGGGGGAATGTGGGTGGGAGGGGGTGTGCAGGGTGGAGGGGAGTGAAGGGGGGGAATGGGACAAATGTAATAGCATAATCAATAAAATATATTTTTTAAAAAAGACTAACCCTTCAGATTGGGGGACGGTTACTATTTTTAAAGTCCATTAATCTGAAATCTACAGCACACCCTGAAGATCATTTTTACTAAACATTCTTAACAGTGAAGTATTAATATAAAATGGTTTATTTAACACAATACTGGGATTAAGAATCAG
This sequence comes from Anoura caudifer, assembly GCA_004027475.1. Classification (NCBI taxonomy): domain Eukaryota; kingdom Metazoa; phylum Chordata; class Mammalia; order Chiroptera; family Phyllostomidae; genus Anoura; species Anoura caudifer. The sequence continues at coordinate 65,587 of PVKU01001154.1, forward strand.
ACTTCTCTACTATGATGAACTCCTCTACTATACTTTTTTTTTTCAATGCAGTTGCCCTATTTTTTTTTTAAGATTTTCTTTATTATTTTTAGAGAGAGAGGAAGGGAAGGAGGAAGGCAGGAAGAAAAACATCAATGTGTGGTTGCCTCTTGTGCACCCCCTACTGGGGACCTGGCCAGCAACCCAGCCATGTGCCCTGACTGAGAATCGAACCCATGACCTTTTGGTTCATAGGCCAGCACTCAATCCACTGAGCCACACCAGCCAGGGCTATACTTTTTTAGAAAGTATCCTAATATATAAAACAAAATCTGTGGATTTTAATTTTGGTTAAATCCCAAGCTAATTACTTCTTGACTAATTTAGAGTAGTGAACATGTAAATTCAACTTTAAAATTTCTGAATAACTAAGAGACTACATCTATATTTATACTGAATTTTAAATTTCAGCCTGGTAATCTAACGTTTCAAGAGAACAATTTAAAGAACCATATTAATTGCTTAGAGCTTTGAGGTATTTGAGCAGAAGGCAAACTTAAAACGGCATTCACCAGAATATTTCTGCAGAAGCCAGATTCCCCTCAGGGCAGGCCTGCAGAGCTACAAGGGTCATCAATATCCCCTAAGAATGTCTTCAGTGGCTTTTTCCTGAGGTCTTGTCATATATCCTAAGAATATCCTAATAAGCACTATGAGGTATAGAAGCACTGATTATATCACTCATGTGATTAGTTCATGGGCCAAGAAAACTATTATTTAGGGCACAGCAAAAAATAAATTCATCTTCTGCATCCAAGATTAAAGAGAACCTTAAATACAAAACAGCAGTGAAAGAAAATAAAGAAGAAAAACATCTCACGTTCATGGATTAGAAATAATGTGTTAAGATCTCAATACTCCCTAAACTGTTCTACAGATTCAGTGCGATCCTTATCAAAATCCCAGTTGCCTTTTCTTCAGAAATTGATAAGCTCACCCTAAAATTCATATGCAAATAAATGAAAGGAACCCAGAATATCTAAAACAACTATTCTTTCATTCTTATTGAAAAAAGAGAATAGAGCTAGAAAACTCATACTTCTCAATTTCAAAACTTATTACAAAGCAATAGTAATAAAGAGAGTGTGGAACTGGCATGAGGATAGACATAGATCAACAAAATAGAATCAAAAGTCCAAAAATAAACCTTCACATTTATGACCAATTTATTTTCAACAAAGGTGCTAAGACCCTTCTTCAATTAGGAAAAAATAGTCTTTTCAACAAACGGTGCTAGGACAACTGGATTATCCACATATAAAAGAATGAATTGGAAGCCATACACCACAACATATACAAAAATTAATTCAAAATGGTTCAAAACCTAAATTTAAGAGCTAAAACTACAAAACACTTAAGAAAAAATAAAGTAGAAGTAAATCTATGTGACCATGGATTAACCAATATTTCTTTAGACATGATGCCAAAAAGTACAATAAAAGAAAATAGATAAACTGGACTCCATTAAAATTTAAAAACTTTGTTTTTCAAAAGATACCATCAAGAAGCCTTGGTTAGTGTGGCTCAGTGGATTGAGTGCTGGACTATGAACCAATCAAACGATACCATCAAGAAAGGAAAAAAGATGAGCCACAGTAGTGGAGAAAATATTTGCAAATCAATATATAATAAGGTACTGGTGTTCAGACTACATTAAAAAATTATTGTAACTCAACAATAGACAAATAACCCAATTAAAATACAATCAAAAGATTCAAACAAATTTTTCCAAAGAAGATATACAAATGGCCAATAAGGGTATAAAAAGACACTTAACATTAGCCATCAGGGAAATGCAAACCAAAAAAGTCATGATGATATACTACTTTACACCTACTAGGATGGCTGTAACAAAAAGAAAACAGACAATAACAAGTATTGACAATAATGTGTAGAAATCAAACTCACATTGCTGGTGGGCACGTAAAACAATTCAACTGGTTTTAAATATATTTGTCATATATCCTAAGAAGCTATAACATAAAAGTTCACATATGACCCAGCAATTCTACTCCTAGGTACATACGCAAGAGAACTGAAAAGAATTCACACAAAAACTTATTCACCAATGCTCATAGCAGCATTACTCCTAATAGCCAAAAAGTAGAAACCGTTCAAATGTCTATCAGCTGATCAATTAACAAAATGTAGTATAATCCATACAATAGAATATTACTAAGCCATAAAAAGAAACAAGGTACTGATCTATGCTACAACCAAGATGCTACAACTTAAATACAGTATGCTAAGTGAAAGAAGCCAGACACAAAAGGCCATGTATTGTACAATTCCATTTACATGAAATGTCTGAACAGACAAATCCAAAGAGACAGAAAATAGACTTGTAGTTCCCACACCAAAGAAGCAGTTAAAAATAAGGTATATTTCAGCTGCAGAAGTCTCCCAGAAGCAAGAAGACCCAGCCCCCAACCCGGCTCCCCAGCCCATGGTTCCAGAGGGAGAAGAAAAATCCCAGTAACTTCTGGCTGTGAAAACCAGAGAGACTGCAGCTAAGTGAAATGGAGAGCTTCTGGAGTCCCAGGTACTCCTCTTAAACGGCCCTTAAATGGCCCACAAACAACCTATTCAAACTTACTGAGTTCCAGCCCCAGGTCAGCAACTTAAAAGATGCCAGGGACATACAGAGAAGGAAGTGAACTGTGCAGCTTTGGGGTAAGGGCTGAAGGGGCAGCTGTCTTTCCCACACAGAAGCGTTAGCAGAAGCCATTCTTCCTTTGCTGAACCCGCCCCCTGCAGGCACAGGTAGTGTCATATCTGAGTCTCCATCAACCTGACTAATCCTGTTCAACCTGCCTTGTTGACTGCCAGAGACCCTGTTTCACCCAACTCTTGGGCCCACCTGAACCACCTCCGGTGGTTTTTCCATACAAATGGTCTGCCTGGCTTGGCTCATGCTGAGGACTTTTCTAAATTCTCTCAAAGGTTCATAAACCCCAAACAAGCAGCACCCTAGTCTCAGTGTACCCCATAACTCTAGCTAAGTGAACCAAGGCAGCAGCTAGATTCAGTTCATAGCTTGGCCTCACTTGGGCACCTCCAAGCCCAGAACAGGTAGGAGCCATCTGAAGACTGTTTTGTATGTAGTTCATGCCAGGTGGCCCTGGAGCAGGGTACACTCAGCAGCTGACTTTGGCCTAAACCTCCCAGGAGGACCCAGAGCCAGCACATCCAGTAGCCAGCTTCAGACCACACCACAGCACCATCCAACCAACCTCCACAAATGACACACTCAAGGGGAAGATTGAGTGGGCACCAGAGACTGGCTGAAGCAAGTTCTGCTCTGTGGGGTCAGCCCCTAAACAGCAACTCCTCTGCTGTAGTCCTGACTGGTCCTCCTGGCTGACTGACCTGGGGGTCAATCCCACCCATTGAGATGCCAACAGCAATCATGGCTCAACTACAACAGGAGAGAGCACACAGCCCACATGAGAACACACCTGAAATGCCTGGCTCAGATGATGAGGGGGTGGGGGTGCTGTGCCACTAGGCCCTACAGGACACGTAGCAGGTGTGCTATGTAAGACACAGCAGCTCTGCCTAACACAGAAACAAACACAGAGAGGCAGACGAAATGGGGAGACAAAGAAACATGCCCCAAATAAAAGAACAGAAGAAACAAAATGAAATGGAGGCAAGCAAACTACCAGATACCAAGTTCAAAACAATTATTATAAAGATGCTCAAGGAATTTGGTGAGAACTTCAAGGGCATAAAAAACAACATAGAGAAAGAGAGTTCTGGCCAAGATGGAACATAGGTAGAAACCCTTTGCTTCCTCGTACAACCAAAAAGTGGTAAAAACTAATCTAAAATCAATAAACAACCAAAATCACCAGAAAAATCAAACTGCATAGAACTCCGACAACCAAGGAATTAAAGAAAGAATCAACCAGAACAACCAGACTGGTAAGGCTAAACCTCGGCAGACTCAGAGAAACCATGGCCTTTCAGCTGAGGGGAGGGGCTGACTGCTGAGCTTGGCAGAGCTGCACGGGAGGGACTAGCTTAAGGGGAAGAAAATTGAGACTCAGAGCTGACTGTGCGCTAAGGCCAGGGTTGCCTCAGTGAGAGATACTTCTGGTCTGACTCAGAGTCAGCTGGAAAGTGCAACAGAGAGGAGCAGGCAAGCTGCATTGCTCCCTCTCTGGCTCCTCCCCCACAGGCAATGCAGCAAAAAGGGTTGCCCCGCCCATGTGAATGCCTAAGGTCCCACCCCTTACAACTTATCAGCTGTGCCAAGACAAAGAAATATGGCCCAAATGAAAGAACACAGCAAAACCTCAGAAAGAGAACTAAGTGATGAGGAGATTGCCAACCTAACTGATGGAGAATTTAAAGCCCTGGTAATCAAAATGCTCAAAGAACTGATTGAGCTTGCTCCAAAAATGAAAGAACAAATGAAAGATACCCAAAATGAAATAAAGCAAAATATTCAGGGAACCAACAGTGACAAGAAGGAAACCAGGATTCCTTCAGTGACAAGAAGGAAACCAGGATTCAAGGCAATGATTTGGAACAAAAGAAGAAATAAACATCCAACTGGATCAGAACGAAGAAACAAGAATCCAAAAACAATGAAGAGAGGCTGAGGATTCTCTGGGACGACCTAAAACGTTCCAATATCCAAATTATAGGGGTGCCAGAAGGAGAACAACAACAGCAAGAAACTGAAAATTTATTTGAACAAATAATGAAGAAAAACTTCCCCAGGCTGGTGAAGGAAATACACTTCCAGGAAGTCCAGGAAGCCCAGAGAGTCCCAAAGTGGTTGGACCCAAAGCAGAACACACCAAGGCACATCATAATTACATTACCCAAGATTAAAATTAAGGAGAGACTCCTAGAAGCAGCAACAGATAAGGAGACAGTTACCTACAAAGGAGTTCCCACAAGGCTATCAGCTAATTTCTCAAAAGAAACCTTACAGGCAAGAAGGGGCTGGAAAGAAGTATTCCAAGTCATGAAAGGCAAGGACCTACATCCAAGATTACTCTATCCAGCAAAGCTGGATGAAAGAATGGGAAGAGCAGATAAAGTGCTTCCCAGAAAAGGTCAAGTTAAAGGAGTTCATCATCACCAAGCCCTTATTATATGAAACAGCAAAGGGACTTAGTCTAAGGAAAACAAGATAAAAAATATGAACAATAAAATGACAACAAACTCACAGCTATTAACAAATGAACCTAAAAAAAAGAAAACAATGAAAAGAAAAGCTAAGCAAACAGCCAGAACAGGAACAGAATCAGAGAAATGGACATCACACAGAGGAAGGTCAGTGGGGAGGAGGAAGGAGGTATGGGGGAAAGGTACAGGGAAGAAGAAGCATAATTAGTAGGCATAAAATAGATGGGGAGAGATAAAAATGGTATAGGAAACACAGGACTCAAAAGAACTTATATGTACAGCCCATGGACATGAACTAAAGGGGAGCAGAATGCTGGAGGATGGGGGGGACAGGGTGGAGGGGGGATAAAGAGGGAGAAATTGGGAAAGCTGTAATAGCATAATCAATAAAAAATACTTAATAATAAATAAAATCTTAAAACAACAACAAGAACATAGGAACCATCAAATAGAACCTGTCTAAAATGAATTGGTAACTGAAATGAAAAATACACTAGAAGGAAGCAACACAAGACTAGATGAAGTATAGGATCAACTAAGTGATTTAGAAGAACAGGTAGCAGAAAATACCCAATCAGAGCAGGGGGGGAAAGGGAATTTTTAAAAAGTGAGGAGTCTTAAGGACCTCTAGGACAATAACAAATGTAACAACAGTCACATTATAGGGGTACCAGAAAGAGAAAAGGGCAAGGGATTGAGTCTCTGTATGATGAACTAATGACCGAAAACTCCCCTAACCTGGTAAAGAACAAAGACACGCAAAAGTTCAGGAAGTTCAGACAATCCCAAACAAGATGAACCTAGAGAGCCCACACCAAGACACACATATTTAAAATTTCATAAGTCAATGATAAAGAAAGAGTCTTAAAAACAACAAGAGAAAAGGAGACAGTTACCCACAAAGGAATTCCCATAAGACTGTCAGTGGATTTCAAAACAGAAACTTTGCAGGCCAGAGGGACTGATATGAAATACTTAGTGATAAAAAGAAGGACCTACAACCAATATACTCTATCCAGCATGACTACCATTTAGAATTGAAGGTCAGATAAACAGCTTCCCAGACAAGAAAAAGCTAAAGGAGCTCATCACCACCAAACCAGGATTACAAGAAATGTTAAAGGGACTTCTTTAAGATGAAAAAGATCAAAAATATAAATAATAAAATGGCAGTAAATACACATGTATCTACAATTACTTTTTTTACTCTCACTGGAGAAAATTCTTTTCATTGCTTTCAGAGAGAAGGGAAGGTAGAGAGAGAAAATGTGAGTGAAAAATATCGACTCATTACCCTCCCAAATGTACCCCCATGGGAGGTGGAGGGGTAATCAAACTTGCAACCCAGATGTGTGCCCTGACCAGGAATCAAACCAGCGACCCTTCAATCTATGAGACAATGCTCCAACCAAGCCACACCAGCCAGGGCTACAACTACTTTAAATGCAAACAGATTAAATGCTCCAATCAAAAGACATAGGGTGACTGAATGGATAAGAAAATATGACCTTTATATGTCTACAAGAGATTCACTTCAGATAGAAAGACATACAGACTAAAAGTCAAAGGATGGAAAATATATTTCATAAAAATGGAAATAAAGAAACAAAAAAGCTGGGGTAGCAATTCTTATATCAGACCAAACAGACTTTAAAACAAAGGCTGTAACAAGAGACAAGGAGGACCCAGGAATTCCATTTCTGGGTATTTTTCTGAAGAAACCCCGAACTCTAAATCTAAGACATATGCATCCATATGTTCACTGAAGCATTATTTATAATAGCCAAAGTATGGAAGCAAATTAAGTGTCCATCAATAGATTAATGGATAAAGAAGTGGTGCATGACTTGCACTCCCCACAAAAGAATGAAATCTTGCCATTCTGAAACATAGATATACCTAGAGGGTATTGTGCTGAGTGAAGTAAGTCAGAGAAAGACAACTGCCAGACAATTTCACTTCGCCTGTGGAATCTAAAAAACAAAATAAATGAATAAGCGGAACAGAAACAGACTCACGGATACAGAGAACACTGTAATGACTGCCAGATGGGAGGAGTGTTGGGGGCATGGGTGAAAAAGATGAAGAGATTTATAAGTACAAAACTGGTAGTTACAGAATAGTCATGGTGATGTAAAGTACAGCACAGAGAACTTAACCAATAATACTGAATAAGCTATGTATGGTGTCTAACGTGTACTAGTTCTATCAGGGTGATTACTTTGACTAATCACTGGGTTGTACATCTGTAACAATATAATATTGTACGTCAAATGTAACTGAAAAATAGAAAATTATTTTTTTAATGTCATACTTTGGTATTTGATAGTAGTGATGTTGTAAAACCTTATAAATATACCAAAAACTACTTAATTGTAAATGTTAAAAGGGTAAATTTTATGTTAGGTGGACTCTATCTCAATAAAATTACTACAAAATTTTAAAAATCCTAGTGCAAACAGTGTCCAATGTATATCTGAAGTTCAATGTTTTTAAACTTGTCTCAAAATTCCATAAAATTCATAATCTAATAATTTTTATGGTTTACATTTTTAAATATGCAAATCCATTAGATGTCAAGAAAAAAGAAATAAAGATTAACTCACCCTCTTTTCACTTTTGTGAAATCAAATGCAACTTGTCTGTATGAAACTGCTTTTTCATTTAGATATCTACTATACCGCCTAATAAATGTAGACATGTCATATCCTGTAAAAAAAAGTAGAAAGTTTTAATAAATTATTAAAATTCCAATTTGCTTAGAAAACCAACTCATTTCATCCAATGACCATAATGTCTTGATACTTGAACTCAATTTTATGGTGTAAATTAAATGACTAATGAATAATATCAGATTAAAATCTCTAAGACTTCACATTTTTAAGTCAGATATGTCATATGTCACTTTAAAAAACCTTCCCCCTTAGAATTTCACTAAAATAATAATTCTGCTCAGCTTCTGATCATCATACCTATCTTTTATTTATTAGGAATTACAAAAAGATGTTGTCTTACACCACTTGGTAATCTCATAACTCAACATCCTATGGAACCACAACCCTCAAACTCCTCAAATCATTAAGCGGTTTTATAATTCTCATATCTAAGAAATTATTATTTGTATATTATTTAGAACCATAACCATGTATGCCAACCTTATTAAAAAGTACAGAAAATAATTGCATAGCACAATGAAAGAAATGTCAATATGTAAGTTACGGCATAACAAAAAACAAGTATGGTTTCAATAAAACTTTCTAAATGAATACCTAAATCACCCTAAGGTTTTGTCTCAGTATAATCATGGGATCTGAAAATTTCAGCAACCTAAAATCTAATCAACGTTATAAAATGAAAAAAACTGGCATTTTAGTTATTGCCTCACTCAAGGAAGTCTATACATTTTCCCTCCTCATTGAAAATCAGGTACATTTTATTTTGGCTCATCTTCATTTAACAAATTCAACTTAACAATGATCTCTGCTACTTCAAAAAGAACAATCAAAAAAAGCATGAACTGACTGGATTTAACATAATCACCACTTTGTTTATTCAGCAAATATTTCTTCAATGTTTATTAAGTGCAACTTGAAGAAAAATTAGTGAACAAAATAAAAAAATTATGCACTTCCTCATAGCCACTAGTGTATTCAATAAGGTGTTACACATTCATATTCCTCAGCTCTTTAGTTCACACTGTTCCCTCTAATTGACTCTTATCCTCTGAGGGAAATACCTCTCATCCTTCAAGGCTCAATCTGTAAAACCTTCCCTGAATTCTCTGAGCTTCCACATAATTCTTACTTCAATACAGCTTACAGCTATTATATACACATGGTATCTCACTCACTACACAAGAAGCTTATTTATATTTACATACACCTAGTATAACACCTAGCACATATTTAATAAAATGTACAACTATGCAACAAAATACATAAACAATCAAAATTCCTTTCCAAAACACCAATTAATTACATGATTTTAATTACTATTTCGGTCTTATTTTTATAATCTCTTTAGAATATGAGCTTAAACAAAAGGCCTAAAAACTGTTCTCTACATGAAAGGAATAAAAGTCTTAAAACTTTATCATTAGAAGTGCTTAACCTGCATTTACAAAAGTGGCCAATAAGCACAAAAAAACCTCACTTGGACATATGCATATAATCTGCTCTAGAGTTGTAGTTTTGCATATTATTTTCCACAGACTCTTAGTTCAAATAAACAAAGGAGAGAGGCAGAAATAAAAAGATGAGCCAGCAGTTTCTTTCATGTCCCTCAAAACAAAGCAGCTCCAGTTTTATCTGTAACATATATATCTAGCTTCTATTTAAGATTTTGTAATTTGAAAAACAGATTTCCTACTTAATTTTTTTCTTTATCTACTTAGAGCATTATATTCTTCATTAAAGTAAAATCAATCTTGTAACACTTGGTCCTATGTATAGATTACTGGTCTTCCAAAATAAAAGACAGGTATTCAATTCATTCTAATTAACACTTCCATCTGCCAAAAGTAAACAAATACTGAAACTGGACAGTCCTGGACAGTCCCTGACCCAAACACGACTAGCCACTAAATTCTACTGATTTTATCTCCACAAGAGCCACAATTCAGGATCTCGTTAACTTTCCACTGAATGACCGAAATGATGCTTTGTTCACTCTAATCCAACCTGTACTGAGCTATGATGCTTGCTTTACTATATATATTTCTTCTTCCCTTCTTCCTCAACTCAAAAAACTCTGATGATTTCTCACTGCATTACAAAATCCCAACTTTATCAAATTCTTCCTTGCTTGACTGTGGTCCCAAAGAGCTTCTTGAGGGCTATCTGCTACTACATATTCTCCAATACATCATCCATATACCCTATTCACACTCATTTGTTCTATAAATCTCAAATACCCCATGTTCTTTCACATCCATGTTTATCTGTGTACCTTTGCTTAAGCCAACTCACGTCCCTGTCCATCTTTCAACACCCAGCACAAAAATCTCACCTTTTCTCAACACATTTCCCAGACTGAGCCTTATTGTTGGATATTCCCAAGTCATCTAGTATATTCTTTGAGGTTCTTCCTAGAGCTGACATTCTATAACACTAAGGACCTAGTTCTGGGATAAGTAATATACAACAGATCCCATTAAGACAGAATTATGCATGGAGGGCTACAACACCAAATCACAGGAATTTCAAGTTAACTAAATTAAAAGTAAAATACGATTAAAAAACAGGTGTGAATATCAATGAGCAATTCATCTGAATAAAACACTGCTTACCTTTGCTACTAAATATTCCCAACTACATTCCTTGGAATAAAGCATAAAATATTAACAATCACAATGAAAGAAGATACTTACATGGTGTTTCTTGTGTGTCAGGAATTATTTTAAGCACTTTACATTGATTAAAACTAGGTTAAGCCTCATGCAAAAACTTACAGAGTAGGTGCTATCATTATTCCTGATTTTACGGGTGCAGAGAGGTGAAGTAACTTGTTCAAGTTCATGCTAGTAAGTGGTAGAGATGGGATTCAAACCTAGGCAATCTAGTTCCAAAATCCAGGCTCTCAAAACACAACCTTATACTGTTTCTCAAAGAGCTTTAGCTGTCAAGTAGTTAAGTCAATCTTATTCTTCACACTAAAATAGTTTTTTCTCCCCTGCAATTACTAAAATAAGAGGTTCCTCTACAGCACATGTTCTAAAAGACAAAATTCAACTCTGCAGGAATCATCACATGGAGTCACTCTTGATATTCTATAAGTTGTCTTTACCTTGTAATCCACTTTTATCCAAAAAATTGCTTAAGTTAAACAACGTGTTTCTTGAAGCCAAATACTGAATAAAACGCTGGAAAAACAAAAAATAATTGTGTCAAATTAAGATGCTGCCATCTAACAAACTCTATTTTGAGCATTAGAGAGAAAAGTGGTTAACATATTCCATTATGCTTATCTAGTTTAAATTTCTCATCCATAGTATTCCTTTGGTTAAACAGTTACCAAACCTAAATACACATATTTTTCATTAGCATACAAGAATTTACTAAAGCCTATACCCACAGCTATTTAAGTCAAAATAAAAATGGGCGCATTAAACTCAGTAACTATTTTGCCCTTTTTTGCAGCATATTTGGACTACAGCTAATCATACTTAGGTGGCATCCTGACTTTTTAAAAACACAAAATACTTATAATTGTATGAGTACAAGAGAACAATATTACAGATATCCTCTTACCCACTGCCTAGATTAAACACATTACAATACTTAGAGCTCCTTATAGAATCAAAACATTATACACTCTATTGAATACACACTTTTAATTCCATTACCTCTCACCCTCTTCAGAGGTAATAATAATCACTTTTCTGAGTAGGTATACATCATTCCCACAGGTTTTTATAATTTTACTACATATATCTATAAACTGTACATAATTTTTTCTATTTTAAATTTACAGAAATATTATACTGTACTTCTTTTCTAATGCACTTTGTAACAACTTTTCTCCAAGAATTATTCATTTAATATATGTATACCTAGTTCATTTCTTTTATTTTTTAAACATTTATGATATTTTTAAATTCTTTTTTTTTAAGATTTTACTTATTTACTTTTAGAGAGCGGGGGAGGGAAGGAGAAAGGGAAGGAGAGAAACAGGAATGTGCAAGAGATACATTGAGCGGTTGATTCCCCAGCGGGGGACCTGGCCTACAACCCAGTTATGTGCCCCAACCAGGAATAAAACTGGCAGCCAAACCAGCCAGGTCTCATTCATTTTAAATGATGTTCTAGTGTTTCAATGAACTACTATAATGTCATGTAGTCATTTCTTTATGGATAAAGTTCTTGCCAATTTCACTATTATTAACAATGTTTAATTGACATCTTTGTACTTGATGTCCATATACAAGCATACAAGAGTTTCTCATGATATATACTTGGGGTTGAATTGTTGGGTCAACATGTAATTAGTTCATCTTCTCAAAATGGTCTCCCCAAAATGCTTTCCACAGAACACTATCCTAACTTCCCATTACGCACAACCTTAATAAAAGGGAGCTAAAGAAACTCCTTGCAATTTCACTTCTAAGGATTCTCTCTCTCTCTTTTTTTTTTAAAGTATGCAGAGGGTTATCATCAATTTGGATGCATACCATCACTCCTAATTTAATTTTGTTGATCTGAGACCATCTTAAACAAACCAACCAGGATTTTGAAAAACAATCTGTAAATCAAAGACTAACCTGTCATCAACTTATCCTAAAACAAACTATTCAAAACGGTAGTATTAGACTCTGATTTTCATAAGCTTTGATAATTCTTTGTTTTGAGGGCCTATCCTGTGCATTATAAGATGTTTAAAAGAATCCCTATCCTCAACCCACTACGTGCCAGTAGCATTCCCTCCAGTTGGGAAAATGTACCTGGGTGGGAAAATCACTCTCCTCCCCTGCCTTATTTGAGAACCACTGCTCACGGTATTCCCAACACCACAGTATAAGATCCTATGTATGCTTTCTCACAGGCTAGTAACAACTGCCACTGCAAAAACCCAAGGGATACATAAACTAGCACAAAAAAATAAGCAGAGCACTGCATTTCCTGTGGCTACTTAAGGGAAACTAAACGTGAGTTTATCTAAAAACCAAATTGAAATGCTATCTTTCTCCTCCCTTCAGTCAATTGTAAAGAATGGCAATCAACTTTCTGCTTCTTAGCTTTTATCAAAGTTTTGCTTCTAATATTATCACCTTATTTACAGCCTATTTATCTGGCATTGCAGTTGGTTGTATTTGTGGCTTTTTCTTTTAAAGAATAAACTACAGCTGACCCTTGAACAATGTGGGGGTTGGAGGTGTCAACACTCAGAGTAGTCAAAAGCCCACATATAACTTTAGATTCACCAAAAACTTAACTACTATTAGCCTACTATTGACTGTTAACAGGTATTATATATTGTATTCTTACAATAAAGTAAGCTAGAGAAAAGAAAATGCTATTAAAATTTAAAATTTTTAGGGAAGAGAAAATGCCTTTACAGTATTTACTGAAAAAATCCACATATAAGTAGACCCATGAAATACAAGCCCATGTGTTCAAGAGTCAAGTGTACATTTTTTTTAAATGAAAAATACATATAAGCCTGATATTCTTTGGACTAAATGATCATGATCTTAAGTAAATACATTACTGATAAAAGTAATTATCCTAGTTAAGATCAAAATGTTTCAAGTTACGTTGAAATTAGTATATCCAAGTATTTCTACTGATTCTGTATACTGATTATAGTGAATTAGAAAGCAACTGAGCCCTGGCTGGTGTGGCTCAGTGGACTGAGTGCTGGCCTGCGAACCAAAAGGTCACTGGTTCAATTCTCAGTCAGAGCACATGCCTGGGTTGCAGGCCAGGTCCCCAGCTGGGAGTGTGGGAGAGCCAACTGATTGATGTTTCTCCTTCACACTGATGTTTCTCTCCCTCCCTTCCCTTCTCTCTAAGAATAAATAAATAAGATCTTTAAAAAAAAAAAAGCAACTGAGTAATATATGACAATATATGTCTTAAAAATGGTCATGCCTATTGACCAGGAATCATGTTTCAGGTTAACACTTCTGGAAATAATTTTTTATTAAAAACTACAAATAAAATTATTCAATGTGGTGCTATAAGAGTGAATAATAAGAAAACTAAATTTCCAGCAAGGGGAACAGTTAAGAAAATCATGAAGCCCTCGCTGGGTAACTCAGTTGGTTAGAACATTGTTCCAATGCACCAAAGTTGCAGGTTTAATCCCTGGTCAGGGCATATACAACAATCAACCAAATGAATGCACAGACAGGCAGAACAACAAATCAGTATCTTTTTCTCTCTCCACCCCCTTCAAAGCAATAAATACATTTTTTTAAAAAAATCATGCAGCACATTATCAACTATATAATAACTAAAGATAATAAATAGAAAGAACATAGAACATGGAGATGTTTATGTTACAATATATTAAAAAACTAAATATTTTATCTAGATATAGCTATAAAAATACTTTTGGAGAAGGACCAAAAAGAAACACCAAAATGTGCAAACAGATCTGTTGCAATAATAAAGTTGTGGACAAATTCCTCTCTTAATTCTGAACTGTACTGATGCTCTATTGGTATACATCAAAGATGACAGAAGAGTCTCATGACTGAAAAGCTCAAAATAATGAGTAAAGTGATGGATGCCTGAAAGTCATCATGCTCAGAAGTCTAATGCCAATAACTAATGTTCCTCCCCATCTTTATGGAAGCTATCTCCCAGGAACCCGTGGTCTGCATTTTTCTAAGGCACATACCGATGTAGATGTGTCTAGTTCCACTCAAACGTTCTTTTAAGACAATTTTATTTATTTATTTTTTTAAGCATAATTTTAAACTGTCCTTTTAACACAATTTTACAAGTTAAGTATACTGGGCTGAGAAAGTCATTTAAGGTAAAAACTCAAAAATGAGCTGCTAGACTGGCATTTAAAACAAGATGACTCTCTCCAAACATTAAACTGCAAAAGCTTGTACATCTTATTTCTTCCCCATTTAGGTAAAGAAAACTTTAGACACATGTCTCATCTCTGCTGAAGAAAGCTTTCTTTAAAATCAGTCATTCTAGCAAAAGGCCATCACACTCTTGAATCAGGCCAAGTGTCTCCAACAGACAATTTTATCAGATCAGACAAATCTGATTGGTCTACAGTGAAAAACCAACTGGATATAAATATACAGTCTATACTCAAGGCCTGTGAAGACTAGTGCTGTTTACAGAATCCATCTCCAGGCATTGATCTTTGCTTCTTGATCTCATTATTGAAGCCCTTGATGCTCTGACCCACTTTCTGCGCCCTGGCTCAGAAGCCATCTTTTCCCAAATTGTAAATTCTACAATTATAGTTCTTTGTAGGCACCTTGCCCTATTCACCTACATTATTCAGTTGCTAAGACCATTCCTTAAGTTTCAGGGGAAGAAGCAAGCTCAATAATCAGTCAATGCACCAGTATGCTCGTTAACCAAAAATTCTTCTTACCTCATTTCCATACACCATCAAATGATGAGTTGTAATGAGAGATTTGAAGACCACCACCCAACTACTGTTAGTAGTTCTTTCAAATAAACTGTCTGCCAACTGCGGAATATTCACATTCATCTCATTTGTGCACTGAATTAAGTCTGCAATAAAAGGAAAAATAATTTATTCTCTGGCTTTAATTTATTGCTAATACCAGATTTTCTAACAGGTGAAAGATCTAACAGAGTGGAGCAACAATAGGTAGTTTGGAAGAGCTGTTAAAGATCTCAGAAGAACAACTGACACCAATCACTATAATCTATTGGAGAAGTGAACAGGGTATAGATTAGGATTGCATAAATGATCGGTAACACCTGAAGGTTAAGTCAAACTTCCTCCAAGAGTAATCCACCCTCGAGTATTTTATTTATCTCAAAGGGAATAGTTTCAAGGCCTTGAGGAACTTTCACAATTCTCTTACTACTCACAAACCTTCACAGTTACAATACTAGTATTATTCAACTTTACCTTTAAAAAAACTTTTAAAAAAATCATACATGTGGAGCATGAACAAGCCAAAGGTCAAACTACCTTTATTAATACCCTCCCTAGAATACTGTGTGTGCACTGTTAGGAAGATAACAGATATGTCGTCTCATAGACAGTAGGATCTCAGTTTGTTTATATAAAATAATTCTCATTCTTTACTCCCTTCCATTCTACTACATTATCTCAGTTGATAGCAACTAACACTGACAAAACTGAAAAATGGACTTGTTTCTTATTGCAATATATTTCCTAATAAGAAATCACCCAGGAATTCTACTCAATTATTACTCTGAAAAAGTTAAAACAATATAACTTCCAATTTTACATTTCAAGCTGAAAGCATTACTATAAAATAGTCTAATATACAATTGTTTTAGCACTAAAACTGGGAAAAAAAAAAAAAAGCTCTTAACAGACCTCCATTCTGTTTAAGGGATTACTGGCAAAGTTAACAAAAAAGAAAATACAAAATATAATCCAATTTAGAGAATAGAAAGGAAGACCAAGAAATGACTTGTTTTACTTTTAAAGTATACCTAAGTATCTCAATTGTAACTACCATAAAGGAAAAAATATTAGTCATTCATGACTCATTAGCAGTTCTGTCCACTTTTAATCCTCAGTGCATAATGATTGAATATGAATTCAAGTGACCTAACTTGGCCTTGATTGCTAGCAAGAAACATCAACGTAACTATGACCAGTTATCTGTTTATGTTTCAAAAATGTTTGTTCTAATAGGTCCAATTATTATACAAAGTAACATTTGATAAGCAAATCCATTTAGATAAGCAGTTAACCTGGCCAACAATTCTTAAAGAAAAAAGCCCAACTGTGAAACAGAATATCCACAGAACAGAAGAATGACACAAGGCTTTCAGACTACCTGCAACTAGAATAAACAGTACATTCCACTTAACCGTGTATGGTCCAGCTCCTGATAGTAAAAAGCAGAATTTGATCTCTAGTTTCTCTGAGTCTTTTTACTTTTATACCTGTCCTATGGCACTGAAAATATTTATTGTACTTGCCTTATTTCCAAAACTAAGCTTTCTTTGCCTCTCAAAATACAATCTACTGAGGGCCTATCTATTTCTTGCTCATTGTGAATTCTTTAAAACTCTAAGCACAATGGTCAAGTTCTGTACCTAATTATAAGAAGTTATATTCCTGGCTTTTTTCCTGTATTTACAATTTTCTATATCCTTCCAGAAACTGTCTTGATAAGCTACTCAGTTCTTAAATATGTTACTTCCTCACTGTCACATCAATAGTCATTTTACTCTTCCTAACCTTATTTTACTAATTTTCAAAACAATCCGTCACAAAATTTCTTGTCACAATACTGCCCCAAAGGCACTCCTACCTCTGTGTGTGTTTATATACATTCCCTAAAGCCAATCAGTAAACAAGTCTCCTAAATGTCCAGCAATTCCAGTTTTTCCTCTCTATCCCACTATCGCTGCCAAGTCAGAGTTCAAATCTCATTTATTTCTTAAGAAGTGGTACCACTTCTGGGAGCAATAAAAAATTGGGAAGGGAGATTATCATGCTCTCTGAGAGGTTTTAATGGCATTTAATATCAAGGATGAAGACTGTCCTGCAATGTACAATTAGAACTCCACAATTAAAACTCCACAATTAAAAGCTGTCCCACCCCAGAGTGCCCCCACTGAGAAATGTTGGACTGACTGACCTCTTTACTTTTAATAACACCTGACTGCGGGACTCACCCTTGCCACACCACCAAATACTCTCTAAACTGGTCATAGAATGACCTACAACACAACACTGACTGTCACTGCTTAACCTCAATGATGTCTCCACTGCTTAAAGGATGGCATACATTTCATCCTTGTCAATATCCTCCTTGAATCTCAGTTTCCAACACAAACCCACTTTACACTCTGATGTACCTTGCTGTTTCATACCCAAATCATTCCATTATTGCTCATTCTTCAAAATGAACAAAGCCATCCCCTCTGTGAAGTCTTCCCCTTCACTAAGGCCTCCACAAGGCATTAAAGCTGGCACATAATTCCATACTACAGAATTACTCTATACTATAATTATTTACTTCCAAAACACTGTCTTCTACTAGAATGAGAAAACTTAAAAGGAGCATGCTAACATTTTTGTTAGCAATTTCCATATTATTCATCACAGAGCTAAGTAAACTGCTGTATTTGTCAGATAGTCTGATTTTAAATGAAGCCAAAGGTGTAATTTCAGTTAACTACAGTGTTTATGTATTAGAGTACACATAATCTATCTCTTATATTTTCTTTGTGATCAGTTCTCCCCAGCATCACTTCACTTCAGTGACACAGACATCTCCTGTGCAATGTCTCCCAGAAGCCAAGTACTCTTCCCTCAGGTGCCCGGTACTTGCTGTTGCTTCTGCCTAGAATACTCTTCTCTCAAATATCTACACTTCTTGCCCCCTTTGCTTTAGTCCAGTAGATCTTTGCTTATATATCATCTTATCAGGTGAGTGAATCTGAATATTTGCCAAAAAATAACAAAGCCAAGTGTGTCCTTCCTAATTAAACTATAAATGCCATGTGGGCAGGGCTGTTTTCTTCTCTGCTGTATCCCCAAAGGCCTAGAATAGAAACAGTGCCTCACATACAGTGGCCACTCCTACTTTTTGAATAAATACATTCATTTTAGTACATATATAGATGGTCCTAACTTTTAAAAAAGTATCCAAATGTTAATTTTTACATAGATTAAACCAACAATTACAACTGTTTGCACAACCTGCTATTCCCAAAAGGCTGAAAAACAAAGCTGAGGTCATTACATGTGAAAATTTTCAAATTTCAAGTTAAAAAGATCTAACAAATAAAGGTTTTTATTGTAATGCTTTTGAAAACAATGTTTTAGAAATGGCCACATAAAAACTAAAGAGTAACTTCAGAATCTAAAATATAACACTCCACAACAGGGAAAATGAAATAAGAGTTCATGATGAAATGATAAATCCACAGTAGACCAAATGCAAAACCAAAGTTATACAAATATTACTGAGAGAAGAATAAACTGAATAGTACACAAACTCTGCAGCACATACTTCCCCAAAGTTCTTTAACTCAAGCAGGTCATTTTCTCCATGCAGTAATTTTTATTCCGCACAATGTTTCTACTATAGTAGTAAGTTGAAAATGCTTCCAAGCTGAGCTCCAACATCTCAGGAAGGATATGTTTTCCCCACCTCTGACTAACCAAAAGCAAACTGTTCCAAAGAAAAATTGAACATATCCTAGGAATCTTCATAGCTACTGCTATTTCCATTCTCAAACCTAGGTGATTTCATTTCTTAAAAACCAAAAACTTGACATTAAATTTTCCTTAGGAATCAAAAGGATTTCAAAGAATATACATATCTTACATTTTCTTTTAGATGTTTACCTTAAGAATATAAAAACTGAAACACCTTCTTGAATATTATATGATTAAAAATTCCAAAACCCCACACTCAAAACAAATTACCTACTACATGATGTATACGTTCTCTGCTTTATTTAGGTAAAGATGAAAATTCATGAGGATTTCTAGTATTTAAGGGTAGGAAAAACTAGGCCTAACATGAAAATAAAGAGCATTTTTCTAGAGGATGCAGAAGGAACCAATTCCTACTATACGAAATGTTCTTACTTTGGTTTTGTAATTATATTTTTTGATTTGCTATTACACTTTTCCCAATTTTTCCCCCTTTGTTCCCCTCCACCCAGCACCACCCACTCCCTCAGGCAATCCCCCCCCACCACTGTTCATGTCCATGGGTCATACATATAATTCCTTGGCTACTCCATTCCCTATACTGTACTTTACATCCCCATGGCCATTCTATAACTACCTATTTGTACTTCTTAATCCTCTCACCTTTTCACCCATTCCTCCACAACCCCCTCCCATCTGGCAACCATCAAAATGCTCTCATTATCCATGGTTCTGTCTCTGTTCTTGTTTGCTTAATTTGTTGTTTAGATTCAACTGTTGACAAATATGTATTTATTGCCATTTTTGTTGTTCATAGTTTTGATCTTCTTAAATAATTCCCTTTAACATTTCATATAGTAAAGCTTTGGTAATGATGAACTCTTTTAGGTTTTTCTTGTCTGGGAAATTCTTTATCTGTCCTTTGATTCAAATTGATATCTTTGATGGGTAGAGTAATCTTGGCTGTAGGTCCTTACTTTTCATGACTTTGAATATTTCTTGCCAATCCCTTCTAGCCTGCAAAGTTTCTTTTGAGAAATCAGCTGACGGTCTTATGGGAACTCCCCTGTAGATAACTGCTTTTCTCTTGTTGCTTGTAAGATTCTCTCTTCACATTTAACCTTTGACATTTTAATTATGATGCATCTTGGAGTGGGCTTCTTTGCATTCATCTTGTTTAGGACTCTCTGTGCTTCCTAGACTTGCATGTCCATTTCCTTCACCAAATTAGGGAACTTTACTTTCATTATTTTTTCCAATAGATTGCCAATTTCTTGCTGTTTCTCTTCTTCTAGCACCCCTATGATGAGAATGTTGGAATGCCTGAAGTTGCCCCACAGGCTGCTTACACTATGCTTGTTGTTTTGATTCTTTCTTCTTGTTCTGAGCAGTTGTTTGTTGCTTCCTTTTGTTTCAAATCATTGATCTGATTATCAGCTTTAAGTACTCTACTGTTGTTTCCCTGTAAATTGTTCTTTACTTCCACTGGTGTATTCTTCATTTCTAACTATATCATTTCTATGCTGTTGAGGTCCTAAGTAAGTTCCTTGAGCACCCTTATAACCAGTGTTTTGAACTCTGTATCTGATAGATTGCTTATCTCCATTTTGTTTAGTTCTTTTTCTGGACTTTAGATTTGTTCTTTCATTTAGGCCATGTTTCTTTGTCTCCTCATTTTGGCAGCCTCTTTGTGTTTGTTTCTATGTATTACGCAGAGCTGCTGTGACTCTGTGTCTTGGCAGCATGGTTAATGTAATAGGTGTCCTACAGAGTTCAGTGGCACAGCCTCCCCTGTCACTTAAGCTGGGTACTTGATGTGCACCAGCTTACCATCCTCTGGTAATTGAGTCTTGATTGCTGTTGGCAGGTCAGCGGGAGGGATTTACTCAGACCAGTCAGCTGCAAGGACTTGCTGTGACCACTGACCACCAACCTCCTCCCTCTGTGGAGAGTCAGCAGTGCATGGGCAGTGTCATGGTGCTCCAACACGGTCTGCCAACTATTCACTGGGTATGCAAGCTCTGGGGTTTCACAGGTGGTCCAGGACGAGGTCAGCCCCTACCTGTGTTCTGCCCAGGGCCACCTTACATTAGCTATAAAGCAATTTGAGATGTCTGCTACTTGTGCTGGATGAACTTGGAGATTCCCAGGCAAAGAAAGCCAAGCTATGAATCTGGGCTGGCTGGTGCTAGCGCTAGGCCTGGGGCCACTTAGCAAGAAGTACAGAGGCTAGGGGCTTACTGAGGCTGGCTTGTTTAATAGGAATTAGGAAGTTGTGAAGCATATGCCAAGACCAGCCATTCATATGGAAAGGTCACAGATAACAGTTTTGGTGGGCCCGTAAGTTGGCAGGGCCAGAGTCTCATGGGATCTCCAGGGTGGGAGGTTGATGGAGTCTCAGATATGGCATCAGCCTGCCAGTTCTGTGGCTCTGTGGGGAGAGGGTTCACAAAAGGGAAAATGGCCTCTGCCTGCCTTCCAGTCTCGGAGAAAGCTGTCTACCAGCTCCTGCCAGACACTTCAGGTCCTCCCTGAATGCTACTGGTGCCTTTCAAGCTGCTACTCCAGTGCTGAAGCTCAGAGGAAGTGAGTCTATGTCCATGTGTAGGTTCTTTAATGAGAAATGCTTGGTCCAGTGGTTTCTTCCACTGACTCAATCCCCACTGCTTTTTACCTCCAGAAGTTATAGGGACTTATCTTCTTGGCCCTGGAAGCCTAAACTAGGGAGCCTGGTGTAGGGTTGGGACTCCCTAGTCTTGTCATATCCCTCTCCAAGTTTTATCTACCACATGTGGATATGGTACCAGCCTGTTCCATGTCTCCACCCAACCAGTATGGATGGATGGGTTTTTTTTTTAATTCCAGAGTTGTCAAACTTCCATTCACCTCAATTTCTGATGGTTTTAAGTGTTAGTTGTTCTATATTTTAGTTGTAATTTTGATGTGATTGTGTGAGGAGACAAGCTGTGGTTACCTATGCCACCATCTTGACTGGAAGTGACTTCGATTTAATTTTCCCCATAACAATGTGTGGGGTAAAGTAAATATGTTAATTGTGTTAACATATGGAAGGTACCTGACCACAGGTAAGGTCACAGGAGCTCACTGCTAAGCGACAGATTTATTAATTAAATTATTGTGCTTAGGAACATACATACAAACAGAATACTCAGCCAATTTAATGCAAGTCTTAAATTTCTTTTTTTTTTAAAGATTTATTTTTATTTTATCTTTAGAGGGGAAGGGAAGGAGAGTGGGAGAGAAATATCAACGTGTAGTTGCCTCTTGTGCGTCCCCTGCTGGGAAGTGGCCTGCAACCCAGGCATGTGCCCTGACTGGGAATCAAACTGCGATCCTTTGGTTCGCAGGCCCGTGCTCAATCCACTGAGCTACACCAGCCAAGGCTTAAATTTCTTACCAATTTAAAATAAAAACATAAGAAGAGTAATGAAATGTAAAACTATTTTTGTATTTAGGAAAAAATGTCCAGCAAAGCACAAAAAACTCAGAAATGATCAGTTACTAGCAGTTTCAATAATCTTAGAGCCATATTCATAGTGCAGGTCACAGTCTACACAGACCTTGTTGGGCGGAGTTTACTGACCTCAGAAACTTTGGGTACTTATGGTTCACTTCCACAGAAACTCAGGCAATCCAGCCAGTGGCATGCATCATTAACAAAATGCAGAGGCCTCAATTCCCATCTAAACAGGGAATCACCAGACAATATCAAAACTATGCTGATACCCAAACAGACTTTCTGATAATGGAGGTTGGCTAAAAATAATACTAATTTTTTCTTTACAACAATATAGCTGTAACAATCATGTAGCCAAATTCTTTCAAAGGGGTCACTTTGAATGATACTCTTTACAACTGCCTTCAACCAATTTTGGTAACGTAAGACTGATTTCTTCAATCATCTAGAAAATTGAAGATACAATCAATTTGGAAGACATTTTAAGTGGTTCATCATTGCACCTCACTGATCAGATCTTTGAAATTTTTCCTAGGTAGGAGCACTAATAAAAGGAACCAATATTCACCAAGAAACAGTAACTAGAGGGTAACAAAACAGTTTCTGAACTTTTGATATAAAGAATCAACAATACTATTTTCATTTAACAAAGATTTTGAAGTATTTAGGAAACATGCTCATTGAAATCATACTGAAGCCAAAAGAAATTACACACACAGAGGCACATCTGCCCTGTCATAACCTCAAATGTCTGGGAAACACAATGAACTCATTTCTTACTCCATTCAATTTTTTTGTATAAGGGGTCACAAAGTATGGTCCAAATTAAGATGTAATTGTTACAATTTTATCTCTAAAGTCCATGGGGTCCTTTGTGAGAACTATACCATGTTAAAACTTTTTTCCATTAGAATTAACAAAAACTAACATCAAGGACTAATTTAGACCTTAAGAAATTAAATCTAACCAAAATGTTAACTGGATGTTAAGATAAAGACTGGGAAAAGACAGGATATAGAATGCTCTATACAAGTACAAAGACTGAGTTAATCTGAAAAGAGAAAAGATGGAGCATGGCTAGAATAAAAAAAATAACAAAGATATCCAAATGGCTTTGATAAAAGTACTACAAAGCTAAGGAACCTAAGTCACAATGGACATGTCCAATAACAGTGGGGTAGTTCATTAAATGACAGCAGTCTGACAATGAAATACTGTAAGGCCAACTAATACATGGCAAAAAAAAAAAAAAAAAAAAAAAAAAAAAAAAAAAAAAAAAAAAAAAAAAAAAAAAAAAAAAAAAAAAAAAAAAAAAAAAAAAAAAAAAAAAAAAAAAAAAAAAAAGAACAGGAAAAAATGCTCACAGTATATTAAGTCAAAACCATGTTAAAAAAACAAGAGTAATATTCCATTTTTAAACCATTAGATGTATATTTTATGATATATGCTGTGTTTCCCTAAAAAGGACAAGAACACTTTCAAAATTATTCAGTAACTAAGTTACATGATAACAGGTATTCAACCAATAAGCAAAGGAACTATACCACTATTATTTCTATAATTTGACAAAGCTCAGTAAGCACCTCTCAGGTCATACAACAGATACCAACCCTGTACAGTATTCATCCTAAACCCTTTGGAGTATATCATCATTAGCAGCAGAAAGGACAGCCATGATATGCTCCTTCATTTCTTCAAGCATGTGGAGAAGGGATGGCATAAGCACCAGAGTTGCACTGTATGACAGCTGGAAATTTTGTTGCCACTGTTACAGAGGTAGGCCAATATTTTGAACAAAAATTCAGCCTCTCATGGTGATAGATGATGAGGAATCTCCACAACCCACAAAAAAATAAGGCCAAGTCCCATCTTACTAAAAAAACAAGTTGCAGCTATAGGAAAATCAATTTGTTAGCACAACTAGCTATGCTATTGTTACAGAACAGAGGGCCAAGGGGGGTCACAATATACTATTACCGAAAGGACCCCCACAAGGTTCGCACTGTCCTCCACCAGAGGAAAGACATCCCTCAATGCCAGAGATTTGTGAAAAGGAAAGGAAATGTTTATTTAAAGCTATACAGACTTAAAGTAGTGACCTAATGTCTTCGTTAAAATATCAAAGTCCTCTAGGATACCCAGATGCACACAGTCCTTCCTTCTCCCTCTGCCCTTATCTAGGGTACTGTATCTCAGGAAAGTAAAAGAAGGAGAAGTCTGTGATTCAGGCTCCCAGCAGCCACATGCTCCTCTCTTCACCAAGGCTGGGAGAGGTCTCTACTCTGCCAAAACCACATGGTTCTCCCCTGCAAAGCTGTGGGGGTCTCCACCCTGGCCAAAGCCATGTGGTTCTCCCCTCCACCAAAGCTGGGATCCCCACTCTGGCAAAGCCGCGTGGTTCTCCTCTCAATGGCTGTAGCGTCTCAGTTTAAATCCTCCTCTACAGCCAATCCTCCTCTACAGCCCCATTTCTGAGGACTGCTACAATCGGCTACACTTGCCAGTATTCCCATATCTTCCTAGCTTTACTGGCCTGCCCTAGTGGGTCCGGGGAGGTGCGGGCCCCATGGCATGGAGCCAATCATCTCCAAGCTCTCACATAAGTGCTGTAACCAGGGGGAGTTGCCTCCCAGTTACCTTTTGGGTGGATGTCAAGTCCCTCCCCCTGGCTCAAAGTATGGCCACAGCTATTTAACATATCTATGCAACCAGTTAAAGGTTATAGATATGTTAAATGACTGTGCTCTTAGCTGCAAAGCTGTTGCTGTTCAAAACAGCTCTCAATGGCCCTGCTCCATGTGTCCCTTCCCCCAACTCACACCTGTAGAGGAGTGAGGACATCCTATATATCTAATATTTCCTAGACACCTTGAGTTCTGGACCCCATTCCAAATCCCTTTTTGGGCCCCCCTCTTGGCTGCACCCTGTTACACTATCACTGTTAATCTGTTCTCTACAAAATGAATGGACTAAAGATTCATACATGTAAAAACTAAGAAACATAAATTAACTCTACAATTTAATAACAGTACATGTTATATTTAAACTGGTTACTACGCTTTTCTTTCCTTTTAAATGACTTTTTGAAAAATCACATTGTAAATGAGAGGGTTTCCCCCCCTTTTAAACTATTCAACAGAAAGGCTGATAAGTCTTCACAAATTCTCTCTCTGGATCTGTTCAAACAAAAAATTTTTGAAGATATATTAACCTAAGAAGACCTCTATCAATGCTAATTTAAGGTGCTTATGGAGGCCACCTAAATAAATCCATTTTTTTAAAGAGGAATAAAAAGTATAACAGACTTAGAAAGCATTACTGAGGATGTACCACACAACTGTCAAGTGTGGAGTGTCTTCAGAAACTTTAAAAAACATCAAAGGAGAGATGACTGACCTCTTTTCTGTCTGTAGCAGAAAAAAAATGGAACTAAAGAAGGAATGCCTAAGAAAGAATTCAGATGAAGCCAACCCAAAGATACTCTACACTAATGTCTGGCTAAAATTTAGCCTCTTAAGTCATTTCTGAACACAAGCCAAGTTGACTAAATTGTCCATACTTTAATTTCAAAAGTGAAAAATAAACTTTTATTTATTGGAATGATCATGTACTTGTTCTAAAATTTTAACCATATACTGGGTTGGCCAAAAAGTCCATTTAGGTTTTTTCCCCATAAAATAAAAGACACATTTTTCATTTCTACCAATAACTTTGTTGATTTGCCTGTTTTGAGTATGTTGGCTATCTCCCATGTGGTATAACACTGATTGTGCTCAATTAATGTCTTGATTTGATCGCTATCAACGTCATATGGTCCACCCAACCATGGAGCATCATCCAGCAAATCTCTAGCATTAAACTTCGCAAACCACTTTTGACATGTTCAGTCAATCACAGCAACATCTCCCATGCACTGCACAATCATTTTTTTTGTGTGTTTCAGGTACGTTTTTACCTTTCTTGAAATAATAAAGTCTAATACGCCAAAAATGTTTTCATCCATCTTCAACATTAAAATGGATACACAAAAATTCAGCAATTTTGTTAAGTTTCTTTGAAATGTGTGCTGATATGACAGCTGTCACAACACAATCTAATGAAATTGTTTTGAATGAAGTTAAAGACAACTAAGCACTACTAGAGCCATCTTCTGGAAAAACACCAAACTTTTTGGCCAATTCAATTTTCAAATTAGCCCAACCAACTGCCTCTGAAAATTTTCTATCATATTTCTGCATTTACTCCTTCACCCACAAATCTTTCATACATAAAATGTTACCCCCCCAAAAAAAAGTTTAAATCATTAAAATGCTCTATAAAAAAACGTATACAGTACTCTTGGAATACTCTCAGAATTCACTGCCACAGACTTATTTTTCAAATGAAAGGGTCATTTTCCCCCAATCACAAAAGATTTTAGTATTCCATATAAGCATCATTAATATTAAAAAACTCTGAAAACCTAGAGCTTCTCCTTGGTTTTCTGGTGTATACTGCATTCCTACCACTAGATGGAAGACTATACAGAGAAACAATAGAACTCTGGCAAGAACAAAACAACAGGTTCAGACTCATCTGTAAACAAACTCCTTAATTTTGAGATTGTTTTAGGATTCCATTCTAGTACTGGAAAGTGGTGATTTCCAAATCTAGATAACCCAGTCTCATCGCATATTACAAATAAGGGTATTAGAGATGAAAAACTGTACTTTGGTAAGCACTGCCTCAACAGTAACTATTGTTTGTGTTAATATAAACAAATCACTTAACATAAGAACTATATATTTTATTTGACCTGGCTAGGTGGCTTAGTTAATTGGAGCATCATTCCATACATCAAAAGGTTGCAGGCTCAATTCTCAGTCAGGGGCTTATGGAAGGCAACCAATCAATGTTTCTCCATCATATCACTGTTTCCCCTCTCCCCTATCCCTCTCCCGTTACTTCCCTCTCTCCAGGTGAGGCTTTAAAAAAAAATCTTTTAATTTAAACTGATTAGAAAAACAAAATGAAAGCAGTACAGTGCTCCGACATAAAAAAAAAAAAAAAAAGACTAAATAATATCCATGGTATAAACACAAGGTATTCTCCTTCCCTTCTTTGAAGATCTGAATTATAATCCTTTCTGTAGGAAAGAAAACATATTAAGTACCAAGTAGTTTAAGAATAAATGCCAAGGCCCTGACCAAGTAGCTCAGTTGGTTACAGCATCGTCCCAACATGCCAAGGTTGCAGATTCAATCCCCAGTCAGGACACATACATGAAACAACCTATGAATGCATAAATAAGTGGAACAAAAAATTGATGTTTCTCTCTCTCACTCTTCCTTTCATTCTTTAGAAAAACCAATTAAAGAAAATGTCAAAATTACAAATTCTCTCTTTTTTTAAATATTACATTCTAAGAACTTACTAATAGTTTATGAGCCCAGTTAAGGAGATACAACCAGGTTTCTCAAAAACAATCTAATACTGGATCAAAAACATACAAAACCTGATTTCCACAAAATATCCAGACATGTACTATGAAAAATAGTGACATTTATTGAAGATACAAAAAAAAACTGCATATAGGACAATGGCATCTAAGTCCCTTTCAAACTAGGCATCTTGGGAACTCACAGAGTTCTCCCAATCACCATCAGCTGCTCTGTCATATTTTCTTAAATCTCATTGACAGTCTGAAATTTCTTCCCTTTCAAAGGTGGTTTTAGTTTTGAGAAAAGCCAGAAGTCACAGGGTGCGAAATCTGGGCTGTATGGGGGCTGAGTCACCTGGGTGACTTGATGTTTTGCCAAAAGCTCTGCAAGAGACAGGATGCAAGCAGGTGCACTGTCGCGATGAAGTTGCCAATCACCAGTTGCCCACAGCTCTGGCCTTCTGAATCATCCTAATAGTTTCCATGGAGGAACGTTCAAACTTAAGGCAAAAATTTCATGCAGATTTGTTGCTCTACTCACTCAGTCATTTTGCATGTGATGGCCACACAGTACACACACTCACTCAGTGGTAGCTACCGCCATTATTCACACATACGCATTACAGTCCACTCTCCTTGGCTGCCAGGTTACATCGATGTTCTCACTTTCTTAACAATGGCTGGACTTTTTTTGGACAGACTGTGTGTGTGTGTGTGTGTGTGTGTGTGTGTGTGTCCAACTGACAATACATTATGAGTACCGTAGTTACCTCCACATGCTAGAAACCAGAAACAGTCGGGGGGGGGGGGGGTACAGAAATAAATAGGAAAATTTTTTCATTCCAACAAGACCAGGATATAGGAATTAAAGCTTGACAGGCTCTGTGAGAGGTTCAAGGAATTAGAACTAAGTCTGGAGAAAAGTATGTTATTAATAGGGGGTGATCAAGTGTCCTAGTTTTCCTGAAATAGTCCTTTTACACCTGTTGTCCCATTCAGATAGTTCATCCTTTCACTCTCAAAAGTGACCCAGTTTGGAATAAATTAGATGCCACCCTAGTTATAAGTGACCTAGTAAAAGTCTACATGTAAGAAAGGAATTAATATACTACCATCATCTACTCTTGGTGTATTTGCATTTTTCCTTCTATGAGCACTATATTCTGGTTCTTTTCCAGAATACAGCACTTCTTAAACATGCATTTAACCCTGAGAAAATCATCTAATCTATTAAACTTCAATGAGTCCTCTATAAAAATGATTTTCAACTTTCTCTGAAAGTCAATCTAAGGTCTTCTGAAGACTTGGAGATATTAGAAATTTTCACCTCTATGTCCAAAAATATCTCATGCTTAAAAACTAGGAACATAATCTCAGCTGTGACCTGACTATTCCATTTATTGTTTTAAGCAATCCAGATTCATTCTCTATTCTGTTCAAATAAATCAAGCAATAGTCTGTTTTCTTTTAGCTTCCACAGTGTGTGGCATGGTACCTTGTACATGTGTTGATATGATGGTATAAATATTTGTAGATGTATAGGTGAAATAAAAGCCCATTTCTCCACTCATAAGGTTCAGGGAGAAAAGAGAAAATAACAGGAAAAAAAGTTCTCCCCATAGCTAGGTTAATGTTATTATGTAACAGCCAAGTTCAAGTCTAAAAATTAGGAATCCAAAACAATTTTCATGGCTTCTCTGAACAGTGGATTGCAGGTAGTCTCTCTGCCAGAGTCTACCACACTCAAAAAAACATGTTTTGCAACCTGAAAGCAATTAGAACATCAGATTCTCTATATTCTATCTTCCGACAGCTTTCCAAACCTCCATACAAACAGAAACCCTTTTTATTCAACAATATTCAATGCATACTATAATATGACAAATTGTCTTAGTAGTTAGAAATATACAATAGTGGCCATGGCTGGTGTAGCTGAGCTGGTTGGAGCATCATCCCATAAACTGAAAGGTCACAGGTTCAATCCCCGGTCAGGACGCATGCTCGGGTTATGGATTCAGTCAGTCTTAGCTAGGGCACATGAAGCAAATTGATGTTTCTTTCTCTGCCTCTCTCTACCCCCCCACCTCCACACTCTCTAAAATCAATAATCATGTCCTCAGGTGAAGATTTATACACACACACACACACACACACACACACACTGTATTTTGCTGTGTATAATGTGCCCTCATGTATAAACTGCACCCACATTTTTAGCCCAAACTTTCATGAAAAAAATCTTTCGTTTTAATTTTTTAAATAGATTATTTATTTATATTGATACTTGGTTTTTGTATTATAAAGGAATTTTGCATTTATTTTTGAACATATTATAGTATAGCAAAGTTTATGTTAACAAATTACAAAACACAAGAACAGATACAAGGTATTTCTGGTACTACCCATGTATAATGCACACCTTTATTTTTCCTTCAAAAATTTGGGCATAAAAGCACACATTATACATGGCAAAATATGGGGGGAGATGTGTGTATATGAATGAAATAGTGGACAAAGTTCCACTATTTCATTCATATACACACTAGTATAGTTTATATACTAGTGGGGAGAGAGTATCTGTAAACAAATGAACCAATACATGTCAGATGGTGTTAAGTGTGGAATGGACATATGTTTGGAGGAGGGTGCTATTTATACCTGATAATCAGAAGTCTGGGATGAAAGACTTTTGAAAATTACAGTAACAATGGTAGTGTGTCACACCAGCGGCCTGGAGGCCTATGCAACTGACCACTATGATCAACTACCATCTCACATAGTGAGGAAGTATGAAGACATCACATTCACTCTATTTCACATACGTCTGCTTCACCTTTGCCAAATCAAAGTCATGTTGAAAAGAAATCTCTTAGTGATTCTGCAAAGCCTCTACAGTTTTATGTAGACAGTTAGCAGGGATAATGGCTATCTAATTTATTAATTCATACTCTTCAAAATTACATCAAAGCAATCTGTTCACCTTAAGTCAGTCAAAATGGTACCAGCCAGTTACACTACAGTTCATTAAGTGCCACACATGAGGCAAACAGGCATCAAGACAGTCTTCTTAGCCACTGGGTAACACGTGGAAAGTCATTTTCTGAAAAATTGTTTTTCAAACTGCTATAAACAGTAATAACACATATAGCCAAAACAGTAAGCACCAAATAATAACCTATCTACATAGCTTTAAATTTTGAAATTATTCTCCATAAATAGAAAAATATAAGCAATTAATACATTATTAATAAATCACCATGAAATAAAGCCAAAAGTATTTTTCCTACTTAGTTTAAACATAAGCTTTTAAGTTTCCACAAAGAAGGAATAATCCCTACGAGTATTTCAACAATATCAAAAACTCAATCCTCACACATTTCATTACCACACAACTATTTTTAAAAATTCCTTATGACCCATGTTTGCCTATTTCCTGGCATTCAAAAAAAAGAGAAAAACAAAAAAACAAAACAATCCTAATTTCATCCTGACAAATGCCTTTCATAAAATGCATAATATATTGAGATTTAAAAAAAAATCTGCTTTATTAAGCTGCTAGAATTAAAGTGAAGATGTTAGCTTTTTAACTTAAAAATTCCATGTAAATTATACCTCAATATTATTAGCAAAATGTGTGTGTGTCGGGGGGAGGCAACCCACCAGTTTAAATATAAAAATCCAAACTTTCACCATCAAAAAACTGTCAATCTGAGAAGGAAAAAAAAATTCTTTCAAAACTGTTTACAACAATAGGATATTTGGTTTATTTTATTTAAATTCCAAATTAAAGTTTTCATTTGATTCCCTATTTAAAAGCCATCAACCTTAAGTACACTATAAAGCATTTAATGAAAGATTCTCTTCTACTAAAAGTTGACATAATCACAACTTACTTTATACACTATAGTTAATTTATTTCCCTTAAATACAGGCTTTAACTGTTTCTCAATATTAGGCACTGTGATAATCAGACCTCCACTACTAGAGAATTTAGAAACAAGAAATTTAACACCTAATACACACAGTATGTAATATTTACAGTGTTTTTTTTATTGAGTACTTCTGCTTCTCTATACCAACTACAGTAAGACTAAGAATAAAATAGGTGATTCTTTCATGCAAGTATCTATCTTAGTTTAGGTACGCAGGTAATATCACATATATTTCCAAAATCCACATTCTATCTTAAGATAGATATCTGAATAGTCCCTCAAATTTTTGAGAGAATTTATGTTTCTCCTGTTTATGAAAATGCAATATGAATTTTAAAACTTTAAATGTCTAGTAACAAGGAAAAATTAAGCCACATTTTCCTTTCATTCTACAATACCAATCTGTCACCAGTTTATGTTTTTTGCTGTTGTACAAAGGCCCCTCAAATAAGCCTTCTATACAATTAAAATGCTAACTACTTTTCAAGTGTGATCCCTCCCTAAACCTGACAAATACTGGAGAACATCAACTTTTGCTTTCACTGCAATATTGGATACCTTCCACAAGAACTGGGATTGGCAGTTCTTTCTATTCCTTTCAAGTTCATTTCTCCCTAAAACTCTTCTCTTACTCATACTTATTTGATAGTCTATCCTAAGTGTTATTCATCTCCAATCTCTGCTTCAAATAGTAATAATGATGATGCTAATTTCATCATCACAAAAGTTATGCTCCAGGCTCTCCAATCACCACTTCCATGTATGGCCCCATCTATTTCCATGTGCTAGGACTGAACTATAACTAGATAGTGACATCGGAATGAGCAAAGGATATAAATCAAATTCCAGATTTGATATGTACTATTATGACTTCAGGCATGTTAATTAGCCCCTCAGTTTCAATTTCTCCATTTTAAAGATAGGAATATTAATAATTGCTACAATATATTGTAAAACAACATAGAATACTTTGTAAGCTTTAAAGCACCATTACCAGTAATAGAAATTATTAGTTTTACTTAGTACCATATTTTATTGGTAAGTTTATCCCTCATTTTAGTAGACTATTCCTCCATCACTTTCCAATACAGTATTATGAAACCACTTCAAACTCACTGACTTCTGCAAAATCTTCTTTAGAAGGTTCATAAACTCCAATTTCTTCAACTGGGAAGTGTTACCATAGTTACTTGCACTTGATCTGAAGAGTGTGGCAAAATCTTTATACATGCAAATTTTTAAACATTTTACAAAGTTCTTTTAATCCTTAGTCATCTGATTATTTCAACAGCCTTGTGACAAGCAAGGAGTGCTCTGTTATCTCCAAGGTAAAAATTTAAATGCAAAGGAGTAGCTGTGCTGGAACTAGATACTTTAAAACAATAATCTTTCCACTAGAGAGATGCCTAAAGATATATGAGGTATACATATTTCTCTCAATTCCCTCTCTCTTCATTCCAAGTGGTCTGAGTCTTGTCATCAATTATTCTAAAATTCACACATTCTCTCTTTTTAGCCCTCACAAATCGAATTCCTAGTATGGACAGTAATAATCATCTCATATCTGGTACAGTATATTCTGCTAATTAGCATCACCTTCATTCTGGCTACAATAAACTTAAGTTGACTAGATGTAGGAAGGCATATTATATAATCCAAGTTCACAAGAAACAGGTTTCAAGAGTTAGGGGCATCCTCATCTCCAAGAATCTCAGAAATCACAAGATTTAATTTATAAAGCAAAGTTTAAAAAAAAAGGCAAGAATGTTAAAAAACAAATTAAGTCAACTCACCAGATTTTAGATGACTACATGATTTTACATGAGAGAAATACAAAAAGTACTTTTCCAGTCATCTGTCCCGAAGAAGTAATCATCCTAAGTAACAGCAGAATACGTAAACTCTGTTTAAAAGGGCCTCAAAAAGCTAGACTACCTTCTGCATTGGTCACTGGCTAAGGTAGGAAAACAAAACTCTGACAACAAAGTAAAAGAGAAAGCACTTCTAGGTTAAGAGTACAGGCTCCAAAATAGGAAGAAGCTTAAGCTTCTCTCTTAAAAGGTTTCCCCTGAGAGGAAGAAATAGCTTTCTCCCTGTAGTTGACTAGTCAAGGAGTATCTCAGACTCCTAAGCTACTTTATAAATAGCTTCCTAATCTAGCTGCCAGTTACAAACTCTATAACTAAATTTTAAGTCAGCAGGTTGTTCTTTACCAATGTTCAGATGTTCCGTGCAGTTGTTTGTGACATGTGCTAAAGATATCACCTGAAAGTCAAATGCCTTGGTAAAGTCTGTCACCATTTCAAAACAATGTGTTGCAAGAATATGAAGAACAAAAATAAATGAGTGTTTATACTGTACCAAATCTAAAATCTTACATGAATTAAAATGTAACACAAATTCCAAACCTGGTAACTACACAATTAACATCTCTGTAAAGAAAAGTTACAAAAGCTGATGCTGAGAAAAGGAAAAATAAAGAAGGAAATAGTACCAGCCAAACCGTAACTTCTCAGTCATTTACACAGCTGACTTTACTTCTAAAAGGAAGTGTACAAATGGGAATAAGGATAATGTGGTTGTTTCTTCCCAATCTAAAAACAGAAAACAAAGTGATGATGTAAAGAACAAACAGATCTCTCCTTTAGTTTCATATCAAAAGATCAAATGAAGCTATCCTATAACCCACTTAAACATGCAGTTTTTAAATATGAATTAATTGCAGAGCAATCCATTTACCAACAAACGTTCACAATGGCCTTATCAAAACTAAACCTCAAGACAGCTCACCTGAAATTAAGCTAAGAACTGCAATTATCAAATCAGTTTTACTTTCTACTTGCCTAATATAAATGCTACACCTTTCCAAAATCCTGTCCTTCTCTTTCCAAAAATGCTATCTAAAAATAGCCCTGGCTGGTGTGGTTCAGTGGACTGAGTGCTGGCCTGCGAACCAAAAGGTCGCCAGTTCAATTCCCAGTCAGGGCACATGCCTCGGTTGCTGGCCAGGTTCCCAGTAGGGGTGTGCAAGAGGCAACCACGTATTAATGTTTCTCGCCCTCTCTTTCTCCCTCCCCTCCCTCTAAAAAACATAAAAAAATAAAGACAAGCTTAGCAGTTAAAAAAAAAAGGTATCAACAACTTTTAAAATAACTTTCATAGGTAAAATTACATATTGAATACAACTAAAGATTATTCTAAACTAAACCAGTAAGTTGCTTATTTAATTTCAAGTCACAAAAGGTAAAAAGATAACCAAAGAGAAAGACAACTCACACTGTATTTGGCAAGTGAACTCAAAGCTTGCTACGCATACATATACTGCAAGTAAAACAAACTTTGTTTGGTTTTCTTGCTCTTATTAATTGCATGGGTAAACAAAAGGTTACAGGCCAAAAATGAGTAAGCAGTTACAGTCAGAACAACTGATGCAGCCTCGGCCTATGACATTGTTCTAGCACTAACAAGTAGATATATGCATCTCTATCCACAATATACAGTCAATGTATACATAGACTTCAAGAGACATAGTCTTTCTAGAGCTCGCTTTGGCAGCACATACACTAAGCCTGGAACGATAAAGAGATTAGCATGGCCCCTGTGCAAAGAAACACAGTCCTTCTAACAAGCAAACAATAATAATGCTTTGGTTTCTATGGTTCTATGAAATTAAGGGATAAAATGAGGTTTGAGGCAATAATTCATAAATTCATCAGTTAACCCAATAATTTTAAGATGATGTTACTGTGCAAATGAGCATATGGTGATGGATTCGTGATGCTCCATTATATAACTTAACTGATCTGCCATTATGACCAAGTGCCAACAAATGCAAGACAATTAGCCAGTCTAAGTCTCTTAGTCTGTGATAGCAGTTAAGGGACCACCACCATCATTCTTTTTCAGGAATCAAATTCATAATCCTGGCATGAACACATAAACTTATCAAGTGAGCCCACTAACTAAAGACCAAGAGCACAAGTCAATATTTTCAAAGTAGAGATTAATTCTATTCAAGATCTTCACATTAAAAAAAAAAACAAAAAAACTGTTAACCAAATAGTTCACTAGCCTAGTATATAAAGTCCATTAACTTCATCAAAGACTTATTAAATATTTACTAAGATACTATTATGCACTAGTCATTATTTTCTGCGTACCAGAGATACCAACATGAATAAAGTAGAGCCCCTGTTTTCAGGAGGTACATGCACAAGATGATACAAAAGGAGGAAACCCCTCAAAAAACAGAATTATCTTATGAAGCGTGGTTCCCTTCTAGTACAGGCTTCCACCCCTAGATGAGTATCTAGGAACCCATCTGTTTCAGTGTGCCAGCTGGTGTTGTTGTGGGAAGCTGCACTCAGCTTCAGTGAATCTTTTTTTTTTTTTTCTGAAAACTCTTTCAACACATTTGCCCCTTTCATGATGGGTGATTTACAAGCACATCTGCCCATACCTGCCTGAGTGTTTAGCAGTTTTTTTACAAAACAAGCATGACCCCCATGCCCCACCCTCCCTATTCACCTGATCTTACCCCCAGAGATTTTTCTTTTTTGGTTGTTTGTTTCCCCAATGAAAAAGTCCTCAAAAGGAAACATTTTGCCTTTGTGGAAAGAGGTGAAACAAACAAAAAATGGCAGAAGCACTAAAAGACATCAAAATCAATGAGTTCAAAAACTGTTTTGGACAGTGGATATGAGGACCTCATCAAATGGAGAATACTTTGAAGGTGACTGAAGTTTAAACATGGAAGAATACACTCTTTTTAAAAAATAAATTCCAGGGTTTTCTGCCCCCCCCCCTCCCCCCGTAAGAGAGTAGAAAAGAGGAAAAAAAAGAAAATGCCTCTGCAGAGTGATAGAGGAGCAATTTGATTACCAATGCTACCCACGGCTTGCCAGTGACGGCTCATTAAGGGGGGAGAGAGATGGAGCAATGGGTCCTGTCCTCCTCACCAAACAAGGGCATCCGACACAAACATACATGCCCAAAGGAGATAAACATGAAAGGAAGATAAATATCCTTTTGTCAACCTGGCTGACTGAAGCAAAAAATTCAGAAAAGCAAACATTTGAATCATGGTTAAAAAGGCTAATAATATAAGTTCTGGCTGGGTGGCTCAGCTGGTTGGAGCATTGTCCCATATACCAAAAAGGATAATATGAAGTCTTTTACTATCAGTTACTTTTACATTTTACATTATTCACATTATCTTCAATAAAGACAGACAAAAACTCATTTTGTTGGCCATTTCCTCTTAAAACAAAATCATAAATAAAATGCTGCTCCTTACTCCCAATGGCAGAAATACATGTACGTTCAAATTGTTTTTCAATTAATGATGGTATACTGGTCACTGGGATAGTCTAAAAGAGAATGAACCAACAGCTCACAGAGAAACTCCCTAATCTTAGCTTCCAAAGCACCAAGCCAAGAACATAAAAGGGCACAAATATAGCATCACAAAACAGCAGAGCAGAGAGGCAATTTAGAAAATAAGCAATTTAAGTACGGGATTTTCCTAAACTCATATGGAGCTGGGGCCAACACACCCCATAGTCCAGTTAAGGGCTTATTCCTCTGAAATCATGTTAACAATTTAAGAAGTACAGGAAGTTGCTGTTTCCAAATGTAATCTTACATATTTACGGAAATTTTATTACTCAAAGAAACATTTTCTCCTAACTATATCCCATTGCCTAAAGGTTCTCTGTGAACTAGGAGAGTCTTCAGACTGACTTCCACTCAAGGTCCTTAACTGACATTTAAATGTTAAAGTTATTCTCTATTTGCTTTTACTAGTAGTATCTCAGTTTATGTATCTGTACAATAGAGCTAGTAAGACTACCTATTCAGTAGGTTTTTTATAAAGATTAACGGTGTTGACACATGTCAAGAGCTCAAAGCAGAAAGGGTCCCTTAAATCTTAGCTATTATTCCCATCATGCAGATTGTGTTACACAACACTAAAGACTGAAAAGTTTCCTTTAACGTTTAAAAAAAATCTATCTTCAGATTAAAATGAGAGATACATTCTTTCAGTTCAGACTTTATCAAATTCCTGTGCAATCTACAGACTGAGAACTTTCCAAACCTCATATATTGCCAATATTAATGCAGTCTATAGTAATCAAATTAATATAAAAAACTTAAAACAGCAAAATTTAATTTTCAGCTTCAAGATCAACGAAACTCCTTGACTTTCCTATTTTAACACTGGCAATAGGAAATAAACATATAGCACAATTTTGAAAATCAGCTCTAACTATTGTCCAACTTAATCTACAATAGCCAAAAGCTACCTGGATATGAGATATATCTAAAGGTCACATAATTAAAATCCATACTCTCTCCACAACCCAGGCCTCAGACAATTGCTCCAACTGTATTACTATTACTACTTTAACACAACCTGTCCTTTCCCTGGCCACAAAGCACCCTATTTATCTTCTACAGTTAAACACAAACTCCTTTGTTCCCCAGAGTTCCAGCCTTCTTACCTACAAATGTTTGCCCATACTCTTTCCTCCACCTGAAAAGCCCACTCCTCACTGATTATCATTTAAGCCCCACTTCTCCCCCTTGTCAAAAGCAGTATCTCTCCCCTCTGATTTTCAGTGAACATATATCTCATATTCACCTGGAAATACAGCTATCTGTATACATCATCCTCCCTAATAGACTGAGGATGTGACCAGTGATTTCGCTTTTGGATTTTTTAATCCTTCCCAACACAGTAACTTTGTTATAAGAAACACTCAATATGTAATTGCTAATGAATATATTAATTTCCCCAAGACTAATACCTGTTTGGTAGAGACCCATCTTTAAAGAGCTAAGAATAACTAATAATTAATGTATCATTTGCAGATAAATAGATGTCAATAGTTAAATCATAAAAATCAAACATACCCAAGAATTTTATTGACTTTCACTACTTTATCAGAATTTTTCTAGTCATACCGATCATCATCAGATAAGGCAGTTTAAGTTCACTAATAAATTTGGAACTAAAAAAAAAAAAAAATGATTTCCAGAGAAACTCACAAAAGTCTAAAGATCATAGTACCCGATTTTATTTGTTCAGTGACCCAAACCACCATGTATAACAATATTCAGAAATTCAATTTCTAGTGCTAAAGCTTATCTAGTGCCCTACACAAATGGTAACAGAACTATGCACCCCTCCTTCCTATACCTTTCAATAACCCTACCACAAATTACCTGGGAAAATGAAAGATACATAACACTGGCACCTAAAGCTAGGAAAGGAGCTAATAAATGGGAGGAAAGAGGATTCTAAAACAAGCATTTGAGAAAGAGGGTTAAAGAGATCAGTCTACTGACTATTGTCCCTACAAGACATTTATAGGATTCCTCTCCAGCCTCATCAGCCCTTACTCCCATTAATACTTTGTATTTCACCATATAGCACTATGTAAAGTTTTTCCCAAACAAATCATAATGCTCTTTCTTGCCTCTATGTCACAGCATGTGCTAATTTAAGAGGAAAAAACCTTTTGTCCATCTGGCAAATCACTATTCATCCTTAAAATTCCTGTTACTTCCTCTCTGAAGCCATCAATAACCTACTTCAAAATTAATTACTTCAGCCCCTAATACTTTGATACTTTATGTAAAAAAGTATTATACATTTACTTCAACATATTCCAACTATTTGCTTGAACATTCTCATTATTAGGTCTCAAGTTCCTTTTAACGTAAAAATCAGGCATCATTTATCTTTACATTCTTGTCTTCGTCATTCTCCCTTACCACTCCACTTTCTGCTTCTGAGCAGGATTTTTGCTGGTAGTGCTCCATGTTAAACAGAAGTCAATCTCAGAAACTTTGCCCCATTATTCTTGTTCATAGAGCAAGAAAATGATTTTAATAGTTTCCTAGAGAATTTCACTAAAATAACTTGAAATAACAAATGATCTGGTCTTATAATTCTTTTTCCACTCAGGCCTTCTCCAAGAAAAACAGTCACACAAAGTGATAAACTCTTGGGTCTTTAGGTACACGAATGAATTAAGATCTCCATTTAATTTTCAAAAGAAAATTAATTTAAATTTTCACAGGCAATTCACCAGAGTCTTAAGACCAAGAGAGAAAGAGCATAAATAGCTAAAGTGGGTAGTAGGAAGAAGCCAACCAAGATCAATGCCCAGCTCATTCAATACAGCATATTACAGTCACGTACTTCATTTCTGACTGTAATTGAACTTCAAATGTTTTGCCAATGTCATATAACAAAACATATAAGTACTTAGCAAACAAGGCCTTACAGCATTCTGTTATCAGATGTAGATAACACAGTCTAAAATCCAGGACTCCCTGGAATTCACATTTAACCACAGACAAGCAAATAATAATCATAATAATAAGAGAAAGAAAGAAAAACAGAAAACCCAAGATCTGACTAGCTAAGCTTACTTGTTTTCAGTCAAATATACCAATAAGTATGTCATGAAAATAAAAAACATTTTAGGGTGTCAAACTGCCTTAATTTTACATAATCTAATTCTGAAAGCTTATTTCCCAACTTCCATAATTCCTCACATTTTTAACCAATAAAAATTTAGTTGATCATAAAAACACAAGTTCAAACAACCACTACTCACAGCAAAGACCATTACTCCAAAAGCAATCTTTCTATTGCTTTATATAAAAAAATCTTAAAACACCGTGTGGTAATACATTAGAAACCACCCAGGAAAATTTCATCCTCCTCCATTTGTTCAGCATCTTTTCATTACATACTTGCTATTTGTTGTATTTAACATAGTAAAGAAAACACACAATAACACTCTATAACTAATTACAGAAGCTATAAATAATGACATGTCAAAAGTATTGTGAGGAAGTATATAAGATATTACAGAAACATGCACACTATTTTGTGGACAAAAATAACTGCTTGTTGATACTCATGCAACCACGTATTATCTCTTCGCACATTTAAAAGACTATATTGAGAACCTAAAAAAAAAGTTCTTTGGATTAGATTAAGTGGTCCATGCAGATGAAAGAATGTTTGACTCCGGTATTTCCATTTATCAGTCAACGAACAAGAGAAAGTACTATAGACTGCCATCAGGAAAATTTTTTCTCCCTCACTAGTCTCTATTTCCACATTACACAGAGATTATAAAGTTGTATTCCATGTCAACTTCAAAGGAACAGGAAAAACAAAAATATCCTCAATTTTCCTACCACCGTGCCTCTTCACACGATATACAAGAAAATTAACTAAAAACTGATCAAACCCAAAAGAGCTAAAACTATAAAACACTTAGGAGTAGGATTATAGTAAATGCTTATAGTAAAACTATAAAATGCTTAGGTGTAAACTGTTGTAACCCTGGATTAGCCAACGATTTCTTAGATATTATACCAAAAGCGTAATAAAAGAAAAATAGAAAAATTAAAGAAAATCAAATACTTTTATCAACAGGCACTATCAAAAAAGTGAAAAGACAAGCTACAGGATGGGAAAAAGTATCTGCAAATCATGAATTTAGTATCTGAAATTTGTAAAGAACTTTTCTAACATCCCAAATATAAAAAGAACCAAATTTTAAAATAGGCAAAGAATCTGAACAG
The DNA here is from genome assembly GCA_004027475.1 of Anoura caudifer. Classification (NCBI taxonomy): domain Eukaryota; kingdom Metazoa; phylum Chordata; class Mammalia; order Chiroptera; family Phyllostomidae; genus Anoura; species Anoura caudifer. The sequence goes on from PVKU01001154.1 coordinate 107,033, forward strand.
ACATTTTTTCAAGGATGTAAGGTGGTCAATAAGCACATAAAAAGATACTCAACATCATTAATCATTAGGGAAACACAAATCAAAAACCAAAAGATACCACTTAACATCCACAAGGATGACTACAATAAAATTTTTTAATTAAGTGTTTTAAAAGTCTGAAAACAACAAGTGTTGACAAAAATGTGGAGAAATTGGAACCCTCACACATCGCTGCTGGGAATGGAAAATGGTGCAGCAGCTATGGAAAACAATCTAGTAATTCCAAAAAGTTAAACATATAATTACTCAACCCAGCAACTCTTCTCCTCAGAATTTATGCAAGAGAAATGAAAACACATGTTCACACAAACACTTGTACACAAATGTCCATAGCAGTACTACTCTTAGTGGGTTTGAAGGAGTAAACAACCCAACTGTTCACCAATGGGTAAACAAATAATCAAAACATGGTATACCCACACAAGATAATATTATTAGGTTTAAAAAAAGAAAAAAGTGCTACAATATTGATGAATTAGAAAGTATTATGCTAAGTGGAAAAAAAAACATAAAAGGCCAAATATTGCATAATTTCATTTATATGTAACATTCAGAATAAGAAAACCTATTATGTTATATGAATTATGTATTTCTCAATTTAAAAACTGCAAAAAAATCACTTTACATCACAATCCCCTTTTCACGTTAGCTGTAGTTAGGTGGCAATATTTCAAATCATTCAATACCATGCATGAGTTAAATTTCTGCAAACAACTGTTTCTTTTTATTTTTTATTTATCTTTTATTGTTCAAGTACAGTTGTCTCTGCCTTTCCCTCCCACCACTCCCACCCCACCCAAGCCATCCCCACCTCCCTCCACTGATTCCATCACCCCCTTGGTTTTACCCATGTGTCCTTTATAGTTGTTCCTGAAAACCCTTCCCCCCACCATTATCCCCTCCTACCTCCCCTCTGGTTACTGTCTGTTTATTCTTAATTTCCATGTCTCTGGTTATATTTTGCTCATTTCTTTTGTTGATTGGGTTCCATTTAAAGGTGAGATCATTTGGTATTTCTCTTTCACTGCCTGGCCTATTTCGCTTAGCATAATTCCAGTTCCATCCATGCTGTTGCAAAGGATAGGAGCTCCTTCTTTCTCTCTGCTGCGGAGAATTCCATCATGTAAACGTGCCATAGTTTTTTGATCCATTCATTTACTGATGGGCACTTAGGTTGCTTCCAGCATTTGGCAACTGTAAATTGTGCTGCTATGAACATTGGGGTGCATAAGTTCTTTTGGATTGGTGTTTCAGGGCTCTTAGGGTATAATTCCAGCAGTGGAATTGCTGGGTCAAAAGGCAGTTCCATTTTTAGTTTTCCGAGGAAATTCCATACTGTTTTCCACAGTGGCTGCACTAGTCTGCATTCCCACCAACAAGTGTACTAGGGTTCCCTTTTCTCCGTATCCTCTCCAACACTTGTTTGTTGCTTTGTTTATGATGGCCATTCTCACCAGTGTGAAGTGGTATTTCACTGTGGTTTTAATTTGCATCTCTCTGATAGCTAGTGATGCTGAGTATCTTTTCATATGTCTCTGGGCCCTCTGTATGTCCTCCTTGGAGAAGTGTCTGTTCAGGTCTTTTGCCCATTTTTTTTTATTGGGTTTTTTGTCTTCCTGGAGTGGACTCATGTGAGTTCTTCATATATTTTGGAGATGAAACCCTTGTCTGAGGTATCACTGGCAAATATGTTTTCCCATATAGTTGGTTCTCTTTTCCTTTTAATGCTATTTTCTTTAGCCATGCAAAAGCTTTTTATTTTGATGAGGTACTATTTGTTTATTCTTCCTTTATGTCCGTTTCTCTAGGGTACATGTAAGTAAAAATACTGCTGTGTGGAATATCTACGATTTTCCTGCCTGTTTTCCTCTAGGACTTTCATGATGTCACGACTTTATTTAAGTCTTTTATCCATCTTTAAATTATTTTGTGTATGGTGTAAGCTGGTGAACGAGTTTCATTTTTCCCACACGTAGCTGTCCAGGTCTACCAACACCATTTGTTAAAGAGGCTATTTTTACTCCATTTTATGCTTCTGCCCCCTCTGTCAAATATTAATTGACCATAAAAACTTGGGTTTATTTCTGGGCTCTCTATTCTGTTCCATTGGCCTATGTGTCTGTTCTTATGCCAGTACCAGGCTGTTTTGACTACAGTGGCCTTGTAATACAGTTTGATATCAGGTATTGTGATCCCTCCTACTTTGTTCTTCTTTCTCAAAATTGCTGCAGAATAGCTACAGCAATTTTGAGTTGTTTATGGTTCCATATAAATTTTTGAAATTGCAAACAACTGTTTCAAGTACATCATAAAGGTCTGCCAATCCTCTCTGGTATGAATACCACCTGCTATTTACTTTTTGGTATATACTTGAATTACAGTAAGATTTTTTTGCATATTAGATGTATTTAAAAGGTACATTTCTATTTGTTAAGTATTCACAAGATAACTACCTCTATTACCAGCACATGAAGTTTTTTAAAGATACAAACCAAGACCCTTGTTCTTAGAGCTTATAGTCACAAGACTACCTGATTATTTATACTTATTATGTAATTAATCAGTAGAAACAAGTACATTAAAACACAGCAACCGAGTACACCCTATGAAGTCACATGTAAAGTGTATCTGCAACCTTTAGTGAGACAAATTTGGAAAGCATTTCTAGCTTCCTCAACCACTACTTGAAGACATGTCCCTTCAGGAAAATTATAATACCTAGGTTAGTTTCAGGTAGTAAGTTTGTGACTATAAACACCAGAATGTTTTCAGAAATCACTGCTGAAATTCCAAATGTCCAGAGAAAACTTTCGGCTATTCCTACTAGCCCCTGGCATCAACTAATGGTCTAAGCTTAGTGTTTTGACTATCACAACCATCACTACTATCACCCCAGCCCTCGCCTCAAACTTACAAGGCTTCATTTTAAGGATCATTTCTTCTCTTTTACATTTTAACTATCTATTAAGTGTACTTTATCCCTTGTTACCACTAAAGTAAGTCTGCCACATATTTATACTCTGGAGGCACAATACAGGTAGACTACAATGTGATAAGCACCTCCTGAAGCTGTAAAAGGAAGAGGCTCTGATAAACATTTCAAATCTATTTCTGGACCCTTTTTTAATTCTTAAAATTAATTTCTATAATACTTTCTAGAACATATCCTCAAAACATTCCTTTTAATATAGTTTTCAAACTAAGCATCTGCAACTCCCCCCAATTTTTTTTTTTCTGTAACAGTGCTTTGGAACATACCACATAAGCTAAACAAACCCAGACCTCTTAATATCATGTGTTTCATGAATGATATAGCAATTTACATTTGTATCAGTGCTACTGATTGACTTTTTATATATATATATTTGTAGCCATGTAATTACAAGTAAGATAATTGCCATAAAAATACCAAATGTCATAACAGATCTCGATGCTGTGTCTATAAGTTGTTCATGGAAAAGTCTGAGCTGTGAAAGGAGATAACAGGTAATTCAATATTTACTGAGCACCCACAGGATTACTGATTAGGTATTGTGGGAAGAAATATAAAACAGTACAAAGAGAATAGTTCCTATTCCACAGAGAAAGCATACATGAACTCAAAATACATATAAAAGTATGATACTAACTACAGTTAAACAAAATTATAAACTTTAAATAGTGACAATAATGCTTGAATGATAAGACCAGTGGGAGTTAGTTATTCAGTAATGAAAGAGGTTGCTATAAATATGTCAACAAAAGCAAGTTAATTTAAAGGAAGGATGGATCTGTTTCGACAGAGAGAGATGAAGATAATTGAGGATAAATAATGGTACTTGCAAAATCTAATAGGAATTTTGAGGCTTAAAAAATGGTACATGCAAAGTCTAATAGTTCAGGGATCACGAACTTATTGGAGACAACTGACACCTAACATGCTTGGAAAAAGAAATAACTCAAGATGTTTTAAAAAAAAAGGGGGGGGGAATGAATCAAGAGTCCCAAATAATGACAAGCTTTATTAAGGCCTTTTAGGGGGAAAAAAAAGACATTAAAGTTAGACTCTTTTTGCCTCTAGAAGTCCCCTTTCCAAGTCACACAGCACATTCTTTCCAATATACTTAATGTATGACATAATCAAAGGATTATGCCACATCTCCTGCTTAAAGCCCTCCAATGGTTGGGTCACTGTAAATCACCAAATCAAATCCAAAATTACTCTGAGAGTTTAAAGGACCTCTAAAACTAGTTCCTCTCGAAGAATCCTTTTCTCCCCTCTAATACATGCTCGTCCTTAGTTGCATTTTTTAGTCTCAGAATTTTCACAATGTTAAAAATTGAGGACCCCCCAAATTTTTGGTTATGTGGTTTTTCTCTATTGATATTTACTATTAGAGATTAAGAAAATTTAAAATATTTATTAATTCATTTTTAAAAGCTCATATGTTAATTTTTTCCATGAAAATAACTGTACTTTCCAGAATAAAAATTTAGAACAATGTCATTTAGAACATTTGGAAACCTCTTTATTATCTGGCTTACTAGGAAACAGTCTGATTCTCATTATCTGCTACTGCATTCAATCTATTGCAATATCACATACCACACAGCCTCTAAAAAACACTACTGCACAGTCATGAAAGAATGAAAATAGAAAAGGCAAATAATGTCTTAGTATGCAAATATAGTTTTTACCTCAAAATATACTGAAAAAGCTTTGGGGACTCCCAGGAGTCCTAGGACCACACTTTAAGGCACTGCCATGAATAAATGAATATGGTTAATTCACTTCTTGGAATAGAAAAGCACTAAATAGTAAGTCATACTAAAATGAAAGCACAGACCTGATGCTAGACTACCTAGGTTAAAATCCCAATTCTCTTCTTTCTGGCTATGTGACCACAGGTAAATTAGTAAAATGGTGATAAAATCTCTCACACAGAGTTACTGAAAGAAATAAGCTAGTTAATAAATGTAAAGTGATCAGTATGGTTGAGTGCCCCACACAAAATAAGCACAAATAATTACTTGTTAAATAAATATAAAATCAATCTAGGCATACGCACAAAGAACAAAGTCTAGCTGTATTTCTACTATGTTCCAATATAACAAGAAATCCTTAATATTATGATAATCTGAAAACTACAACTCTGAATATTTCACACAAAAGTTTAGGTTCATCAAGATTCCCTTTTAAAAGAATATCATCATTAGTAAAATCTAATTGGCCTGAAACACTTCTCCTTGAAAAAAACCATATACACAATAAACATACAAGATTTTTAAAGAGTCAAATCCAAAAATTTCAAATCTCTAGAGAAATGTATATACAAAGCAGCTTAACTGGGAACATACTGAAACAGAACACAAAGTAACGGAAATGCCACTTCAGCCACCAAAAAGAGCAGGAACAGCAAATACCAAAAGCCTTTAGATGAAAACATAACCCTACTTCTCTGCAGGGCTCTAACCTCTTGCCAAGAAGCCTTTAAGTTTATTTTTCTTCTTTTATGTTAAGGGAGAAATCATGAAATTAAGCACTTTGGAACAGAAGAAAAGAGAACAGAAGTGACTTTCTATGCATTATGCTGAAATTTCACATTAGATATCAAAAAAAGATAATCAAGCTCAAAATAAACAATTTAAAGCAATTCTGACAATTAAAATGGATTATTTTTAATAATTAATATACTTTAAAATATCTAATATTTTATACAAACGATTCACAAATCAAATGAGAACAAAAAAGTCATATGAAGTTTCATTTTTTCACCCAGTACTTGTAAATTAAATTCAAAGACACTTAAAAATGATTCAGATATATAAAACATATAGTAAACATAAAAAGCATTGCTACAAAAATAAAAAATATATGTGAAGTCTAATAGTATTTCTTTAAGTATATTTTATTGATTATGCTATTACAGTTGTCCCATTCTTTTTTTTTCCCTTCATTCCTCTTCCTCTGATACCCCCCATCTTATAAACATTCCCCCCCGCCACCCTTACTTAGTTCATGTCCATGGGTTGTACATATTAGTTCTTTGGCTTCTCCATTTCCTATACTATTCTTAACTTCCCCATGTCTATTTTGTACTTACCATTTATGCTTCTTATTCCCTGTAACTTTTTTCCCCATTTCTCCCCTCCTCCTCCCTGCTGATAACCCTCCATGTGATCTCCATTTCTGTGATTCTATTCCTGTTCTCGTTGTTTGCTTAGATTTTATTTTAGGATTGGTTGTTGATAGTTGTGAGTTTGTTGTCATAGTTTTTGATCTTCTACTTCTTAGGTAAGTCTCTTTAACATTTCATATAATAAGGGCTTGGTGATGATGAACTCCTTTAACTTGATTTTATCTGGGAAGCATTTTATCTGCCCTTCCATTCTAAATGATAGCTTTGCTGGGTAGAGTAACCCAGGTGTAGGTCCTTGCTTTTCATTACTTTGAATAATTCTTGTCAGCCCCTTCTCACCTGTAAGGTTTCTTTTGAGAAATCAGCTGACAGTCTTATGGGAACTCCTTTGTAGTTAACTGTCTCCTTTTTTCTTCCTCCTTTTAAGGTCATCTCATCTTTAATCTTTGGCAATTTAATTGTGATGTGTCTTGGTATGTTCCTGTTTGGGTCCAAGTTGTTTGTGACTCTCTGGGAGTGTCCTGGACATGTATGTCTATTTCCTTTGCCATATCGGGCAAGTTTTCTTTCATTATTTTTTCAAGTAGGTTTTCAATTTCCTGCTCTTCCTCTTCTCCATCTGGCACCCCTATGGTTTGGATGTTGGAATGTTTAAAGTTGTCCCACATGTTCCTCAGCCTCTCCTTTTTTTGAATTTTTGTTTCTTCATTCTGTTCCAGTTGGATGTTTATTTCTTCCTTTTGTTCCAAATCATTGAGTCCCAGTTTCCTTCCTTTCATGGCTGGTTCCCTGTATATGTTTCTTTATTTCACTTTGCATAGCCTTCACTTCTTCTCCTATTTGAGTCGATACTCAATCACTTCTGTGAGCATCCTTATTCCTTATTACCAGTGTTTCAATCTCTGCATCTGATAGGTTTGCTATCTCCTCGTCGCTTAGTTCTTCTTCTGAAGTTTGGATCTGTTTTGTCATTTGGACCATATTTCTTTGTGTCAGTACACCTGTCACATTCAGGGGCAGAGCCTTGGGTATTTGCCAGGGCGGGACAACTCATTTCTCTATGTTATGGCTCTGTATGTGGGGGAGGATCAGAGAGGGAACAATGCCGCTTGCTCAGCTCTCGCCCTGCTTTTAAGAGACTGTAGTTTCTCCCATTGCCACAACCCCTACAGATTTTTACAGCCAGAGGTTCTGAGGCTTTAGTTGGCACTGGAACCCTGGTTTGTGCAGTCTGTCTCACTCCTAAATTGTTCCTCCCAGTTCATCTTCATGCAATGTAGGATCACCCAGACCACCAACTGCTGCCTTGCCATGTGTCTTCTCTGCCCCAGCTGCCCCCCTACCAGTCTGCATTAATGTTTCTTACTTTAACTCCTTGGTTGTTGGACTTCCATACAGTTCCAATTTTCTGGCAGTTCTGATTGTTTTTTTGTTTTTAAATTGGTTGTTCCCTTCTTTGGTTGTATGAGGAGGCCAAGCTTATCTACCTATACCTCCATCTTGGCTGGAACCCTCTTAATCTAATAGTATTTCTTAAAACAAGTCTACCAGTGAAGCCTAATTACTTCACAAAGACATTTTAGAATGTGCTAATTATAAATCAGGCAGGTACCAAAATGGCTATGTTAGGTTCTCTTCAGAGTTTCTCTTTTAAAATATTTATGATTCAGGAACATAATTAAGATATATCAAGGAGAAAAACACTTTACATTTATAGAGTTCTAGTATGTACCTCAGGCATTTGACATCTGTCATTTGATGTAATCAAATCTTATCATTGACTTCACCTTCACTGGAGTCACCTTACCACCTTCATTGACTCTATTACCATTTTCTGTATTTCAGAACTATTAAAAACTAAGTGACAGAATAGGTCAAATAATGACAATATATATCTTCCTCAAATGCATCTTCTTGCAAATCAAATCCTGGTTACTGGATACTTTCTTGACAATATGGACACAAAGCAACCACTGGATATCCTTAAGACATTAAAAATCAAGACATCTGCTTAAAAAGGTAATTACTTCAAGTACATTTCAATATCTTATACTTTCCTTTTTAAAATAAAGATAATACTTGTGATTGTACTTTTATTTTTTAATTCTGTTGTATTTGTTTATAAATTTTCAATGGTTACACAAACCACTGATTCAAATACAATTCACCTTGTACATATTCAAAAGATTCACAAACTCTTACTTTTGAAAAAAAATTTCCACAATTAAAATTAGGTAGGGCTAGATCCATACAAATACCTATTCTGTATCTACCATAGAGATATGATTATAATAAATCAGGGGTGTCACACTCATTTTCACTGGGGGCCACATCAGCCTTGCAGTTCCTTTCAAAGGGACAAATGTAATTTTAGGACTGTATATATGTAACTACTCCTTAACTAGAGGCAAGGACCTCAGCGCTACCAATGGGTAGAAACAAAGTGCTGGGTCGGATAAAACAAAGTGGAGGGCTGGATTCGGCCCACGAGCCTTGTGTTTGCCACCTTTGTAATAGGTGCTTAATAAAGAACATGATTTTGTCATAGAAAATATAAGGCAGATGGTAGCTGGAATATCATCCCTGAATAATAACTGGGAAAAATATGGTTAAAAAAGTGAAGCCATTATAGCCATTAATATAAATGTTACATTCCAGTGAAACATGTCACAATGTAAGTGCCCAAGGACAGCAAATTAAACAAGTATAAAAAAATTATTCATATAAAAAAATAAGACTCAAAGTTGTTAAATAAGAATTTTTTTAACTAAGAATTTATAAATTTAAAAATTGTGTTTGTCTATACTTCGATCATTATGGATGTTTTAAGCATTCTACGCCTTCTTTAAATGGAGTTAGAGACTACTTTCTATACATACTGTTTGCTCTCCCACAATTGAGAAAGTTAAATTAGATAATGGTTAATAAGTGCCTGGCAAATTGAAGTCCTTAAAATTTATGTTTGAGCTCTTAAGGGCTGCTAGTCGTCTACTCTGATCATGGCCACAACAGCTCTGGAATTAAATGTAAATCATGTTCAATCATGTTCATTTTTACAAATGTTTCAAGTTTAACAACTCTATTCACACTAGAGTCACACTAAGTAACAAACACTACTATCTATTGACACCTATAAGCAAAGCAAACAATCTTTCTTAAGTATATGACCACTGTTAATAAAATGAGAACAGTTTGTGTGACATTGATGTAACCTGGCAGCCAAAGAGAGTGGACTGGAATGTATACATGTGTGAACTATTACAACTTCACTGTACTAGCCAGTGGGAGCTGAGGATGCTGTTGAGTGAGCATATGTACTGCGTGGCCACCGCATTCAAAATGATCGAGCAAGTAGAGCAATAAATCCGCATCAAATTTTGCATTAAGCTTGAGCATTCCTCCACAGAAACTACTCAGATGATTCAAAAGGCCACAATTATGGGCAACTGGTGATTGTCAGCTTTATCACGACAACACACCTGATCATGCATCACATCTGGTGCAGTTTTTGGCAAAACATCAAATCACCCAGGTGACTCAGCCATTCTACAGTCCAGATTTGGCACCCTGTGACTTCTGGCTTTTCCCAAATCTAAAATCACCTCTGAAAGGGAAGAGATTTCAGACCCTTGATGAGGCTCAGGAAAATACAACTGGGCCACTGATGGAGAGTGGGAGAACTGTGTGAGATCCCAAGGTGGCTACTTTGAAGAGAACTGAGACGTCATTGTCCTATGCACAATGTTTCTTGTATCTTATACTTCAATAAATGTCTCTCTTTTGCATAATACATGGTTGGATGCCTTCTGGTCAGACCTTGTAAAATATATTATCAATTAAGCCCTAATTCATCAATTATAATAATCACTTCCTAGTAAGAAAGATCTTAGGGAAGAACACAGAACTACATCCACACTCTGAAGTCTTAGAGGGGAAAAGTCCTAAGCATCTTTTTGTTAAAAACATTTAAAAAATGAAATTATCAAAATAAATAAATAAACAATGAAATAGTTTTCATTAGTTTCAAGTAAGTAGGCAATAGCTTGGGCAGACATTAAAAGATGCAATAGAACTTAGCTTTCACTAGAAAGAAAACTTCCTATAAGAGGAAAAATCATCCCTACATTAAAGCCTAAAATGCATGGTGTCAAGATCCAGAACTGTGATAGCCTTTTCCAGTTTCTCAAAGTACATTAAAGTGTATATGGAAGGTGTTTAGAAAAACCACTCATTGGTCAGTCTAAAAGTTATTTCATTAGTGAAAACTGGTTAGAAATGCATTTTAAACAACATAGCAAAAATAATATCACTATATTTTAAAAACCTCACTGAGAAGAAATAACAGCAGGGGATCTTTATTTATGTGAATTTTTTTTTTTAAATCAAAGATTACCAGTAATACTCAAGTTCTAAATAAGTGGAAGCTTATAAACACAAGTGGTAGAGAAAAAGAATTACAAATATGAGAGTACCCTACAAACTTAATCCCAGCTAGCATCTGCAGTAGCTTCTATTACAAGAGGAAAGGTTAACATTCATAAATTCCCAAGTAAGTATCACCATCCTAACCTCACCTAGCCTATTTTCTGACCTTAGCAATATATTGAAAGGAACTGCTATATTTGACGTATGACAAAAAAACCTTTATAAGAACCTTTAAAACCTCTATCTCTTCTTGTTATAATTTATTATTTTGAAGTAAGGGAAGAGGGCAATACATAGTTCACAGTTACAAGTAACTTCTTCACATCCCCATCACTAAAAAGAAAAATAAACAATAAAAGAATTAACACAGTGTTAGGGCACACTACAAGGTTGGGTAGAGCAAGCCAAGTAGTCATTTGAAGAGATACAAACAGTACAAATGTCTACTCCAAATATCAGATAATTTAAAAAAATCACTTAGACTTTCACTGCTTTTTAATTAAATTAATTTGTGTATTACAATGTCACCATTTAAATAGTGTGCATTCTCTACACAGGCAAGGACTGATGGTTAAAAAGCAGCCTGCATGACTTGAGCACCACAGAAAAGAACCAAGCAGTAATGATGTATTTTTTTACTTTTTCAGCAAAGGAACCAGTCACAATGAATAATGGGTCTGTCTGTAGCAATAACTTGTTTTAGCAGTACTTATGAGCAAAGTATTCTTGGAAGAATTCACATTTTGCACATTTTTTTTTTTTTAAGTTCAAGCCTTACAGCCAAAGTCCAAATAAGAAATCAAAACAGGACTCCTGACAGCGAATTTCCTTTCAGGACGTGCACACTCTTGCTTCGATCAGTAAACCAAAGTAACTTTAATGCAGGATTAAGTCAGTCAAGGTAGTAAAAAACGAACTTCTTATAGCACCTATTTCCCTATTTTGCCCCGAAGGGTTTCGGGTCAAAACTCCATTGAGTCAAAGTTTGAGTAATCCACCTAGCTTCGTACCTTAAGGTAAAGAAGTGGAAAGGGAGGATATTACAGGTAGCTTCCAGGTTTGGAAAAAGTTGGGAGGAGTTAGGTCTAGTGGTTGTATGTAAGTTAGTGAATGGAGACGTATTACACCGCGTAAGAAAGGCTAGTCCCCCCCAAAAGATACCTACCTAGTATAAAACTAAAACGAAGTCCAAACTCAAGTATCATCAAACATTTTTCAACAGCTTTTAAAGGCATGTATGTTATTTGTAGGTTTGACTATTAATCCATTTTGAATTCCAAATGTCTGTGCTTCATACTCTACCCTCTAAATTCAAACTGCCAGGTTTAACAAGTTCCAGGAATCGATACCAGATTAGCAAACCTTTTCCCATACCCCCATTAGCGCGCGCGCGCACACTCACACTCACACTCTCTCTCTCCCTCTCCCTCTCTCTCTCTCACACACACACACACACACACGCGCGCGCGCGCGGGGGGGGGGGGGCTTGCCTGACATTCACAACTTACCCCAGTCCAAAAAAAAGGTAAATACAATGATTAAATTCCACCCGAGGCAATTAAAAATCCCAACTTTCCACAAAGCTTTCCCTAAACCAAACGGAATCCCTTTATTTCCACCTCAACGAAGAAAGTAATCTGGGATTAAAGTCGGGTATTGAGAATGATATTTAAAATAAAAAGAGACGGATGAATTTAACTGAAACTACAGAGGCAAAGTAACACAAGTGTGGGTTGCAAAGGTGGGAGAGCAACCCAGGAAGGAAGAGGCTAGTGGAGCAAACGAAGTGGGAAACACCTGAAGAGAGGCAGCCCTCAGGGTTGCGGAGAAAAAGGGATTCGGGTTCAAGCCAGCAGGCGTTCACGGAAACCCGAAAAAAGCTAATGGGAAACAATGGGACCGTGAGATCGGGGACCGGGAGCAAGCAGGGAGACGCTCAGGAAAAGGCAACCAGGGTGGGATGAAAGGGAAGTCTGCAGTACATGGAGTAAGCAGGGAGGTGAGAGGCCAGGTGGCGAGGCACGTTGGGGCACCGTGGCGCACCGTCAGAGAAGCTGGGGTCCCCTAGGAACCCGGAGGGGAGTGGCTTGTCAGGGATTTTTAGACAGGGAACGGAAACCGTGAAGGCAGGTGTAATGGAAGGAAAATACAGCTCGAACGAGCTCAGGACCTGCCGTGCCAGACAAGACGCAGGGAGGGAAAAGGCAGCTAAAGGAGGGGTAAGAAAAGAGATGGAGAGAAAGACACGGGTCGCGGCACAGCCGTGCTTCACTCACAGTCCAGGTGCTTTTTCTTGGGCCCCATGATCTCGTGGGTCGTGGCCTTGCATACTGTCTTGGATACAGCGGAGCCGGTGACACTGTGCTGGGCGGCGGTGATACGGTCCGTCAAGCTCTGGCCAGACATCTCTGCGGCTTTTCCGCCACCCTTCCCGATCCGCGGCCGGCGGGGACTAGGATCCCCAAGCGCCGGAGGACCCCCACCCCCCACCGCACCCCCTACCCTCACCGGCTCCTTCTCCGCCCGCCGGCCTGGGGCGGGGCTCAAGGCCGCGCGCTGCCACCCAGGCCGGAAAGAACCGGTTCGTGTCACCCGCAGGGTCAGGTACGGTGCCGGGCGCTCCCCTGCCCCCGCCTCACTTCAGCCCACCCCTTCCCTGGTCAGCTGGAGCCGGGCAGAGTCAGAGGGACAGGCAGCTGCAGGAAAATGGCGGCGGCAGACTCCACCTCGGAGCTTTCCGGGCTGCCCCGGGTCACGTGACTCGAGCACCGCCCCTCCTCCTTCTCCCGCCCCTTTTCCTTCTCTTTCCTTTCAGACGCCCGCCCTCCCTCGCTCAGCGAGGGAAGAGCGGGGCGGTGCCCGCGTGTAACGTGCTGGAACCCGCCCGGCGGGCGCAACAAGAAGGCCGCCCGAGGCGGGGGGCGGGGAGTGCGGGGCCGACCGCGTCACGTGATACTCTGCCAACAGGTCGCAAAAGGATGAGTCCGCTTGGGGTCACAGAGAGGGGGCGGGGCGGGGGGAGGGGCGTTGAGTTCCGTGCTCTGGAAGTCGGCCACTCCCCTTTCCCACCCCACTCCTAGGCTGTGTTAGTAGCTATGGTTGAAACCAATATCTTGACAAAGAGGAGGTGCAGCTGCCTTCATAGCACCTCGGGAGGATGGAGCTGTCAGACTTCTGGTCTCCCAGGCTTCCCTAGCATAATCAGGAATATGTTTAGGAATGCACCCCCCACCCCCAGGCCATCCTCCTACCTAAGGAAAAGGAAATGGACTGCATTGGGTCCATTTTCTGATTCTGCCCCCAGGCCTCTCCTTATTGTGAACTATAGAAGCCCTACCTGCTTACTAACAATTTCAGGAGGGTTGGGGGTTACCTTTTCTTGGGTGGCTTGGAAATGTCACCTGTTTTTGTTTGTCTCCGAAAACGATACGCTACACGTTGCTGCCTGTCTAAATTTAGATACTAACCAGCCACTATTCTTTCTCTAGGGCGTCAAACAGGACAGGAAACACATAGTTTCACTGGAATTTGGAAAAGGAAGAAGTAGGATGATGTCAACCAGAGATTAGCTTGAACCCTGTAAGGTTAACTGATGGCAGTGATTAAAGATCCAGACCATAGAAGGAAGTGAGAAGTCCCATTCAAAAACTGAGGCATCACTACCTGCCATCTCCCCTGGTTTATTTAATCTTTCTCCCCTTTTCTCTTGTGTAAACAAGATTTTTCAGGGAAAGAAGACATCGGCAGGACCCTGGAGACATTTTAGAGGAATTATTACATCTTTTTGACTCCTCTATGAGATACAGATCTATTTCACAAAGAGTTTTAAAATGTTATTAGGTCCCCACATTTAACCCAGGTTTGGGGATGTTTTAAAATCTATATGAATGTTAAACTACCACAACAGTCCTATGTAATCCTGCTAGTTTCAAGTGAAATGCTAACATACTCAGAAAGTCTGTGTATACCATCTGCCAGACAAATCTAGATACAGTGCTTCAATCTGGTGACTCTCAAAAGAGGCAAAGCTAATAGATAGTTAACATTTTATGTATCATATCATGAATTTTGTGGTATCCTCCCATTCTCTTGCCCCTCCCCTTTTTTTCCCACTATGGCTGGTAAAATTCTGCAACACCATGTTTTTGCCAAGAACATACAGTTCTTAAACCAGCAGGCTTCGTCTTAGTCAAACCAGCCCCAAATTTCACAAAACTGTAATGACTTCCTTCAGTGCATCTGCAGTCCATCTGTGGTTTGGTGTCCAGTTTGTTGCCCTGTTTCTATCTAGCAATGGAATTATCCAATTCTCAAGACATGTTAGACATCCTTGCTACTCTTCTATGGATTCCACTTAGTAGGTTACAATTGGACTGAGCCTCTCCACTGGTAAACCCTCTGTTGAGGTCATCATGAGCATGGTGTTTAACTATCAATAGCTAAATATTTCATTCCTAGGGAAAGTGCTGGTTGAATGAATGAATGAAAACATTTTAAATTCACCCATTTGGAAACACCAAACCTCTCATTTGATAAAATCTGCCTACTTTTTCACACTTACATCATGTCCACCCCATAATTGTCTGGAGCATCATCCTTATTTCGGTATTTTATTTTTTCACTGTATTTCAAAAATATGTACTGCACATCAAGCATTACTCTAGGTGCTGAATGCTGTTCTAATGGTGAAGCCATCAATGCTTTGGGAATTAGTCACTTATTTTTTTTAATTTTATTTACTGATTTTAGAGAAAGAGGAATGGGTGAGAGAGAGAGATGGAGAGAAACATCAATTTGTTCCACTTATTTATGCATTCATTGGTTGATTCTTGTATGTGTCCTGACAGGGCATCAAACCTGCAACCTTGGCATATTGGGAGGATGCTTTAACCAACTGAGGTTCCCAGCCAGGGCTCTAATCAGCTCTTAACTTTGACAACCATCTTGAAGCTTATTTGTTTTCATTATAAATGAACAGAACCAAAAACAGAAGGGAAAACTTGAATAGCACATAATATTTCCTAGGTTCTCAAATTAAAAAGTGTGGTTCCCAAATTAAAATGGTGGGAGGGGGGATAACAGTTTTTTGAATGCCTTCTATGTGTTAGGAACACTACATACATAAAGTTTTTTCTTTAATTTTCCCATTGCTATAATTCTAAAAGTATTATGCCTATTTAATATGAGGAAAAAGGTTAAGTCTTAGAAGTCCCAGAATCCCACAGATGTTAAAGTGGCAGAAGCAAGATTTAAAAACTCATTTCTTTCTGATACTTTACCTAGACCCTTTAGACGAGACCTGTAGCAATAGCCAATGTAGGTTAAATTCATCCAACAAATATTTCTTGCCTGCAAACTCAAATGCTAGGCATTGCTAGATGCTAAAATATAATAATGTGTGAGACAAATATGGTCTCTGTTCTCAAAGTTCTTACAATATTTTAATTGGCAACAGATGAGAAGAAAATATGCTGCACACCTGATGAACCTTTATAATGTCTATGACTTAAAAGAAAGTGAGCAACAAAAAGAATATGGAAGAGAGGATTGACCAAAATTTTTATTCCTTATTATTTCACTCTTCAACCTTTCCCAGTTCCAATGAGCCCACAGCTCCCTATCCGCGCTCTTCTTAGACATTAGGGTCATCAAAATTATAATGTTTTGACATTCTGTTAGCTAGGTTAATATGAACACCTGCCGAACCCTTCCTCCCTCAACTTTGTATGTTTATATTTCCTGATGCTGCCACATCAGTTAGAGATCATAATCTTATATAACCTTACCAAAAGGTAAGGACGTTTCTTTGAATCTTAGCTGAGCTCTCTTGCTAGAACCTCAAAGCAAGTACTCCACTTCCAACTGTGGGGTCCTTATACAGGTTATTACTCACCTTGTGCTTAGCACATTACATGCACTATCTCAGTTAAACCCTAAAATTACTTCAAGACCTTAAGTGGCAGAGACAGCTCTGTGTTCACCAAACTCTGTTTCCTTTTCTCCTGAGCACACACTACACTTCTCAGCCTCCTTTGTTATGAATCGGGATCATGTGACTGATTTCTATCCAATAGAATGTGGACAGAAATTATGAAAGCCATTTAAAGTTTGGCCCACAGAACCTGTAAAAACTCCTACACGTGCTGAACATTCTCTTTTTTCCCCCCCATCTACCCACTGAATAAAGACTTCAAAAAATTCAGAACAGTTTAAAACCACAAAATGGAAGAACCCTGGGGCCCCAAATAAATCCTTGGAGGAATGCTGCCCAGAACTGCATGACCAGAAAAACCTGTGCTGGATTTGACTTTTTTAAATTAAATTATGCCTCTTGAATTAGCTACCATGCTTAATACACTTCTTTTCTCTCCATTTCACTGATAAAGAAATTGAGGCTTAAGAAAAGTGTAGTGCCTTGCTTAAATTTGCTTAGCTATTAAGTGGAGAAGCTAGAATTAGATCTCAGATCTGTCTGACTTTACAGCCTAGGCTCTCATGGCTTAAGTGTCTTATGACACTAGTTCATGTACTTTTACCTTGTCATAAAATTCTGTATGGCCTTTAATACACACTGCTCCACCTAGCATGCTGAAAAGGAATAATCAGGGTAAACTCCAAGTTCTCTCACATATATTTGGCTCTCTTACTATCCATAACACATTCTCACCACACTTTCCTTTCTTTCAGGAATTTTGCAATTTTCAATACGACTTTTGATTTTACAATTGCAATGTGTATTTGGACCTTTTATACTTGTTTAGAGATGATATGTAGCCTAGCTGTTAAATATAGTCCATGCCTTAAAAGGGAAGATTAATCAAATCTTAGCCCTAAATCATCACTGAAAGCTCTAATTATGAAGTAGAATAAAAGTAAGATACCACTTCCAGTCAAGATGGCAGCCTAGGCAGACATGGCTCTCCTCTTTGCACAACCACCACAAAATTACAACTAAAATATAGAACAACCATCACTCAGAACTGACAGAATGGAAGTTGAATGGAAGTCTGATAACCACAGAATTAAAGAAACCATATCCATCCAAACTGAGCTGGGAGACTGGTGTCATATCTGAGATTCCATCAACCTGGCTAACACTGTTTGACTCTTCTTGGAGATCCCCAGAGACTCTTACCCACCCAACGTGGCTCACCCAAGCTGCTTTTTCATATGAATGGCTGATCTTGGCTCATGCTTCACAACTTCCTAAACCCTCTCAAACAAGAAGCAGTTGGGCTCAGTGAGCCCTAGGCCTGGAACTAGCAGCCTAGATTCATAGAAATCTCTAAGCCCAGCATGAGTAGCAGCCATCTCAGATTGCTTTATAACTCAGGCAGGGTCGCCATGGATAAAACAGATGGGGCTGGTTTGGGCCTGCACCATTTGGGAAACTCCAGGACCAGCGTACCCAGAGAACAGCTACAGACCATGTTGGGAGCACCACTATCTGCCACTGCATAGCTGATCCTCCACAGAGGGAGGAGGTTGGTGGTCAGTGATCACAGCCAATCCTTACAGTTGACTGGCCTGAGTAAATCCCTCCCATTGACCTGCCAACAGCAACTAAGGCTCAACTACAAGTGGAGGGTGTACTCAGCCCACACAGAGGGTGTACCTCAAGTACCCTGTTTGGGTAATAGGGGAGGCTATGCCATTGGACCCTACAGGACACATACTGCATTAGGCAACACTACCAAGACACAAAGTCAAAGCAGCTCTAACTAATACACAGAAACAAACACAGGGAGGCTGCCAAAATGAGGACACATAGAAGCATGGCCCAAATGAAAGGACAGATCAAAACCCCAGAAAAGGAGCTAAATGAAATGGAGGTAAGCAATCTGTCAGATACAGAGTTCAAAACACTGGTTATGAGGATGATCAAAGAACTTAGTGAGAACCTTAACAGCATAAAAAGATCCAATCAGAAATGAAGGATACACTAATTGGAATAAAGAACAATTTACAGGGAAACAACAGAGGACTGGATGAATCAAATCAATTATTTGGAACATAAGGAAAAAAACAATCATAATAAGAAGAAAAGAGAATCCAAAAAAATGAGGATAGTGTAAGCAGCCTCTGGGACAACTTTAAGCAATCCAACATCTGTGTCATAGGGGTGCCAGAAGGAGAAGAGAAAGAGCAAGAAATTGGAAATCCATTGGAAAAAATAATAAACGTAAAGTTCCCTAATTTGGTGAAGGAAATAGACATGCGAGTCCAGGAAGCACAGACAGTCCCAAACAAGATGGACGCAAAGAGGCCCACCCCAAGATACATCATAATTAAAATGCCAAAGTTTAAAGATAAAGAGATTGGAAGAGGGAGTGAGAGAATGGGTGAGAGATGAAGGGATTAAGAAGTAACAATAGGTAGTTACAGAATAACCATGGGGACATAAAGTACTGTATAGGAAAAGGAGTAGCAGAAGAACTCACACAAATGGCCCATGGATATGAATGAGGGTGGGGGATTGTCTGAGGGAATAGGTGGTGCTGGGTGGAAGGGAGCAAATGGGGAAAAATCAGGACAACTATAATAGCATAATCAATACAATAATTTTTTTTTAAAAAAGTAGGCTACCTGAGCCATTAAGATATCTCAGGTCCATTCTTCTCTGTAACCTATAGAGGCTGAATCAATTAAGTATTAAAACATGCAACATTGAACTAAAATAAGATCAGAATTTTAATGATGTTGGGGAAGTCAGAGATGCAATATGGTTCCAGCAGTAAAGACAGCTGGGAAATGTTGACCTCTCTGTTTAACCTTCTGTGACTGTTTAACTTTCTGTAGCCTCAGGCTTGGCTGACTTACCAGAAAGCCAGAATGCTGCCCAAAGACAAATGTCATGCCCCCAGCAAGGAGGATATGAGTGTATAGAGTGTGGATAACTGCCCAATGTTATCTGCTAACTTAGAAATGCACTGTTCTTTCTGGTGGTCTATATACCCACCATATGGTTTTACTATTAACCCCATATAAAAAAAGAGACCCAGTCCTGGGAGAGTGTGGATTGCTTCCTGGTGGACCAGGGAGAAAGCAGCTGCTTTGGCCAGATATGTAAGTTTTTCCTATTAAAGTCCTTATGAATTTGAATGAGGCTACATGTCAGTTCTTCATAATCAATCCTAAATTTAGACTTTGGGGGTTTCCCCCCAAAAATATTAATGTTAAAATTAGGATATTGAATTTTGACCAATAAGAATTAGTAATGTAAAGGAGATTCATGAATTCATTTGAAGTGATGGGAAAAGTACCAGATCTGGAACCAGATACACTTAGGTTCAAAATTCTATGAATGTTATTCAGATTCCTCACATATAAAACAGGATAATTTCTTACAGATATATTGTCAGCATTAAAATAATATACATGAAAAACTAGTATAATGCTTGACACACAGTTGTCACCCAATAAATAAAATCAGTCAACAAACATTTACTCAGAATTACTGTGGGCAAAGCATTCTATTCGATTCTCAGGATACAGAGATTAGTTAGACAAAATATTAACACAATGTATTAAGTTATACAAACAAGGTATGCATAAAGTGCTATAAGAATAGAGAAAAAAAGACACCTGCTTCTTCTTAGAGGAATCGATAAAGGTTTCTCAGAGGTAATGACACATAAGCTGAGTCTTAAAGGATGATTAGGAATTGTGGGGGAATCAAGGAGAAGTTATTCCAGGCAGAGGAAAACCATGCATGCAAAAGAAATCATTTGAGAACTGTAGATAGTTTTATATGGCTCACACAGTGTGTGCAAAGGTTTTCATTTATTCTTTCCATCAGCAAGTAGTTAATGAGCACCTATGTATGGTAGATAGTATTCTAGGTCCCAAAAACTATCATTGAACAAAATGGATAAGTATTCTGCCTTCTTGAATGGAGCCTCTATTCAAGCAGGGCATATCCAACAAAAAAATAAATAAATATGAAACAAATGCAGGAAGTGATGAGTGCTATGAAGAAAAATTAAACATGGTGAAAGAAATCAAGAATGATAGGGAAGAGAATTTTAAATTGGATGACAAAGGAAAGCCTTTCTAAGGAGGTGACATGTGTCTTGAGTGGACTGTGGGAATCAGCATGCAAGTATGGGAAGATCATTTTGCATAAAGGAAATGACAAGTACAATGTCTCTCAGGAAGGAACAAGGTTAGTCTGTTTGCAAAACACCAAGGCCAGTGTGGCAAGAAAAATGAGTAAAGAAGACAAAGAGACTTTGGAGATGATCTCAGAGACATGGCTTTAAGGCATGTTGAGGAGTCTAGATAATATCCATAGTTGGATGCCCGATGTGAATAGACTACTAGCTCTAGATTCTTGGAACAAGCTGATGACTGCATGAAGTCGGCTATTTCCTACCAAGACCCCACAGATTGCCATGTTCTTCTTTGTGTGGTTATCTCCTTGGCTTTGCTTCTTTATCCTCTTGGCTATTTTCTTCCCCCACATCTGGATTAAGATTCTAGGTTGTTAGTGGACATCCTTGTCTTTTGCTCATGGTATTCCCAAGACCTATGTCCTTGACAATGATCAGATACAGGACAAATTCTTCATGTACTGGTAAGATTGAACAAACCCTACTCAAAGGGGAAAATTTTTGGTTAAATAAGGGAGATAAAAATAGACTATGTCACATGCTTTCTTTATCCAGTTTTTTAAATTTAGGAAAATAGCTTTGAAATGCCTTTCAAACTCTAACAAGTGTTTTCTTAGTGTCTGCATTGCAGTTACCAAATATATGATCTTCAGAGTCTTAGATGATGCTGCACAGCCACTGCTGTATGACTTATAAATGATCACCACCAAAAAAGAATAAGAAGGCCTAATACTTACAGAGGTCAGTACGGCTATGGTGAAAAACTCAATATGTGATTGCAATTTATCAAATAGCAATGCAGATCTAGATTGATCATTTCCCCAGAAAAATAATGGTCTTTCTTCCAGCTTAGGCTAAATATCAACCAAAAGAAGGGGGACTGAGAAATGAAGCAAAAACTGTAATGATTTGCAAAATTAAATAAAGCAAAAACTAAAATGATCAACTGCAGCATCCCATGATATGGACCACAAACTATTTAAGCTCTTATTGTCTTAACACAGCTTATTTAGACCCATATGGCACAAGAAAAGACCACAAATTGACTAATTTAACTGTAATTCTGCATAGACTCAAGTGTTCTAGTAATTCTCTTAGCATACAAATTCTAGTCAATCCATGCCCAGGCTACTAACATTCACTGCAAAGGCCCCTTCCCTTCTGGAGCTTTCAAGTCTAAAATAAGGTAAGAGAACAAATTTCTGTTGAGTAAGTCACTATGTTTGTGACAATTTTGTTGCAGTAGCAATAGGAAACTAATGCAGTGAGCTTTGGCAGGCATTTGGATTTTATTCTGAGTGAAATGAAGAGTCATCAGATGTTTTAAACAGAGGAAGGTCATGATATCAGAAAATATATATTTTTATGTACATTGTTGTTGTTGTATGGAGAATTGCTTTAGACCAGAAGAGCAGTCAAGTGATACTGACTTGGATTAGAGTTGAAGGCATGGGAATGAAAAACAGCAGATAGATTTAGATCTATATTTTAATGTTGTATCGATAGAATGTGCTGGTGGATTGCATAGTAGGGAGTAGAATCTTGGGAAAGTATCTCAAGGGAAAGAGATTGTACAAGGAACACTCCTAGGATTTTGGCCTGAACAACTGGGTGAATGCAGAATAGGGGCAGCTGAAGTTGGGAGATAGTGGCTAGGTTGTGAAGAACCTAGTCTGCCATGTTACCAAGTCTGGACATTGTCCTGAAGGCAATGGGAGGGCATTGAAAAGGCTCTAAGTACAGGAATGTCATAAAGGACTAACTGATCTTAGTGGTCCCTTTCATTTTCTAAATTAAATTAATGTATGTATTAAAAGATGTCCCAGAGCCCTAAATCATTATTTTCTTTTCTCATTTCTCTACCTGTGTAATGCTTTGGTTTTAATTTAATTAAGCCTTGTTATAAGTTATCAAGAAAGTTCTGAACACCTAAGTTTTACATTTTATGGCCTGCATTAGGCCTGGTTTACACTTGCCTGATAGAATATTAGAAAACAAAAAAACTCATAAAAAGTTGTTCTTGTTCCTAACACTTAGCCCAAGGACAGATCAAGGGAAAACTGGCTGGTGGATTGAGAGCATTGTGTCAGTGGCATCAGAAAGCGAAAGAAGGACCTAGATTCTAGAGATAGAAAGTAAAATGCTTAGGACTTGATAAAGAGGTTGCATGAAACAGATAAGGGAGAACACAATATCTAGGTTGATTCCTAGGTTTTTGACTGGGGTTATCTGAATATATCATTATTCTATTCCCTGAAAAGGAGGACACTGGGGGCAGAAGAAATTGGGAGAGTGGCAGGGAAAGAATGATGTATTCAGTTTGGACACACCAATTTCTTTAAACTTGTAAAATTTCTATTTTAATAGCAGTTTTAGGTTCACTGAAAAATTAAGTGGAAGGTACAGAAAGTTCCATATTCCCTGTCCCCACACATGTACAACCTTCCCCACTATTAACAACCACAATGGTATATTTGTTCCAATCAATGAGCCTGTGTTGACATATTATTGTCACCCAAAGTGCATAGTTTACATAAGGGTTCACTCTAGGTGTTGCACATTCTGTGGGTTTTGACAAAGGTATAATAATGTACATCCACCATCAGAGTATAATACAAAATAGTTTCACTGCCCTAAAGATCCTCTGTGCTTTGCCTATTTATCCATCTCTCCCCCTCAACCCTGATGTCCTTTGATGTTTTTAACATCTCCATACTTATCTTTTCCAGAATGTCATATAGTTGTAATTATACAGCATTTTCAGATTGGCTTTTTCACTTAGTAGTATGTGTTGAAGTTTCCTCCATGTCTTTTTGTGACTTGATGGCTCATTCCATTTTAGGACTGAATAATATCCCATTTTCTGGATGTGCCATCATGTATTTATCTATTCACCTACTGAAGGACATTTTTGTTGCTTCCAGGTTATGAACAAAGCTGCTATAAACATTTATGTGCAGGTTTTAATGTAGACTTAAGTTTTCAATGTATTTGGGTAATACCAAGGAGCAAGATTGCTAGATTGTATAGTAAGAATATGTTTAGTTTTTGTAAGACACTGGCAAACTACCTTCCAAAGTGGATGTACCATTTTACATTCTTACCAGCAATGAATGAGAATGCCTGTTATCCCTCATCCTCCCCACCATTTGGTATTTTCAATGTCCTGGATTCTCTAGTGACATATGATGTTGAATATAGTTTCATATGCCTACTTACCATCCATATATCTTGTCTGATGAGGTGTCTATTCAGGTCTTTTTCCCATTTTTAAAATTAGCTCATTTGTTATCTTATTGTTAAATTTTAAGAGTTCTTTGTGTATTTTGGATAAATCCTTTATCAGATGGATCTTGTGCAAATATTTTCTCCCAGTCTATAGTTTCTCTTTTCTTTCTCTTGACATTGTTTTTTTCAGAGCAAAAGTTGTTGTTGTTGTTGTTATTATTATTATTATTTTAAGTAAGTCCAGCCTATCAATTCTTTTCTTAGTGCATGTCTTTGTTGTTGTACTTAAAAAGTCATTTCTGTACCTAAAAGCCATCTATCTAGGTTTTCTCCTAGGTTTTTCTGTCTTATCCACTATGAATTTTGTAGTTTTGGATTTTACATTTAGGTCTAAGATCCATTTTGAGTTCATCTTTGTGAAGGGTATAAGCTCTGAGTCTATGTTCTTTTTGTTTGTTTTTGCATGTGGGCGTCCACTTTTTCAGCACCGTTTGTATGGAAGACTGTCTTTGTCCTTTGCTTCTCCGTCAAAGATCAGATGATTTGTTTTTATGTGCTCTCTCTTTCATCTCAATTCTGTTCCATTGATATATCTGTTCTTTTGCCAATAGAACACCAATTTGATTACTATAGCTCTATAGCAAGTCTTGGAGTTGGATAATGGCAGTCTTTTAACTTTGTTCTTCTCTTTCAGTACTGAGTTGGCTTTTCTGAGCATTTGCCTCTCTACAGAAACTTTAGAATCAGTTTGTTGGTAGCCATAGAATAATTTGCTGGGATTTTGGCTGCAACTGTGTTGAATCTATAGGTCAGTTAGGAAGAACTGAAATGTTGGCAATATTGGGTCTTCCTATCCATGAACATGGACTATCTTTCCATTTATTTAGGTTTTTTTCAATATCCTTCACCTGAATGTTGTAGCTATCCTCATATAGATCTTATACATATTTTATTGGATTTATACCTGAGTATTTTACTTTTTGTATACTAATTTAAATGATACATTTTTAAGTTCAAATTCCACTGTTTATTGCTGTAATATAGGAAATTAACTGGCTTTTGTTTATTGACCTTGTATTTCGCAGAGTTAACTATAATCATTTTTTAGTTCCAGGAGCGTTCTATTTTTTAATTCTTTCAGATTTTCTTCATAGACATTGTGTCATCTACAGAGACAGTGTTATTTTTTTTTTTTCCTTCACAGTTTGTATACCATTTCTTCCCTTATTTCACTATCTAGGTTTGTGGTTTTTACTTCACTCTCTTCTTGCTCTCATGGTTTCTAAGAAGTCAGGTGTAATTCTTATCTTTGGTTTTTGATAGGAAAGGTGTTTCCCCACCCACTGGCTTGTTTCAAGATTTTTTTATTTATATTTGATTTTCCAAAGTTTGAATATGATATGCCTTGGTGTAATTTTTTAAGGCATATATTCTGCTTGGTGTCCTGAGCTTCCTGGATCTGTAGTTTGGTGTCTGACATTAATTTGGGAAAATTCTCAGTTATTATTACTTCAAATATTGCTTCTGTTCCTTTCTTTCAATCTTTCTTCCTTTCTTTGTTTCTTTTCTTTGTTTCTTTCATTCTTTCTTTCTTTCTTTCTTTCTTTCTTTCTTTCTTTCTTTCTTTCATTCTTTCTCTTCCTTCTTTTTCCTTCTGGTGTTCTCATTACACATACGTTACACCTTTTGGAGTTGTCCCATAGTTTTTGGATATTCTGTTTTGTTCCTTCAGTCTTTTTTCTCTTTGCTTTGCAGTCTTGGATGTTTCTGTTGTCATGTTCTCAAGCTCAGAGTCTAGTCATGGATTTTCCTCAGCCATGTCCAGTATATTAATGAGCCCATGAAAGACATTATTCATTTCTGTTACAGTGTTTTTGCTCTCTGGTATTTCTTTTTTATTTTTTCTCAGAATTTACATCTCTCTGTTTATATCATCCACCTGTTCCTGTATGTTTTCTACTTTATCCATTAGAACCCTTATCATACCAATCGTAGTTGTCTTAAATTCCCAGTCTGACAATTTCAGCATCCCTGCCTTATCTGATTCTGATCTGATGCTTGCTCAGTCTCTTCAAACTGTGTTTTTGCCTTTTAATATTTCTTATATATTTGTGTTGAAACCCAGAGATAATGCACTGGGTAAAAGGAACTCCAGTAAATAGGACTTTCATGGTGTGGTGGTAAGGTATCAGAGAAGAAGTGTCGTATAGTCTTATGATGGTGTCTCAGGCTTTTGATGAGCCTGTGCACAAGCATTGTGAACTCTACCCATGCTGCTCAGTTTTCCACCCCACCCCTTAGCTGGGACCGAATGACCAGAGGGGGCTGGACTTGTGTAGTTCCCTTCCCCCATGTAGGTTAGGCTCTAGTAAAACCACATCAGATTAGACTCTGGTAAAATACAAGTAATTTCTCCTGTGGGTAGATCTTTTTAAAAAGAGAATACTCAGGCGTATTTCATAATGGTCCCTTTTCCCCTTCTGATGGAAGCACCAGGAGAATTTTCTGTGGCTTCACTGTGAGGGCCTGGCAGAGCTCCTGGAGGTAAAGCTCACAAAAGTGGGGGTGGGGAAGGCTATGCCTGAGTTTCTCTAGAGTTTTTAGCTATCAGGCTTGTGTCTCCAGCCGTTTATTAATTACATGTTAGGTTTTTCTATCCTCACGCTGGTTTCTGTGGAGGTTTCTGCTAGGGGGTTTCTGCTCTGATAAGTTGTGATTCTGCGTTCACCTGTATGTCTTCAATTCTGGGAGCAGTTGTTTGCAAACCCTGTGACCTTACTTCTTAGACAGGTCTAAGAAGAGTTAGTTTTTCAGTTTATTCAGCTTTTTTACTTGTTGTAACAACAGAGTAGTAACACATATAGTAGCAGAAGTTCCTACATCTGGGAACTTCTAAGTTCCTTATATGTAGATCAGAAATGGGAAGACTGGACATACCGAGTTTGAGGTGTTCAGAAGACACCCAGATGGAGCTGTCAGGTATACTATAGGACATTAATGTGGCTCTCAGTAAGCTGGAGTTATAGGGCCAAACAATATGAATGTACAAGTAGTTGGTAAAATCTTGGAGCACATGAAGTTAACCTGGGAGTGAGCTCCCAAGAGTGAGACAGTCCTGGGGAATTCTAACATTAAAGAGGCAGCATACAATTTTGAAAGAGCACTAAAGATATATTCACTCTCTGATGAAATTAAGTTTTCCCTGGTACCTTGTTATTGTGCATATAAATTTATCAAAGTTCATTACCTTTTATTCCTTTACACCCGCACCTCCCACATCCCAATTAACTAAAGCAATTATGTTACATAATCCACTCATCCTGGGGCAATTTTTAACATGGAGACTTTTTAAAAGTAGAATAAAATATTTCAAACTACCTTTTAAATAAGGCCCTATAGATAGTTCTGTAAATCTTTTGTTCAAAAATATCACTTTAAAGCAAAGATATTTTATTCCAATTGGCAGGCCACAGAAAGTTTTGAGTACCAAATTCTAAACCTCCCAAAGTGAGATTAAGATTTTCGATACTGGAAGATGCCAGGAAGCAGCAGCGTTTCTTCATGCCACCGTGAGACGGAGGCAGGGGAAACACCTCTGCCAAGCTTTTTGTTATAATAAAATCACTTTGTACAAACATAGCTTTACTTTAGAGAAGAATGTTTGTGGGGATTTCAATTAGATAAAAATAGGGCTGCTGTTTTCTATATACCAATTAACATAGTTGACATTAAGCCAGATCTGCCCTGGACACAGCAGGGAATGTACAGTTTGTCCCGATTCTGTGGGAAATGAAAAATGCAGTACTTGGCACATGATAAAATATGTGAACCCAAAATATGTTGTCAAATACGGAAAGTCAAATTAAGAAAATTGATTTACTGAAGGGCAGGCTATGCTTTCTAGAGAACAAAGGAGGAAGGAAGACTCTCTGGACTACTGAAAAACGTGAGGAACCTTGAGTTTAACTATTAATACTACATGTTAATGAATAATTATGTTTAGTTGAAGACATTTTCTTACAACTCAAATATGCATTCTTCTTACCATAAGTTTAAGAAAGGAACTGGTAGTGGCTCATACATGTTAAAAAATTTTTGCACAGAAAGTCTTCTTAGATGTCTTCTAGTCCAATCCCCTATTTATGGATGAGGAAAGTTGGTCCCAGGGTGTTCATTTACTTCCACAAAGTCACCTGATACGTTGGAACATCAAAGTCACAGTAATATTTCAAATAACTAGAGTGCTTGAAAAATAGCTTATTCTTCACTTAAAAGTATGATTAACTAATGGTTTGAAGAGAAGTGTTTTTATATGTATAACATCAAAAATCAATCTGAGGTGGCTAAGTAGCAGGTTGAAAACATGAAATTGCTGGTATTGGATAATTATATGACCACAAAAAAATAGCAAATTTCATGTGGTTCAGCCTAAAATATGAAAGTAAACTGAGTATTTGAATAACTTGTAATAACTCAAGTTCACAACCCAAAAGAATATTTTATATCGTTTAGCATCATGGCTCCAAATATAACGGTGCAGGGGACTGGGTGGAAAATACTCTGGCTCCATACACACCCTGAAAACTGTGAGACCTATGCTAGCCAGCCTCCGAGGTGGACATCGGTGGTCCTCACCTACCAGTATTCATGCCCCTGTATGATCCCCTTTGTATGGCCAACAAAATGTTGAGGAAATGACGGTATATGATTCTTCATGCTAAGTCAAAAAAATATTGCAGCTTTCACTTTGTTCTCTCTTGGCTCACTCCTCTGGCAGAAGTCAGCCACTGTGTTCTGAGAACATGGAGAGGTCCACGTGGCAAAGAACTCAGGCCTCCTGCCATCTGCCTGCATTAACTTGCCAGCCTTGCAAGTGGGCCATCTTGGAAGCAGGTCCTCAGGCATCACAGCCAAGTCATCAGAAGTCCTGACCAGTAGCTTGATTGCAACTTCAGGGAAGACCAAAGCCAGAATGATCTAACTAAACTGTTCCCGAATTCCTGATCCACAGAAACCGTGTGAGATGTTGTTTTAAGCCACTAAATTTTGTAATAATAGATAACTAATACAGGGCAATATATATTTATAATGTATTCATTTCCTAGGGCTGCTGTAACAAATTACCACAAATATGGTGGCTTAAGAAACAGAAATTTAATCTCTCACAGTTCTGGAAGCCAGAAGTCCAAAATCAGGGTGTCAGAAAAAAACAAACAAACAAAAAACAAAATCAAGGTGTTGGAAAAAACAAAATCAAGGTGTTGGCAGGTCTGTACTCACTCTGAAGGCTCTGGGAAGAATCCTTCCTTGCCTCTTTTAGCTTCTGGTAGCTCCAGGTGTTCCTTGGCTGCATAACCTAATTCTCTGCCTCTATTTTCACATGATCTTCTCTTTTCCATTTATTCATTTTTTGTGTGTCTATTATAAAGAAACTTATCTTGAACTTAGAGCCTACCCAAACAATCAAGGATGAGCTCATGTCCAGATTCTTAATTACACCTGCAAAAACCTGTTTTCCAAATAAGGTTGCATTCCCAGGTTCCAGACTACGGACATATCATTTGAATCTTGCTACATGCTACATGAGTTTATAAATAATTTAACATGTAATCTGCTTAAGTCATCTAGAAGAGTCATGAAGGCAAATAATAATATGATTATAGTAATAAAAAAAAGACCTGGTAATTGAGTGCTCTAGTGAATGGGCTTAATTACTCAAAGCTGCATGATATCTTCTTTTTTATGAGCAGGAATCAGGAGTCCTGGGGTCTATCCTCCACTGGTTGCATAGCCTTGGCAAAAAATTTCATTCCATGACCCCTTTTAGGGGGAAGTTCCTTTCCCCAGCTGCTTTCCATGTGCAAAGACATTCACTAGAGTAATGCACCTGGCCTTTCTTTGCCTCCATACTCAACTTCCCTAGAGGAGGAAGAGGGATTTACCTGATTGATGAGTTCATGAAAAAAGAAATGAACATGGTCCACCAGGGCCAGGGCTAGTGAGGCACCTGAACACAAAATTTAAGCATCCCCTCACTCTCAAGGTCAAGAGGCAGATGTGATCATGTGCCTGGGAGTGAGGGTCTCCTTGAATTTTGTACCCTAGGTGCCTCATTCCCCACACCCTAGCTCTAGTCCTGCACATGACCTTCTCCTGGTTGGATCTGCAGAGACCCGTATTTGGTCTGCTCTCTGCTAAGTAGTATGAGGCCTGAATCTGTTTAGGGAAGCCTGAGGGTATTCAATGGACCTGTGGCTAGATGAGTAAGTTGATCAAATTTGGGGGTGATATGTGACCACATATCAAAGCCATCTCTTTCAATTTAGTTTTCTACAACTAATGAAGCTGCCACTCTAATCTTCAACTATCTATCTCCTATATCCGTCTCTCAGCTGATTCCAAAGTCAGGTAGAAGAAAAGAGTGCTATTTAATGATATTCGCACATGTACACACACACACCCATAGACACACAAGTAACAGTTTCCTTGTTGATTAAAAGAAAAAAAAAAAAAAACGCTGGATAACTGTAGGAACCTTTATAGCACTACTATGGAAGAGGAAGGGGATAGAGGGATGGCATTTTGTTTGTCTTAAAATATAGTACACAGCTCATGTGATATCCCTGAAAGATACTGAAGTTGAGAACGAGTCAGTAATCTACTTAAGGGCACAGGTAGTAATTGAAAAGGCTGAACATTGTCTGAAGATTTTCTGAGTTCTAAGCCTATACTCCTTTTACTCTCTTTTTGGTTAACCAATCCACATCTCTCAACCCTAAATTCTTAGTTCTGAGATCACAGATTACAATGGTACTGTTATTTGTAAGAATGAAATGTATAAGTAACCATCATCACCAAGCTTTGAGCTCCTTGAGGGTAGACATTGTTTTATCCAGCTGTTAGTGCAATACCTGGAACACAATAAATACTCAGTAAATGTGATGATTAATCTGAAGCCATCAACAGGTTAGGAAAATTAAGAACATAATATTTTGTGACTTGATGGTCTAAAATAGATTTATTGAGACAATTATAGTACTCTCTCTACTTCATGTAACAAATTTTATATGATTACCAATATTTTAAGTTTAGTCATCTCTATACCCTTAGCTCTTGCTTTGACATTTTTACCAATGGCATATAGACCGTGATTCTCCCATGAATCTTTTTGAAATGAAGATTGAGTTTATTCAAATTATTTCTGGAATTCACTACTATTCCCAAGATCCTTGCTAAAAAACAAATTACAGGATGTTTGAAGACTTTTGCCTTGTTCGGATTTGAACTGCATGGAACTTTTTTTTCTCAGAAAACTCTCATGGTACACAGGTCTATGCCAGCTTGGAATATGGTTATTTGGCTCATATGCCATTCTTTTTTTAAATTATATTTTATTGATTATGCTATTACAGTTGTCCCATTTCCCCTCATCATTCCCCTCCACCCTGCACACCCCCTCCCACCCACATTCCCCCCTTTAGTTCATGTCCATGTGTCATAAGTTCTTCAGCTTCTACTTTTCCCACACTATTCTTGCCCTCCCCCTGTCTATTTTCTACCTACCGTCTATGCTACTTATTCTCTGTATCTTTTCCCCCTCTCTCCTCCTCCTACTCCGCTGTTGCAAACCCTTCATGTGATCTCCATTTCTGTGTTTCTATTCCTGTTCTAGTGGTTTGCTTAGTTTGCTTTTGTTTTAGGTGTGGTTGTTAATATCTGTGAGTTTGCTGTCCTTTTACTGTCCTATTTTTTATCTTCTCTTTCTTAGATAAGTCCCTTTAACATTTCATAGAATAAGAGCTCGGTGATGATGAACTCCTTTAACTTGACCTTATCTGAGAAACACTTTATCTTCACTCCCATTCTAAATGACAGCTTTGCTGGATAGAGCAATCTTGGATGTAGGTCCTTGACTTTCATGACTTGGAATATTGCTTTCCAGCCCCTTCTTGCCTGTAAGGTCTCTTCTGAGAAATCAGCTGACAGTCTGATGGGAACTCCTTTGTAGGTGACTGTTCCTTTATCCCTTTGCTGCTTCTAGAATTCTCTCCTTCATTTTAACCTTGGCTAATGTAATTATGATGTGCCTTGGTGTGTTCCTCCTTGGGTTCACTTTCTTTGGGACTCTCTGAGCTTCCTGGACTTCCTGGAAGTCTATTTCCTTTGCCAGATTGGATAAGTTCTCCTTTATTATTTGTTCAAATAAGTTTTCCACTTGTTGCTCTTCCTCTTCCCCTTCTGGTACCCCTATAATTTGGATGTTGGGATGTTTAAAGATGTCCTCGAGGTTCCTAAGCCTCTCCTCATTTTTTTTTAATTCTTATTTCTTCCTTCTTTACTGTTTGGTTGTTTCTTTCTTTCTTCTGGTCCACTCCATTGATAAGAGTCCCAGTTTTCCTCCCATCACTATTGGTTCCCTGTGCATTTTTCTTCATTTCACTTATTGTAGCCTTCATTTGTTCATCTAATTTGTGACCAAAATCAACCAATTCTGTGAGCATCCTGATTGCCAGGGCTTTGAACTGTGCATCTGATAGGTTGGCTATCTCTTGGTTGCTTGGATGAATTGGCTCTGGAGCTTTGATCTGTTCTCCCATTTGAGCCATCCTTGGTTTTGGTTTTTTGTTTTTGTTTTTGGTTTTTGGATTTTTTGTTTTTGTCTGGTCAAGGCTGTTACGTATGAGGAGCAGAGCCTTAGGCATTCACCAGGGCGGAACAGCCCAGTGGCTGGATTGTGATGCTGGATATGGGGGTGGGGTCTGAGAGGGAACAATGGTGCTTGCTGCTCGGATTCCAGTCCCTTCAGCCACTTTCCCCTAGCAAATTGGGCCCTTCTGGTGCTGATTTCCATGTGGGTGGGTCTCCCCAATGAACTCTCCTGTGAGGCTGGGACTCTCTCCCAGCACCTCAGCCCCTACAAGTGTTTTCAATGGGTGCTTTTAGGCTTCACTTCCCGGTGCTGGGGCCCTGTGTCATGCAGTCTGTCTTGTTACCTGTTTTCACCTGGTTTATCTGTGCATGAATGTGTGTCCGCCGTCAGCCACCTTGTGCGCCCTGCTTGGCCTCCTCAAGTTCGGCAACCGGCAACTGCAGCCTGTGTGCCTGGGGTGACCGCGCGCCTGGGATCACCAACCACTGTCTCATCCCACCTCGACCCACTGGCCGCGGACTCCACTCCTCTCACCGGTCTGGGTGAATTGTTGTTGGACTCCTGCACAATTCAATTTTCTCTCTGTCCTGGTTGTTTTTTTTTGTGGGGTTTTTTTTTGGTTCTATATTTTTGTTGTCCTTAATCTTGGTTGTGAGAGGAGGCACAGTGTGTTCACCTCCGCCTCCATCTTGGCCAGAAGTCCGAGCCCATATGCCATTCTAAACAGATTTAGATTTGTTTATTTAGTGGTACAGTAATGATACCATAGAATTTTATTCTTAGTTTCACTTCTTTTGGAGTTCCACAAGGAGCAACCTCATCTAGTACTGAACATCTTAAGATGTATTACCTAGCAAGTTGTAGGGAAAAAAATAAACCCCTTCAGGTTCACCTCTCTTCTACTGGACCAGAAGCAGCAGCTATTTACTTACACTTTAGTCCAGATTGGGGAAATAAAGGGATTTTAAGGAAACTCAGCATAAGCCCCAGTGGTTGGCAACTGCTAAACAAAATGGTGATGGAAAAAGACATGTCAATCACAATCCCAAATATCCACTCCCCATCCTTGCTTGGTGATGGAGCCTTGATTTTAGCTGGGGTTATGGCCACTCAAAAGGAGAGAGGGAGAAAAAGCTTCCTTTGCAGTTAGATAAATCTATGCGACTAATTCCAATCAATGAAATGTTAGCAGAATTGTCCTTTGGGATTTCCTGGAAGATTAGTTAGGGATCATGCAACCCTCTTTATCTCTATCTCCTTCAATTGGGCTGAAAATAAAACTTAGTGGCTGAAGCTCCAGCAATGATCCTGGGCTACTGTGTAGAAGTCACATGCACAGTGTGGTGGAGCAACAAGATAAGAAGGGTCTGTGTCCTTTTTTTTTTTGAAATTTTATTTATTTATCTTTAGAGGGGAAAGGAAGGAGAGAGGGAGGGAAATATCAATGTATGGTTGCCTCTCATGCTTCCCCTGCTGGGAACTGTCCTGCAACCCAGGCATGTGCCCTGACTGGGAATCGAACTGTGTTCCTTTGGTTCACAGGCCCACGCTCTATCCACTGAGCTACACCAGCCAGGGCCGGTCTGTGTCCTTGATGATTATAGATCTGCCTACCAACCCTGGACTGTTTACTTTCAGACTCCATTTACATGAAATATAAATTAATTATGTTATATTTTAGCCACTGTTTTTGGCACCTTTCCATCTTTCTCATCTGTACTCAATGCCAAAGACACATAAGGACCTATTAAAGTTCTCAGCCCTGGCTGGTATGGCTCAGTGGATTGAGTGCCACCTGCAAACCAAAAGTTTGCTGGTTCAATTCCTTCTCAGTGCACCTGCTTGGGTTGTGGGCCAGGTCCCCAATTTGGGGCATGCAAGAAGCAGCCAACTGATGTATCTCTTGAACATCTATGTTTCTCTCTCTCTCTCTTTCTCCCTTCCTTCCCCTCTCTCTAAAAATAAATAAGTAAAATATCTTTAAAAAATAATATGGTTTTCATATAGTGTTCTCTCTTGGTCAAAGTAAAGAAAAGGAGCTAGTCTTAGCTCCATGATCATTGTCTTTTTCTATTCCTCTTCCCCCAAATACGATCCTATTTTTATCCTACCCATCACAATGAAGGATACCTAAACAACTTCTTCAAGAAGAAGAAATTTGTCAATTAACCCTAGCTTATGAATACAGTAGTGATTTTTCAAAAATATACTATGTTCCTCCAAGATGAACTAAATATTCTGGGTTTTCTGTACAATGAAATTAGTTTAAATTATTTCCCTGCATTTCACACAGTTCCTTAATTTTTATGACTTTGAGGGCCCTAGAAACCTTTCCTAAAGTACTGAGAAAGGTAAAGTCATCAAATGTGACTTATCCTCAAACTTCCAACTGGTTTATACATTACATTTGAAAGTACTACACAGTTGTTTTCCCAGAAATCCTAGTTTTTCTTTTCAAATGCTCCCTCATTTTCACAATTTAATCTCTAAAATGTTTCAATCTATTATGTATTGAGTCCCATGTTATGAGATTATAAATTCGTTTCTTTTTAAATTTTCTTTTTGTCCTTGAAAAGATATTTCACATTTTCAATAGTGAATATTTATTAGTGAGGTAGATGAGAGTAGAGAATAGGAGGAGGAAAGAAAATAAAAGAGAAAGGTAGACTTTAACATATAGGAAAGTGTACCTAAGTTTACATTAAGCATTTTGGCTAAGTAAATTCTTCTTCTAAGGAATACCAAAATATTTTTAGCCAGCAGCAACAAAAGTCTGACAATACCAAGAGGCAGCTTTCCTTATGATCTAATAAGGTAATTTTATCTTCATAATTAGCAAATTGATATTGCTAAGATAGCACACGGAAAAGTATGCTCAAATGTTCCCCAAATGGGAACAATGTGGATGATTCAGACTGTGAGCAATAGCAGCATAGGATGACATTGGGGAAATGCACACAACTGCCAAATCATATCCTCAGGCACCAGAGTGTGTGCTAGTCCTCTACCCACTGCTGACTCCTGCCTCTAAGATATGTTGCCACATTTATTTTTTGTGTGTTTTTCTTTGGTCTGCAATGTGGTGTAATGCAAAAAGCACTGTGTTCAAAGTATGAAAACTTGAGCCCTAGGCTAGGTTCTAACATTTTTGGCCTTGTACATGCCATTTGACCTTGCCCAGTGTCAGTTGCTTCATCTAGAAATTGGGGTTGATAATATCTGTTCTGCTTGCTTTATAAGTCTGTTGTGAAGATCAAATGATGCACATGTATTAGTGCTTTGTAATTTACAAAGTTAAGCTTTCTCCTAACTGCTGGGTTTTCCACCTATACCTTCTGATCTACTTGTGACAATGTTTTTGAAAATTAGGAGCCAGTCTAGATCTTTCAGTGACCCCTTAAGAGCAAATCCATTATCCTCTGAGCATCTTTATCTGTAAATGACAAGTTGGACTAAATTGATGAGTCAAAATTGTATTAACAGCAGAAAAAAATTTTAAATAAGCTTAATTGGAAGATCATCATGTAACATTGACAAAAACAGGTTTGCTCTTGAGATGGTTGAAACTGGAATTAATGAGCACAACTCAGAGACCTGCCTAATTAGATGCCCCCCTCAAACCCTACTTAGGCAGTCACAACAAAAATCAGATTCTTCCCACTCTAACCTTCGATAATATTGATGTTATGATTCCAACCCTTATGTTTCTGATTCTTCAAGTAAAACTCTCTCTGCTATAAAGGGGTAAAGAAAAGCTGTAGCATGTTAGATGGATAGATACCCTGGCATCTGAATTCTTGTTAGCTGACCAACAAATCTGCTGAAAGGTAGTCAAGTTGATCTAACAAGAAAAGTACCAAACTTCATGAGATGAAATATGTCTTTAAGAAGCTATGGGAAATATCTCAGCAGTCTTCATGGAGCAGAGAACTCTGCCCCAAACTATGAAAGTAAATATTGAATGGGCAATTCTCCAAGTTGTTCTTCACGAAATATACAGCAATACTGCAGGCTCTTTGAAACTGTTTTCAGTAAGAATGACTCAGAGGTGAGGAAGCCACTTACAACAAAGCAAGTAATGCAATGCCATTTCTCAATGCCCCAAACAAGAGAGATTTTTAGGGAAGTTGGTCCGGGGTACACTGATCATATAATCGCAGAATTGTCAGTGCTGGAAATAGTGTTAGAAAATAACCAGTCTATTTTACAAGTGACAAATCCGAAATCCAGAAAGACTGTGAATTGCTCAAGGTTAGGAATTCATTCAAACTTTATTAAGTAAACATTGGCTGAGTACTAAGTATGTGCCAGGTGGTAAGGATAAGGAGGCAAATAAACATGATCCCTATCCAAGTAGTGAGAGAAAACAGACAAATAAATTCACAATTGTAGATTGCTTGTTGCAGAACCAGGACTCAAATTCTGTGTTTAAGTTCTTGGCCAGTGTCATACTGCCTCTCAAATTGAAAAGCTTGAGAAATTGCTAGTAGGGAGCCAACCTTTTCTAAAGATGTACGAATGTCAACTAAGCCAAGGTCCTTGGGGTACAGAGGTACTTATCCACATTTCTTGAGGATGTATGAGTAATAAAGAGGTCTCTATCTTTACATGAAAGAATATTCTTACAAATATCTACTAATACTTATAAGCACATCTTAGAAGACTGATGAAATCATGAAAACTAATCAAAGAGTGGCCTTTGCTCCAACTTTTGAAGTCACTATTAAGGTCAAAGTCAGAAAAAAATTCCATTAGCTACTGGAATAATTTTCAACCTACTTAACCAAGAAAAGGTGATTTTAATTAGCTATCTTTACAGGTTTATTATTTTTTGTTGGTATATAAAATACTGAAAAAGTATGCAAGATTTCAAAGATCCATGCCATCATCCAGAAAGAAAAACAAAAACAAAAACAAAGGCCAAACTAAAATGTATGGCCACACCTATAAAATTCCATTTCATTGTTATTGATAAGGTTCTAAAATGAGACACTTCTAGTCAAGTTGGAGGCATAGGTAAACATGGCTTGCCTCCTTCCACAACCACAGCAAAAAATCACAACTAGACTATAAAACAAATATCACCCAGAATCTTCAGAAAATTGAGCTGTATGGAACTCTGACAACCAGGGAATTAAAGAAGTCACATTCATCCAGATGGGTAGGAGGGCCAGAGATGCGGAGATGCATAAAGAAGCACAGAGAGCCAGAGACATGGAACAGGCAGTCCCACACCCCTGTGTGGTGGATGAAAACTGGGAGGGATACTTTAGGAATGAGGGATCCAAGCCCCACACCAGACCACCCAGCCCAGGGTTCCACTGCCAGGAAGAGAAGTTCCCATAACTTCTAGCTGTAGAAGCCAGTGGAGGTTGGGGCAGTGGAAGAAACTGTGGGATTCTTGGGAGTCTCCTCTTAGGACTTACAGACTCGCTCCCCCTTGGCTTTAGCACTGAGATAGTAGCTGGAAGGGTACCAATGGCATACGGGAGAAACTGAATTGTCTGGCATCAGGGCAAGTGCCAGAGGAGAGCTTCTTCCCAGACAAAACTCCAGAAGCCAGGCAGCAGCATTGCCCCCTTTCTATGCCCTCCCCCAAACAGAGCCACAGTGTGATGACACCATCTCAGAGACTCTATCAACCTGGTCCACATGGGTTGCCCTGCCCTGGTGATTACATAACGCTCTGTCCTATCCAACTTACCAGGACACTTTTCTACAATAGCACATGCTACTAAGACAGGGAGTCAAAGCAGCTCTACTTAATACATGGAAACAAACACAGGGCTGCCAAAATAAGGAGACAAAGAAATATGGCCCAAATGAAAGAACAGAACAACTCCAGAAAAAGAGCTAGATAAAATGGAGATAAGCAATCTATCAGATGCAGAATTCAAAACACTGGTTATTAGGATGCTCAAGGAACTCAGTGAGTATTTCAACAGCATAAAGAAAGACCCAGACAGAAATAAAGATTACATTAAGTGAAATAAAGAAAAATTTGCAGGGAACCTACAGTGAAGTGATGAAGCCAAGAATCAAATCAATGATTTGGAACATAAGGAAGAAAAAAAACATTCAATCAGATCAGCAAGAAGAAAAAAGAATAAAAAAAAATAAAAAAAAACAAGGATAGGCTAAGGAGCCTGTGGGACAACATTAAATGTACCAACATTTGAATCATAGAGGTGCTGGAAGGAGAAGAGAAAGAATGAGAAATTGAAAATTCATTTGAAAAAATAATGAAAGAAAACTTCTCTAATTTGGCAAAGGAAATAGACATACAAGCCCAGGAAGCACAGAGAGTTCCAAACAAGATGGACCCAAAGAGGACCACAGCAAGACATGTCATAATTAAAATGCCAAAGGTTAAAGATAAAGAGAGAATCTTAAAAGCAGCAAGAGAAAAGCAGATAGTTACCTGCAAAGGAGTTCCCATAAGACTGTCAACTGATTTCTCAAAAGAAACTTTGCCTGCTAGATGTGATTAGCAAGAAGTATTCCAAGTGATGAAAAGCAAGACCTTACATCTTAGATTACTCTATCCAGCAGTTATCATTTAGAATTGAAGGGCAGATAAAGTGCTTCCCAGACAAGTAAAGATAAGTGAATTCATCATCACAAGCCATTATTATATGAAATGTTAACAGGACTTATTTAAGAAAAAGAAAAAGACCAAAACTATGAACATTAAAATGGCAATAAATTCACAACTATCAACAATTGAATCTAAAAAACAAACTAAGGAAACAGAGCAGAAACAGAATCATAGCTATGGAGATCATTTGGAAGGTTATCAGTTGGAAGAGTGAAAAAGGAAAATGGGGGCAAAGGTGCAGGGATTAAAAGTATAAATTGGTAGGCACAGAATAGACAAGGACAAAGAATAGAGTTAAGAACAGTATAGGAAATGGAGTAGCCAAAGAACTTATATGCATGACCCATGGACATGAACTAAGGGGGGATTGCTAGAGGGAATGCGGGGTGCCAGGTGAAAAGCAATGGGGGGAAAGTGGGACAACCATAATAGCATAATCAGTAAAATATTTTTTTAAATTCTAACAGGAATTCTTTCTTATCAATTCCTGCCTATTTGTGACTTTTCTAAAGTGATTTAAAATGTATGGTTTTAAACTACAGTGAAGTAAAAACAGCACATACACCTAATGAGAAAACTTTAGGGAACAACATTAGTATCCCTACATTTATTTGACAAAGTCTAAAATAAGTAGATCTGAGGCCAGGCTCTTTTACAAGGAATCCATCATCTATCCATCCATTTATTCAGCAAGCATTTATTGAGTGTCTTCTACATGGATACTGTGATACCATGTGCTAAATCAAATATTTCTCAAAATGTAGTTTGAGGACCCACCTGCATCAGAACCATCCAGAGAACTTGCTAAAAATATATGTTCCTCTATCTCACTAGTATAGATCTTCTACATTGGTTTCAATTCCCTGTTACAAGCAACAGAAACCAACTTGGGCTACCTTAGACAAAGAAGGAACTGACTGAAAGGATATCAAGGATTCACCAGAGATTAGAACCAAGAAAGCTTTAGAGGAACCACAAAAGCAATCATGGTACAGGAATGACATTATAACGATCTCCAATTCTAACCTGGTCATTGCATCTCTGCTCTAGACAGAAAGTTCTGAAAAATAGCCTCCAAATGATGGGGCCTAAGGCCCTGGTCAGGTGACTCTTCCTAACACTGGACACAAAGGCAGATTCTTCTAAAGAGAAATTAGGATGAAAATGGGAAGTAAAGGGAAGTGCTGGTTAGTACAAACTGACAAATGCCTGATTATCTATCAAATCAGAACCTCTGAGGGTTGGGCTGGAGATTTTCTATATTTTTTTAAACAAACTTCTCAGATGATTATGAAGTATTCTAAATTCTGAGTACTGATGTAAAGGATATGATCTATACCCTAGAATAAATTTAAATCAAAATGAAAAGCAGACATATTACTTATGAAATTGAAGAATGATCCCAAGTCCCTGATCATATGTTATCTCTCTGCAGAGATTGCTCCCCATTTCTATCTCTTGCCCTCACCAGCCAATCATTCATTGAAAAATGAGCATCTTTATAAAAACAGGTATTATGCTTTTAGTCAATCACAACACAATATAAGTGTACACTCATTTTTATGGAAGAGATGTACAGATGCATAGAAGCAAGCTGAGAAGACTACACACCAAGATGTAAATAGTGAAAAAGAGCCCTGATAGGTGTGTCTCAGTTGGTTGGGCATTGTCCTGTG
The DNA here is from genome assembly GCA_004027475.1 of Anoura caudifer. NCBI lineage: Eukaryota > Metazoa > Chordata > Mammalia > Chiroptera > Phyllostomidae > Anoura > Anoura caudifer. The sequence continues at coordinate 147,880 of PVKU01001154.1, forward strand.
AAGCAAAAGTTCCCTGGTTTGATTCCCGGTCAGGACACATGCCTGGGTTTTGAGTTCAGTCCCTGGTTCAGGTGTGTATGGGAGGCAACCAATCAATGTTTCTCTCCCTCTTTTTCTCCCTTCCTTCCTGTCTCTCTAAAAAATAAGTGAAATCTTTGTTAAAATAATGAAAAAGAAAAAATAATTTCAAGAAACATATGAACACATACATTACAGTTACAAAGAATAATTGTACTATAAAAGTAAAAGTAACATAAAAGCAAAATTCTTTATTGCAAACTCTCATTTTCTGTTTTTTTAATTTCTGGAATGAGAAAAAAAATACCCCAATCCAATTCATTGGTGGTATAATTAACCATTGCTAGTGACCATATTTAGACTTTCCTATGTCTGGTAGTTTCCAACTTTCTGAAAACTTATGGAAAATTTTTATGAATATCACCTACTGAGTTCAAAAGAAGAGAAATGGTCACCAGCAAGGTCCTGTATTGCAGTTAGTGAAGTAATGTGTTTTTTTTACAGTTATTCATTCCAACCAACATACTTTCATATGTATAGTTTTATTTTAGGCACTATGTTATAGGAAAAAATGTAGAAGGGTACTGGCTAAATTTTTAAAAAGATAATTTTAATATGAAACAACTAAAGAATCATGTGAAAGCAACTTATAAACAAGTACATGATAATATAATCTAGAATCTAGATAGTGTCTAATGCCTGTAGCTTAATAGTCTTAAAGCATGTTCATCTCATACTAACTCTAAGCATAAAGGATGAGAGCAAAATAAACCATCAGCATTTTTTGTTGTTATTATTGTTGCCTTGATATAAGATACGCATAGACATAAAATGGAAGATTCATAGGCAGTTCTGATAAAGGAGTATCAACCACTATGTGGTAGCTGTGGCCCTCAGCAACCAAGAACAACCTTGTTCTTTTTAACAGAAAAATATCTACCACTCACCACTAGTTGCCATGTCTCTAGCTGATCATAAGACTTGGAAACAAAACCGAGACCTTTGAGCCAACAGAGCAGTTAGAAGCTATGTTTAGGAGTTAGAATGGTAGCTGGCTTCTAGTAGGAACTCAGTAAATGTTCCTTGTTGGATAGTCATTCATCCAGAAGGAATTGCTGCTGTTGTCACATTGAGCTATCTAACAATTCTCCTACCTTTTCCTTCCCTCATTTTCACACTCCTCTGGTCTCTGCCACATACAACACAAGGAGAGAAAAATCACCATCCACAGTGTCATGTTGGAACAAAAAGTTAAAGGTGTATCTGGATGCCAAATACTTAAAAATACAAAGGTATCAAAACACACTGCAAAACATAACCTAAAGTGTGAATTTTGCTAGAGAGGCTGACAGAAATGAAAGAAAAAAATAAAGAAGAAGGAAAAAAAGTAATTTGGGTTCAAGCAAAATGGGGTGTTTGTGTTGTTTTATGTATAATAATATTTCAAGCTTTGTCTATATGATGCATAGATAAATTTGCTGAGAGCATGTTAAAACGAAGCTAGCTGGTTAACTCACAAGTCAAGTCTTGTAGGTGTAGATGATTATTATAGCAGTAATAGTTAATAATTATTATAATAAACATTTTTGTGATGCTGTACATTACCAAAGTGCTTTACCGTGTTCTTGGCTCTTATTGTGCTGATACTAGATCAGTGAAAGCCAAAAATGATATCATTTTTATTCAGTAATGAGAATAAAGTTTGGCCATTTTATAGAACCTACAGAAAACATATAAACTAAAAGTGAAATATTTAATGTAAACAGGCGCAACCAGATTAAAAAAAAAAACAAAACACCCAAAAGTGGCTCAAATGGGAGAACAGATCAAAGCTCCAGAGCCAATTCATCTAAGCAACCAAGAGATAGCCAACCTATCAGATGCACAGTTCAAAGCACTGGTGATCAGGATGCTCACAGAATTGGTTGATTTTGGTCACAAATTAGATGAACAAATGAAGGCTACAATAAGTGAAATGAAGAAAAGTGCACAGGGAATCAATAGTGATGGGAGGAAAACTGGGACTCTTATCAATGGAGTGGACCAGAAGAAAGAAAGAAACAACCAAACAGAAAAGAAAGAAGAAACAAGAATTCAAAAAAATGAGGAGAGGCTTAGGAACCTCCAGGACATCTTTAAACATCCCAACATCCGAATTATAGGGGTACCAGAAGGGGAAGAGGAAGAGCAACAAGTGGAAAACTTATTTGAACAAATAATAAAGGAGAACTTATCCAATCTGGCAAAGGAAATAGACTTCCAGGAAGTCCAGGAAGCTCAGAGAGTCCCAAAGAAAGTGAACCCAAGGAGGAACACACCAAGGCACATCATAATTACATTAACCAAGATTAAAATGAAGGAGAGAATTCTAGAAGCAGCAAAGGGATAAAGGAACAGTTACCTACAAAGGAGTTCCCATCAGACTGTCAGCTGATTTCTCAAAAGAGACCTTACAGGCAAGAAGGGGCTGGAAAGAAATATTTCAAGTCATGAAAGTCAAGGACCTACATCCAAGATTGCTCTATCCAGCTAAGCTGTCATTTAGAATGGGAGTGAAGATAAAGTGTTTCTCAGATAAGGTCAAGTTAAAGGAGTTCATCATCACCAAGCTCTTATTCTATGAAATGTTCAAGGGACTTATCTAAGAAAGAGAAGATCAAAAATAGGACAGTAAAAAGACAGCAAACTCACAGATATTAACAACCACACCTAAAACAAAAGCAAACTAAGCAAACCACTAGAACAGGAACAGAAACACAGAAATGGAGATCACATGGAGGGTTTGCAACAGGGGAGTAGTGGGAGGAGGAGAGAGGGGAAAAGGTACAGAGAATAAGTAGCATAGATGGTGGGTAGAAAATAGACAGGGGGAGGGCAAGAATAGTGTGGGAAAAGTAGAAGCTGAAGAACTTATGACACATGGACATGAACTAAAGGGGGGAATGTGGGTGGGAGGGGTGTGCAGGGTGGAGGGGAATGATGGGGGGAAATGGGACAACTGTAATAGCATAATCAATAAAATATATTTAAAAAAGAAATATTTTATGTAAATTCAGTTAAAATACTCAACTGTTTAACTTAATTAGAGCCTAAAAAAGCTCCATACATTTAAAAATTGAATTAATAAAACAATGTCCTTTTATTTTCAATCTTGCTTATAATTACAGAACATAACAGATATTGATAGTTTATATCAGTTTCCCTATAGGTTTTCTGATGATACAAATTACAAGGAATGTTTATTAAAAATACAGTTTCTTTGTTCCCAAGCCTTGAAATTTTTGATTCATCAGGCCTGGGATGAGACTAGGAATATTGTAACTTTAACCAATGCAATGAGGAATTCCTATTATCAGGAAATTTAGGAAACAGTAGTTTCTGCAAACAGTATCCAACTCCTATACCCCATGGGAACTTGGAACATACAAACTTTACCTGTATAATCAATCCATCAGGCACTGGGCTCAAGGCTTCTCACACCTCTTTTGGTCTTTACAACATCCCATAAGACAGAGAGAGAGTATGTTACCATTCAAGGAATCAAACTCTGAAAGGTTGAATAACAAGCCCAATCCCACGAAAACAGGTCTACCTGTCTCCAAAGGCCATGCCAATCAGTCTCAATTTTCTTCTACACGTTGCCAATTCTTGCATGTCAGAAAAGAACAGAAAGAGAGAGAGGAGGAAAGAAAGGAAAAAAAATTTTAATAAGTGCACTTGGCTTTTCAAGCAATTATTGGTATTTATACATAATAAATTAAAAAGTGAAATCTAAAAAAAAGTGAAATCTATCTTTAAATTTTTCAGTGGAAATGTAAAATTGTTGCCCTGGTCAGGTAGCTCAGTTGGTTAAAGTGACATCCCAATATGTTCAGGTTGTGGGTTTGATACCCTGTCAGGGCACATACAAGAACCAACCAATAAAAGCATAAGTAAGTGGAACAACAAATTGATGTCTCTCTCAAAAATAAATAAATAAAATTTTTTAAAAAGAAATGTAAAATTGTTAATAAGAAAAGGATCAAGTAGAAGTCCCAGGGGGAGACCAAAGGGAATAGATAGTCATAGGATAGATTGAAGATTATAGTGGATTTCTATATTAGTGTTGTGGTAGATGTTATTTTATTAGCAAATGTAGAAACCCTTTTGGTTGAGGAAGTAAGAGAAAGAGTAAATAAATCACAATACTTGAAGAGATCCAGTGTATTATTGCTCTGAAGTTGCCAATTTAAACTCTAAGGAGAGCATTCTGTCCTGGTGGGTGCAACTCTTAATTTTGACTGAAAGAACTAAGACAAAAGAAATGCACAGTATGTACCACCGACATTTGTTCTGCCTTAATGATTTGGAGAAGGGAGATTCTTCAAAGTCTCTTGATAAGCAAGCCTAGTTGTAAGAATCAGTTTGTCTTGTACAAATGCAAGAAATAATTGATCTCAGTTGAACTTTTTCAGAGAACGCAAGCTGAGTTGAACTAGTTTTTGTGCAGAACACAAACTCTAATGTTACTTTGAAAGATCCAGAAAACAGAACCCTCAGTCCTTTGATGCAGAAATGGGAAAGATAGGCTATGACAGGAAAGGGTGGAATACGAGGTCTGTCCGGAGAAAGTCCAGCCATTATTAATATAATGAGAACGGTTTGCGTGACTTCTATGTAACCTGGCAGCCAAGGAGAGCGGATTGGAATATGAATGTATGAACAATGATGACTTCACTGTACTAGTCAGTGGGGGCGGTAGACACTGTTGAGTGAGCATGTGTATTGTGTGGCTGTCACATTCAAAATGACTGAGCAAGTAGAGCAACGAATCTGTGTCAAATTTTACATTAAGCTTAAACATTCCTCCATGGAAACTATTCAGATGATTTAGAAGGCCACAGCAATGGACAACTGGTGATTGGCAGCTTCATCACAACAGTGCACCTGCTCATGCATCTCGTCTCATGCAGAGTTTTTTTGCAAAACATCAAATCACCCAGGTGACTTAGCTCCCCTAAAGCCCAGATTTATCATCTTGGAACTTCTGGCTTTTCTCAAAACAAAAATCGCCTTTGAAAGGGAAGAGATTTCACAGTTGATGAGATTCAGGAAAATAAGACGGGGCAGCTGATGGCAATTGGGAGAACTGTGTGAGGTCCCAAGGTGCCTACTTTGAAGGGGACTGAAGCATCATTGTCCTGTGTGCAATGTATCTTATATCTTCTTCAATAAATGTCTCTATTTTTCATATTACATGACAGGATAGCTTCTGAACGGACCTCATACTTCAGCAAGTTGTTGAAGGTTACACCCCTTCCCTTTTAATTTGCGTTTGGTCTGAATGTACACAATGGTGATTATTTTTCAGTTTGTTATGGGATGTGGTTGCTTCCTTCACTTTCAAAATATCCTGCTTCCTTGGATTCTTTGTATCAATGTATCATAATGTTTTTGCTTTGCAGTTAGGAGAGGTGGTCTTGGAAATAAACTAGTGTGGGAATGGAGGTGGGGGTTAGGTTTATAGCGTAAGAGATACCACAGTTTGGTAATAAACTGAGCTCTGGGGAGCTTCCACAGAGGCAATAGAACCCATAAGAGGACAGTTAAGGGAATGAGTCTGTATAATGAGAAGGCCATTGTAAAGGAGTCTGATAGGGTGAAAGAACCAGGCCATAAAGCAGCAAAAAAACCCCATGTTAATTGCAATCCTTCTTATGTAGATATAATAGGCTAGAAATTAATCTAAGAACTTTGTGTTAGAAAAGCAAAATAATATCACAAGGCAGATATTTAAATATGGGGGAAATAGGGTGGTTTTCACTGTCAAAGCACAATTTGCATATAAGAAAACATCCTGTTGATTAGAGATTGTTTTTTGTATATTGAATTTTTTCATTTACACCTAGTATTTTAACTGAAAATAGGTGTGAAGACCTGAATTTTTAAAGTTAAGAATGTTGAAGGAGGTGGGCTGGGATGGTAGTAAAAGACAGAAAACTCTACTTGAACAACAATTAAAATTTAAAAAAAAAAAAAAAAAAAGAATGAAGAAAAGGCCTGGTTCTCAAAGACTGAGAACTCCGTTAGGGAAAGTGGTGTGATTCCTCCAGGTGTCTGCTGCCTTGATGCCGGAGATCAGAGGAGGAACTCATTGTTCTCTGGGATCCTCCCAATTCTAAAAGCTGTGAATCCACAAACCAGAATCTGAAGGGGAAGGAAAATAAAACATTTTCTCTTTGGCATATCTCTATCTAAGAAACATGTTCCAACTGGATTGTACTGTATCTTCATGCCATGCCATAGTCTATCTACATGCCAAGTGGAAAATGTAGTTGGAAAAAAAAGGGGCTTTTTGGCCAAATAGAACTCTGTTCTGGAAAACTACTTCCTCCACCAACCACAGCTATTCAGATGTGTCTTAGAATGTAGTATAGGTGTCCAAGGAATCCCCCCCAAGCTCCCCTGAGGTCCTGAATTGACTTTTAGGAAAAATTGCAAATGATTACAAAGGCATCTGGGACTGGCACAGGTGTGTACCCCTTTTTCTTATAGATCTGTAACCTAGCCAACCAGTTGGTTGTGTGCTATGAGAGGAAGAATGGAAGCATCTTCTAATAGCCAAGTAAGTTGGCCTTTTAGACATCTCCATCTGACTACCTCGTAGGTCTATCATACATAATATAACCAAATGAAAACCAATTCCCCAAAACATGTTCTACCTTCAGTCTTGCCTGTCTCAGTAAATGGTACCACCATATGCACAGGAGTTCAAGTCCAAACATAGGACTCATTGTAGGTTCTGCTTTACCTCACTCTCAAAATCCAATTTATCAACAAATTTTGGAAATTCTGAAAAAATTCTTCTGAAATAAATCCTGAATTTCACCATCATTACTCTTACCATCCTACTCCAAAGCCACCATCATTGCTCATTGGGACTGCTATAAAAGTCTCCTAACTGCTTTCACTCTTGCTCTTCTATGCTCCATCCTCTATCCAAAAGATGGGATCATCCTTTAAAAACACAAATCCGTCTGTATCTCTTCCTTCTTATTTCAACCCCATCTATGGCCTTCCCCTATAATTAGAGCACATCCAACAGTCTTACTATGCCTTATCAAACCCTACCTGATCTGGCTTCTGCCTACCTCTATAGTCTCAACCCTTACCTCTCAGCCTTTTGTTCAATTCACCCCAAACACATTGCTCTTTTCTTCTGTTCTCTGAACCTGTACATCAAACTCCTTTGTACTCAGTGCTTTTGGGTTACGGTTTCCCCTGCCTGATACGATTTCACCCAAGCCTTCTTATTGCTATTTCCTCAGTAATTAGCTCGGTTATTAGCTCCTCAGAGAAGCCTTCCCACCTCTCTTCTCCCTACTCATTAAATTTATTTTGGAATTTGATTTTTTAAAATTATGTGCATCTATTACTTTGATTTTTAAAAGAAAGGTAAAACAAATGTACATGAATAAATAGAATAGCCTAGTTACTATTATATCACCATTTTATTTATTGCAAGTGTCATTTTCTCAAATTAATTTTTATTTATACATTTGTTTGTTTATTACATGTTTCCTACTACAATGTAAGATCTATGAGAGGGGGAATTTGTTTCACTGACCTCAGATCTGCCATAGCAACCAGTATATCTCAACACATGCAAGGTATTATATACATGTGACTCTCAATAAATATTTGTTAATGAGTAGATTTCACTTGCCTAAGAGAGTAGTTTCCTTTTGGCTGAGAATGGTTGCATGCATTCATTTGGAAAGAGTATTTTAATGAAATATTTTGTTCAAGTTGGGCCCTGTTTGCATATTAAGATACTGTCGCTAATACCTGTGCACATGATACAACTGAGAAAATGTCAACATATAGAACTGATGACAAACTTGGCAAATAATATCTATATTCATTTCAGCATGCCAATGGTGAGGTTCAGATTGAAGTGAAAATTGAAAAGCAAACAATGTTAATTTTGTTCTGACAGCTAATATCTGAGTTCTGCTGGGTAAGCAGTGCTGAATTGTGTGGAACTGCTGATGCTGGAAGTGAACCCAGAATATCAGAATGCTCTAGGCTGGGTTGCAGCACAGTGAAAATGGAAGAATAAGAGGTAAGAACAGTTGCCTAGAGACTCCAAGTAGGATACAAATTTATAAGGAAGTGGTTGGGGCAAGTGGTCTAGAATTAGGGCTTTGAAAAACAAGAGCTCTCATTGATTAAATAGCTCCCATGTGCCAGGCCACTGTCTATACTCATCGAAGGAACTTTCATAGGGATTCTTTCTGCATTTAACAAATGAGTAAGCTGAAGATCAGGGGGCTAAATGATTTTCCAGTGCCACATAGCTATGTAAAAATTAGAGCAATGACTTAAACTAGATTTTTCAAATCCCAAAGCTGGCTTGCTTTCCATTGTACCACACAATCTTCCTTGTGATGGCACACTCCATTTATTTCTGTGATTCCTGGCACCAAGTTTAGGGCCCAGCATAGCTTCCTAATGGAATTATGCCTAGATGGACAATAAATGCTTCTTTGCCAGTGGAGGGGCCTCCTATGTGGTGTCCAAGCCCAGCTGGGTCCAAGATTTGCTGACTAAGCAGGTTTCAAACCTGGTGTTCACTGAACCTCCTCCTCATTTTCTTTTTGAGCATTCCCCTGCAGCTCACCTCTGCCTCTGTCCTCTGGGGAAAGCATCTGCCAGGTGCTAATGAGAAAGCTACCTTGGCCATTGCATGAGGGGAAGAGGCAACTCAGCAACACCACTGCTGAGAGCCTGGGCAGGCTTAGGCAATGTATTCTGAAGAGCTGAAGTGTGCAGCCCACAGAGAAAAGTGGGTAAAATGCAAAACTGAAGAGGAGGATAAGTGTAAGAGGATAATCTTCCTGACAGAGATGAATTAGTTATAGGACTAACTCCCCGAAGGAAGAGATGTGACTCCATTCCCTAACGCCCACACAGAAAACATGCTATAGAGGACAAGCTTTCCACCTCTGAGTTTTATGAAGATAAATGAAACACTTTTGAATGGAGGAAGAAATATAAATGGAGAGATGGAGCTGACTAAGGCACTGCAAAGGTAGAGAGGAATGGAGGTCCATGGTCCTCATGCTAAGTGAGGAAAAACTTTTCTTCCAACTGGGAGATGCAGAGTTGAGTAGTTCAGAGTTTCGAATTCTGAGTTCAGGCTTTGTCACTTGCCTACAGTACAAACCTGAGCAAATTACTTAGCTTTTCTAAGCTACAAAATAGGAATGATTCTCTATTTGATTGGTCATTTTCCACTATAAAATAGGGATAACACCATTGCAAAGGGTTCTTGTGAAGACTGAATGAGATAACTCATGTAAAAACAGTGTCTACCCTATAGAAGATTCAGTTAATAGCAGTAACTATTGGGTTACAGCTTTGTGTGGAGAGGGAATCTAGTGGGGTTGTTAATATCTAGGTCAGATTATGGGGATAATTTTTCCCTTTAAACTTAACAATGGTGCCTCCTTGATTTAATTATTTGCTTACTAGCAATAATAATTGATAGCACACACCTTTGCTACTGATTTGGGCTTTCAGCTCACAGGAAAGGTGAGCCCAAATATGGTAGATACCACCTCTATTCTTAGGCAAGCTTGCCAAAGAGCAGCTTAACCCATGGTGGTACTCCATGTCATTCTGAGGATAAAGCCACCTCCCCATGGAAGGGCACCGTGCACAGAAATAATACTAATAACACTGTACATTATTCAGTCTTTTACAGCTTACAAAGTACTGGTACCTGGGCAGAGCTACTTGTCTTCATTTTACGGATGAGGAAACGGAGACTTAGAGAGGTAAAGCAACTTGATTAAAGTGACAGAGACCATTGGTTGGTGGAGCCAGGATCCACACCCAGTTCTCCCGACTCTTTTATTAAGTGTTGTAGGGGATGTGAACAGGTAGCAGATTAAAAATCTGGTTGGTTCCAGTCATAAAAACATTGAATTTTAGAACATGATTCAGCTTTCAGCTTTTGAACCCATAGTAATGTGGGTTTTGACTCTTCCCAATCCAGTAGGAGGTGGGAAGAGCCAAGAAAAAGGTTGGGATTTTAGGCAGCACACCTTTTATCAATTAAATTTATAGCATTACAATGTATTTTAAATAAATGTTTAAAATATTAAGACCTTTCTTAGAAAAGAAGAGGAACATTTGAAAACATCTGATCTAGTTCAACTATTTCATTTCTCCAAGGATATTGAGGCCCAGATTAGTTAAGAAACTTGTCAAAATCTCATAATTAGAGATAGAGCGAGGATGACCATGCGGACCTAGTTACCTGCATATTTGATAAGCATGCCATCAATGTTTCTGAATATTTTCTCATTCTCCAAATATTTTCCTTTGATTACCTCAGGCAAGTCATTTACTTGTGACAATCAAGTCATTGAGGAGAAATAGTCTTTCCTGATGACTCACTAAGTGACCCTGGATCAGTCCCTTGGTCTCTGAACCCTCTTTCCCACAGGTAACATGGTGTGATAATTCCTGTGTAGGCAACTCTGGGTGGAGCAGGGGTGCTGTTGTGATGACTGGAAAAGAGAACATGTGGAGGTTCACAGGGCTCTTCCAGGGAAGGAGACTCAGCAAGTTCAGCATCTGATTATTTATGAATGCCTACCAAGTGTGCCAATGCTTCTAAGCTGATCTCTGCAATTAATCCACCTCATTTATTTGTTGTGCCTCATTTAAGGGGGCAATGTACTTTATTTTTGTAGCCATATCAAGTACCATCTGTTTATGAAATAGCCTCAAAAATGTCTTACCACATTGGTTTTCTGATAAAATTTTGCGATTTCTTACTACCTGTTTGTGGAAAGTAAATCTTTTAAGGCTAAACACTCTTCAGTCTAGATAAATTATCACAAGGTTCTAGCAACCCTGGGGAGCCAGAGCCAGAGCCAGATAAGGTCAAAGGACTTGTGTGCAGGGCACAGAGTTGGAACCCTTCCACCTAACTGGCAGTTTCTCGTCCTCAACAAGGGATACTAAGAAACAACTTTCTTGACCTTCAGGTTGATCTTGAAAGCAGACTAATTTCCTTATGACTTTGGCCAAGCTTTTAATCTCTCTGAGCTATTTTCTCACTTGTAAAAGATATTTGCTTTCCCCTTGTACCTTATAGGGCTGTCAAGGATAAAAAAAAAAAAAAGAGAACACGGGAGGGGGGGCATATTTTTAAACTGCGAAGTGTGTGCTAAATATGTAAGATATTACAATTATTTGTAATGTGCATTTTAACTAAACGTTCTCAACTTTTTAAAAATATCCACTTGGAATGATCAACTACTTAGGTTGAAGAAAGATATTTCAATTTATGCTGATCTCTATGAAGAAGTCAAGTGACAATTGAGCAAGGCAAAGTTAAAACTAGGGTGTTACTTCCTTAACTGAAATTATCACAAAACAAAAAGTATTTTTACATTTTCAATTAAGAACATTTTAAAATTTAAAAAAGAAATTAAACAGACCTTTACCCAAAATTCTATTCAGGATACCCCAAATTTCTAACTTCATCTTTAGAGAACAGCATTTCAATGCTTGCCCATGTTGATACTTCTAAAAGTCTGGACCTCATTTCCATTATGCAGACAAGCCAGCCACAGAAGCCAACCAATGTTTTAAGACTGCGATGTTTACTAATGGATGTCTGGCTGGAAACAGTGTTGGCAGAATTCGGGCAGAGGCATTTACTCCCACTAATGATGTGCAACAGCGCTGCATAATCACGCCCACTTGTATTAAGTCTGCCCAAGACTGTCATGATTTGCATTGGAACCAGAAACAAGCACCCCCCAAAGTCCTTGGATTTTCCTGGAAGATACATTACATCAGAACTGGTTCAGACCCTCCCAAAGCCATTGCCACACTCAGTTATTTCATTTAGACCTTCTTTACAAAAATGACTTCAGAGTACAGTGGATATCAGACTCTTGCAGAATATTTAGAGACATTAATATAGTCTCTAAATAGTCTGTATATGGACCATCCCAAGTCAGGAAAGGTCTATCAGACTTTTCCTTAGAAACCACATCAAGTACTCGTACATATACTAACAGATCCCTAAGGTAGATGGATACTCAATCCATCCTCCCACCCCCTGCCCCAGGAAACCTGTTGCCAGTTATGCATTATCATTTTCATCCCTAGCTGTACCTGGAACTGGAAGCATCAAAAGTTATTCTTCAATAAGGAAGAAGGACAGTGACATTCATTTTGACTGGCTGAACATTGTTACTGTATCACTTTTCTGTGGGAGAGTAATTTCTGTCTATTAAAAGAGACAGATTCTAAACTTAGATATGTGGGAAGTCATTTGATATGTAATAGAATTTGAGTCATGCACATAGCCCTAAAATTATAATTAATAAGGAGCTAGGCAAGGAGAATGAATAACAGCAATTCTTTAAAATGGAAGAATAAAGGAATATCTGTTGTCACATATTAGTTTTACTGAGTTTTAAAGATGTCAGGATACTGTCATCAGATTTCTCTCCCTTTTACCTAGTTCCTAGACCTCCAAGCAATCTTCATTACATTTTCTGAAATTCAATAGTACTTCAAAGATTTTTAAAGTAAACCATCAAATGAAGACAGTAAAGAAGCATTAATTTTTGCAGATTCCTATTAAATAATACTTTTACCCCATATGAATAGTTTAACCACAACATTTGTCAAAAATATCCCAAAGATCTACTTTAGAAATATCCAGTATTACCTGAAACCAGATCTGGTTATTTCAAATGTATTAGAACTTGGCTCTGAGGTAAGAAAAGTTCCTATGTCTCTCCCTTTATCCCTTCTTTTCTCCCTTCCTCCCTTCCGTCATTTCTTTCTTCTATTCATCCTTCCTTTCTTCCAATCCTATGGCCTTATGGTCCCTTTATCTATGCCTAGGGCAACATTTCGGTGGAAGGGGGACCTCAGGAAACTGTGCTAACATGCTATGTGGTATCATTCAGACAAAGATGTGTTTGCGAGGCACGAGGCTGCAGTTGCTATGGCTCCCATACATCCTCTGTCAAGATGTTTGCGCCTCAGTGTTAAAGCAGATGTAGTCAAAGATTATCCCTTTACTTTTTAACATTGTGAAAGTTAATATATACCCTTTACTTTTCAACACCATCAATGTTAGCACAAACCTTTTAATTTTTAACATTTAAAAAGTTAATATAAACTCTATTAATGCTTCTCAGCTGATCAAACACAGGAATGGCCACTATGAACTAGTTGTGTCCATAGTTTTTCCAGAAGGTAGCCCAGTAAACTTTTTTTGGTGATGATATTGTCAATGGTCATGATGATATCTACCCTTAGGAATAGCATTTTTTGGTATACAAAGTACTATCGTCCTTAACATCTCATTTGAAATTCTGCTTGGACCACTGCCCACCCATCCATCTCCCTTCCCTCTTTTCCATCCCTTGCCTCTCCTCCATGCTGCTGCTCCCCTCGCCCTGCAGCTTCATACCTGCCTGTGCATCAACTCCTTCCTTTGTTCTTCGAAGGGTGATGAGCACAGGCTAGTATGTGTTATCCTAGGGCTGCCATAACAAAGTACCACAAATGAAGTGGCTTACACACCAAAAAATTGTCTGAAAGTTCTGGAAGGAACTCTGAAATCAAGAACAGAGTTGTTCTTTCTGAGAGCTACGAGGGAAGAATCTGTGCCAGGGTTTTTCCCTTTGACTTGCAGATCACAGTATGTTTTCCCTGTCTCTTGACATTGTCTTCCCTTTATGCATATCTCTGGGTGCAAACTGCCCGTCTTACAAGGACACCCATCATACTGGATTAGGGCCCACCCTAATGGTCTCATTTTAACCTGATTGCTCTGTAAAGACCCTATCTTCAAATAAAGTGACATTCTAAGATATTAAATGTTAGGACTCAGCATATATTTTTTAGGGGGGCATAATTCAACCTATAACACTAAGATGTAAAGATAACACATGGACAATGCAGAATAGAAAAGAAAAACAAACTGAATCTCAGGTGTCATTGTCATGGAATCCCCTGGCTAAGCCTGGTACAGGGTCTGATTCTCTCCCTTCTTATGTCCAAGCTGCCACAACATTTCTGGGGCCAACTCACCATCCTGGGTAGAAATCTGGTTATGCACATCTTTCACTACTGGGATGGTACAGTTTATGTCAACTGGACTAGGCTACAGGGTGCTTAGATTTTGGTCAGACATTATTCTGAGTGTTTCCATGAAGGTGTTTTGGATGAGGTTAACATTTAAATCAGTAGACTTTGTAAAGCAGATTGTGGTCCACAATGTGGGTGGGCCTCACCCAATCATTTAAAGACCTGAACAGAACACAAGGCTAACCCCCACCCCCCACCCCGCCCTGAGTAAGAGAGAGTACTGCTGCCTGACAGGCCTAAAGCCGGAACATCAGCTCTTCCTAGTTCTACAGCAGCTTCCAGCTTTTAGACTCGGACTGGAGCATTGCCTGCAGAATGTACGCACACATGCACCCGTACACACACACTGTTGGTTCTGTTTCTCTGGAGAACCCTGACTGATACACTCCCCAACACCAGCTCCCATCGAAAAGAGAAAAACCACAAACAACAGAAGTCCCCCTTCAGGATTGCAACCTGTCTGCCACAGAGCCGGCTCTTTATCTTACTAAATACCCAATTCCCCTAATCTAAAGCTTTTATATCTGGGTTATTCACCCAGTCTTCAGTCATCTTTATGACTGAAAGGGCTCCCCTATTAGTCTGCCTAGGAATAAAGCAGGAGCCTGCCCCCAAATACAAAATTCAGCTGCCAGTCATTGTGCACTCATGAACTGAGAGACTGTGAGGCCCAAACCAGAGCTCTGTGCTGTGTGCACAGAACTTCTCACATGTTCTTTGCACACATTTCAGATCATTGAGGACTTTCTCAAGTGCTCCTCATCTCATTTCATCTAGGGCTTTTCATGCATCTAGACCAATGATTTTCAACCTTTTTCATTTCATGGCATGCATAAACTAGTTGTTAAAATTCTGCGGCACACCAAAAGATACATTTTTTGCCAATCTGACAAAAAATCGGCATATTTTGATACGTTCCCAATGGATGGCTCTTGTTGTGTTGGCTGTTGTCATTTTTTAGTTGACAAACTAAGGGAAATGAGGTCATTGCCCCTGACTAAATAGTCAGCTATTGTATGCTTTAAAAATTCATGTAGCACACTGGTTGAAAATCACTGAAGTAAACAATTCCCTTGTCAACTGTCTTTTATGGCTTAATATTGTATACATGTAGCTCTGTAAAGAATCAAACTTGTCTAGTTAGGACTCAGCACAAAATCCTCCAAAATTTAAACAGATCAGCACTGAACCAAACCAGACTTTTGAAAAAGCGTCTCCAGGCTGGAAGGGGACAAACAACATCCCCTGACTCTGTGGCTTGACTTTCATCTTTACTTTGGGTTTCTGCTTTCTAGACTCTTACACTCACCACATAACCTGTTCATACCTCACCCAAGGCTGTGTGGTTCCCCTTTAAAAATTTCATTGTGGACACAAATGTTTTCCCTTGGCATAACGGAGACAAGCTGGTATTTTTAAGACAGCTTTGCTAAACATGAAGGAAAACAGAAAAGAAATAATTACAGAAAACATGCATGGTATAAAAATAGCCAACTTTCCAACTGCAGGTTTCTGTTTCTAAAAATTCCATTGGAAGTAGGAGAGCTTCCCCAGGCCTCTGTCTCATTTACCCTTACTCAGCCACATCCCTTAATTTCGCTGTATCCTGTCGGAGCTGCTTCTCTCCCGCCCCCAACGCCTCATGTGTTCCTGAACCCTGTACTATTGAGCTGCTACCTTGATTTTTTTTGAGCCCATACATCAAAGAAAAAAATACCAATTAAATTACTTTTAAAACTATCATTCTCCCAATAAAAATATCTCAGACTCCCAAACACCTGCCAAAATACCTGCTTACAAGAGATTTTCAAGTTTTGGTATTGAAGATCCACAGGGTTTTAAATATGAGCTCTTCTCAACACTGATGTTAAACTAGTATAAAGCAAACTATATTGTAGGAGATCTCTGGGATAATGAATATTCTTTACAATGGCAGGTTGGTTCTGTGGTCAAATAAATTTAAAGAATATTGGGTTCGACATTCACTAAGTTTCACAGTTTTCTCCACTGCATAACTTCTTAAATCTTTTCATGCCGCTAACATTTATTGAGCACCTATTATGTGCCAGGAACTGCTCTAGGTACTGAGAAAACCCTGGTGACGAAAGAACAAGATAGATAAATTCCCTGCCCTGCCTTAATAGAATTTACTTTCTGGTTGTGATTCACACACACACACAAAAAATAAATAAAATAAAATAAAACATAAAATAAAAATTACTGAACAAGCAAATGAGTAAGATTTCAAATAATGGTAAGAACTGTGAAGACCTTAAGAGGTGATATTATGGAGAAAACTAGAGGTGGGAAAAACCAAGAAGCAGAGAGAACAATGAATCCACAGACTTGGCAAGAAAAAGCTTGGCATATTGGAGGAACAGAAAATAGCTGAGAAATTGAGGGGGAAATTGCATATGATGAGGTATGATCTTAGAGGCAGTAAGAAGTAAGATTTGATTGTTGGTGCAATGGAAAGCAATTTGAAGGGTTTTAAGCCTTGGCACAATATAATTTACAATTTGAAAAAATCTCCTTGGCTGTTGGGTAGAGAATGGAATTTAGAGGCCAAGATTACAAGTGGAAACCAGTTAGGAGGCTCTTGCAGTAGTTCGTCTGAGAGATAATAATGGGGTTGTCAACACGATAGACATGTGGATGGTGTCCACATGGTCTGGAAGAGTAGAAACAACAGGACTTTCTGATGGGTTACTGTGGGAAATAGGGACCAGAGAGAAGACAGTAATGACTTCTAGCTTGTGGGCCTGAGCATTAATTACACAGCAGTGATGTCAACTGAACTGGGATAGACTAGGGAAGCAAAGGCTTAAAAAAGTGAGGGAAATCAAGAGATTGTTTTATCCACGTTAAATTCAAGGCACACATTACCCATGTAAGAGGTGTTACCATATAGACAGATCTTATACATCTATGAGTCTAGAGCTTGGGAGAAGGGTTTGAGATATAAATTGGGAAACCATTGGACTACAGATGACATTTAAAGTCACAGAGCTGGATGAGATCACGAGGGAGAGTGCAGAGAGAAGCTGAGGCCAAGCCCTGGGGCACTTCAAATTTAGAAATCTGGTAGAGGAGGAGCCAACAGAGGAGACTTTTACCGTTTCCGTGAATGTTAATGACTATAAGAGGCAATGCAGAAGGCGGAGTTTCCGCAGCTTATTTGACCTTGATCCTTTCCACAGGTAACATCTCCCAGGGTTAAAGTTCTGAGGAAAACGTTTTTGGAAAATCCTGTTTATACCCTTCTAGCTACGCTCCATTGTGGCATAATATATTGACTTCTAATGTGACATAGGCAAGTCTCCTCCCTCTAAGCAGAGAGGTAGTTCAGTAAAAGCCCCAGCAGTTGTTAAACAAAACCGACCTGATGGTCCAGGCCAAGAAACAGACCTGCAGGAAGCACACGTGTGCCAAATGCAGTGAGAGGGAAATGAGGGCTGTCCCTCCATCGCCTCGCTGAGCCAAATGTCACATAAAAAAGGCAGTTTTAGCATTTTTATGTGAATAATGTAATGCCTTTTACATGTTCCACCATCGCCTCACTGAGCCAAAGCTCATACGCTGGCAGTTTTTAGTGTTTTTACATAAATACCAGTTATTTTGGTGGAGGAGCAAGATTGAAAGCCTGAGGAGAGACCCAGGGTGTAAATGCTCTTTGTGTGTGGAGGAGTGGGGGTGTGAATTATGTAACTTTTCTCAGGATACTAGCATTTGGATGTTTCTACACATATACACTAATATCATGCTCTGGAAAGAGTTCATTTAGATAAAGATGTTTTTCTTTATTTTCTACTTAGGTTTTTCTTTTCTTGTTTTGTTTTTGCTTGGTTATAAAGAACAAAAACCCAGGTACGTTACTGTAATCAGAGACAATTCTAAGAACAGGTTTCGCTCTAGGGCACATTTCCATTTTTCCTCTCTCTCTCTCTCTCTTCCTTTTCCCTCCCTCTCATACACACACAGGCTCGAAGGTTGTATGATTTTTCTCTCTAGTATCTCTGAGACCTCTCACTTTTTACAGTTATGCAACAAAAAATCATAATAAAATCCTCTACATTTGCATACTGTAATCTAATGGAGCACACATGTTATGGGCTAAATGTTTGTGTTTCTGTAAAATTCCTATATTGAAATCCTAATCCTTAAAGTGATGGTTTTAGGAAGTGGGGCCTTTGGGAGGTACTTTGGTCCTGAGGGTGGAGACCTCAAGATTGAAACAAGTGCCTTTTTTTTTATTTGTTGTTGTTCAGTTACAGTTGTCCCACCTTTTGAAATGAGTGCTCTTATAAGAAGAAACACAAGAGAAATAATTTCTCCTCCCTGCGCCCCCACCTCTGCCATGTGTGGATACAATAAGAAAACAGCTTATCTGTGACCTGGAAGAGTTCCCTCACCAGACATCGATCTGTAGGGACCTTGATCTTGGACTTCTTGCTTCCAGAACTGTGAGAAATAATTGTTTAAGCCACCCAGTAAGTCTATGATATTCTCTTGTAACAGCCCAAACTGACTAAGACAATACAGTAAAGTCTTGGAGGTTTCCTTATAAATGAGGACACAAAGGCCCAGGGAGGAGAGACATAACCCAGTGCAAGGAGCCTTAGATGGATTTGATAAACCTGAATTCTACTCTTGTGTGACCATATATAGGGAGGTGGCTTCATCTGGGCTTCTAATTTCTCTTCTGCAAGGGGAGGAGATTGGGTAGAAATAAGTGACCTTCAATTTGCATTTTTCAGTACTTACAGCCCGAATTTACAATTTTAAGATGGAGTGACTTGACTGAAGTCAGACACTTAGGTGGTTCACGGCACAGCGGGAACCACATCGCCTATCACCTGGTCCCGTGTTTTGCTTTGTTTCATCATACACAATGCATTTCCAGCACAGATTTTTTTTTTTTATACCTCAATCCATTTTTCTCATCTATTTGGATTGCTGTGAAAACACTGCAAAAAGGCAGCATTGTGCAGTGAAACAGGATGAACGTTGTGACCTTGGAGCAGTTGCTAACCCTTCTCAGCCAGTTTCATCATCTGTAAGACAGGCGTATAGATCGTTCTCATAGGGCTGCTGATCAGACTGAGATTGTATCTATAAAGCACCGTGGCCATACTACGTACCAACGTTCTGTCTTGGTCCTTTTGGGAGGCTATAACAGAACACCATGGACTGAGTGGCTGAAACAACAGAAATTTATTCTCAGCTCGACAAGCTAAGAGACTTAAAATCAAGCCACCTTGATCTGGTGTCTCGTGAGCCTGCGTCCTGGTGTGCAGATGGCAGAAAGAAAGCTAGTTAGCTCTTGGTCTCTTCTTTTTCTTTATTTTTTCAGGTTCCCAATGCAATTATAAGTTATTTTTATAAGTACATAATTCAAAATTAAAAGATAAATTGGGTAAGTATGATATGGTTTTTAACTTGTGTTAGATTTTAGTTAATATAGTGAATATGAAGATACCATTATTATACTAATTGACATTTGTTGCTACTCATTAGCTGGGCAAAATAAACTTGAAATGATACATACTATGGCGGCACAATTTAAAACATTTTTAATTGATTGATTGATTGATTGACTGATTTATATTAGAGAGAAGGGTGGGAGAAAGAGAAGGAGAGACATCTATGTGCAAGAGAAACATGGGCTGGTTGCTTCTCATATGCCCCTAACTGGGGACCTGGCCTGAAACTCAGGTATATGATGGGGAATCAGACCAGCAGCCTCTTTATCTGTAGGCTTGTGCTCAAACCACTGAGCCATACCAGCCAGGCTAAAATATCTTTGATACAACACTAACAACTTTCAAATTCTGGTCACAAACTGCACATAAATTATAGGATTATTAAAACACCCCTTTTTGAAAAATAATAAGATGACCATTTTATACCTAAATAAGTTTTCCCAGAAATACTTTAGCATATGAAAGTAGTTGCTCCTTCCCATAAGGACTTCTTTTTTTTAAGGCTGAATAATATTCCACTGAATGTACATATCACCATTTCTTTATCTATTCATCTGTCAGTGGACACTAAGGTCACTCCCGTACCCTGGCTGTTGTGAATAATGCTGCAGTGAAGAGGGGCGTATGAACACCTTTTTGAGATCCGGGTTTCCATTCCTTTGGATATACTCGTACCTTCTGGATATACCCAGAAGTAGGACTGTTGGATCATATGCTAGTCTTAATTTTTGGAGGAACCTTCATTTGGATTTCCAAAATGGCTAATTTATGTACTAATTTACATTCTTACCATCAGCACACCAGGGTCCCTTTTTTCTTCACATCCTCACCAACATTAATGATCTTTAACTTTTTTGATAACAGCCATCCTAGCAAGCATGAAGTGATATCCCAGTATGGTTTTGATTTGCATTTCCCTGATGATTAGTGACATTGAGTATTTTTTCATTATCTGTTGGTCATTTGTGTGTCTTCTTTGGGAAGTCTATTCTGTTCCTTTTGTTTCCTAGAAATTTTATTATGGTTTCAGGTCTTACATTTAAGTCAGTCCACTTTGAGTTGATTTATGTGGTGTAATAAGCATCCAATCCCATTCTTTTGCATATGAATATTCAGTTTGAATATCCCCCAATAAGGTCTTAAACTCACAGGTTTGAGATTTTATTTTATGCCATATATTTATAACCCAAGTCAAATATCTTCTGTTTTTCATTGTACAGACTTCCTTCTCCAACCTTTTCCCCCAGAGAGACCATGTGCTCCTCTGCCTCTAATTATTGTTAACTACTTCTGTATTTGTCTTTTCTCATTATCATGCCATTGACAGGAAGAGTGGTTGCCCTCTGCTTTTGTGGGCACTAATCCCATTCCTGAAGGTTCTGCCCCCATTACCTAATTATCTATCTCCTAATGGCCCTACCTCCTAATACCATCACACTGGGGATTAGAATTTCAACATATGAGTTTTGGGAAGATGCAGACATTCAGACCATAGCACATTCCATCTCACATTTTACCTCCCCCTCCCTCT
Organism: Anoura caudifer; assembly: GCA_004027475.1. NCBI lineage: Eukaryota > Metazoa > Chordata > Mammalia > Chiroptera > Phyllostomidae > Anoura > Anoura caudifer. The sequence continues at coordinate 169,090 of PVKU01001154.1, forward strand.
TACTTATTTGGGGGAGATAAAGAGTTACAGCAATGAGTTCATGAACCAGGATGAGGATAAGGCATGTAATGGCTTCATTTGCTGTAAAAGTAATATTTATTCAGGCAAACATTTTAGTTCAGTCCCTCTTGTTGAAATTCTTTTCGAAACATTCATCCATGCTTCTCCTTTGGAAACCACATAGTCTGAATATACTTGAATCTTTCTTGGTGATTGAAGACCTTGCCATGCCTTAGGCTTATTATTCAAAACTTGAATTCAAATTATTGAACTGCTTGGATAAATATGCAGAAGGTACAAAACTCAGTTGGAATGTGCTGAACTCAGGAAATTTTCTAGAAGTCTATTGTTTGTTTTAATTTAAATCTTTAACAATTTTTTGTGGTTCAGACTTCAAATAGTGCAAACATTCCATTTATAGATGAGGATCATGGATATTGTGTTCTGGTTTAACAAATAATCAACAGATTTTTTTTAATGCCTACTTTGTTGAAGGACCTGAACCAGGCATCATTTTGAAAATGAGGAGACATAAAGATCAGTTTGAGGCCTTAAGGAATGTGTTCTCTCATTGGGGAGGCAAAACATAAACTCATAAAAATGTAACTATAACAAGAGCTGAATAAATGAGAGCACTCTTCAGAAAGAAGTCAGAACTTGGAATGCAACCATGGCAGGATTTGGACCTGCAGCACTCAGTGGTGGGAAGAATGCTTGACAGGGAAGGGTCTGTAAAGTACAGTGAATAGTTTGAATAAATGCACAGGGATAGGAAAGCTTGGGGTATATCCAAAGGACCATAAGTTTTCCATTTCAGAAATAATTAAGGCTAATACAAACTATTTATTTATTTCCAGTTTTTGATAATATGTACTGAATATCTAGATTCTTGAAAAGTGTTTCTTAGACCCCTGTGGTTGTGAGAAACTGTGACCTACTATACAGTACATTCTTTTGCAAATCAATTTATCTCTGTGGGCTGACAATATATAGGTCACAAGAGAATTGATAGGGTTTCCTATCTGCCTGTTGTTAGAGGCCTAGACTCATCTCTTAGACCCCAGAGATGTCTAGTTCAACAGACAGCCCTACCAAGATCCATTCCCTTTGTAGAAAACAACTTTTGGAATGGTCCTCAGGATTGGTCCTGGGTTTGGATCCACCTCCTTAAATATCTCAAGCCAGGAGTGTGGAGGAAGGAGAGAAACAGGTTTCTCTAATCTTCCTGCTTGCCTTACCTGCCCCCGCTTGCCAGGCCAGCCCTGTGCCCACTCCTATCCCACACTGGCTCCTTCAAAACAAGGTCACCTTCCTTAGAGGGTAAGATAGCATTTAACCTACTTATCAATGGACTTACACACTCCTTCTTTATGAAAGTGGAATATGAGAAAAAGAAGGGAAAAATGTGTGTGGGACATGACTTGGTCAGCTTTGTGGAAGCCATCATTCCCAGCAGAGGTAAAAAAAATAAAAAGCATGACGTAGCAATGTGTATGCCACAATGAAGTGTCTGGGAAGAGAGCCCCTTGTTAAAAAAAAAAAAAAAAACTGCTAGATAGATAATCTTATTAACAAATCCACTCATTGATTGATTCTGGTAAGGAGGGAAAAGAAGGGTTGATGAGATTCTCGAACTCATCAGGTAAAGCAAGTCTAGACTATGCCTCTAAAGAATACGGCTTTTTTGCTTCGTAAGGACACAGACTTTTTATCCCGGACACCGAATGAAGAGGGCATTTGGTATTACTACTTATCTAGGGCTAAGTTTCCCTTCATTTTCTGTTGTTGTCTTTCCATATCTGGCCTCTTTGTTCCTGCCCTTCACCTTCAGTCATAATGGAAAACTGTTCTTCATATAGTGAAAAACTCCTTTCTTAACAAGACTCGGGGCCAGAGTGGTAGAGTTGGAAGGGAATTTAGAAGCGTTAAATTCACCCTTCTGGCTTTTGAGATAAGGAAAGGATCTGGCTTTCTTTACCCGGAAAGATAAAGTGGCCTTGTTGAGTGTAGGGATGGAAGCAAATGGTGGAAGGTTGTAAGATCATTTATATAGTATTTGGCAGTTTACAGAGCTCCATCACACATGCAGTCTCACAGAAACCTGTGATGTAGGTGATATCATGATGTCTATTTTACAGGTGAAGAAAGTAAGACCCAGAGAATTCTCCTGGAAGGCGAAAGAGCACACATCTTTTCATTGGGGACACTTTGCATGACAAAGCCTAGGGATACTTTAGTGCTAAACATTTCTCTGAAGGGCTAGGCATACAAAGATTAGTAAGACACTGCCTGTATGCTCACATCTACTAGGGGAAGGTTGTCAGTCTCCCCAAAGCCACACAAAGGGCACTCTAATGCTGTCCAAAAATTACTTGAACCCTAGAGGGACTGAGTCCCATGAAGCCATTTGATTTTCTCTAAACATGGCTATGTGATAACTTCGGACAGGGCCAGCTATTCTGCAGGGGAACCTACATTTTACACAGCACAAAATTGAGAATTTCTGTAATGTGAAAAGTAAATAAATAAAAGTTGGCTTAGGACGACAGAAGCATTTAGTGTTTACTTGGAAACAGAAGTGGGATAGGGGTGATCTAGGGACTTTCAGGCCTCTTATCTTTGACTGTTCTTGGACTAGAACTCACCTCTGTGGCCCTGCCTTTTCAGAGTGACACCGACAAGCATAGAATCTTTTTTCCCCTTGTGTCTGATCAACAACTATATCATACTTTCTGGATGGTGAAAAATCATTTGGAACTTACGTTCAGCTAAGACGAGGGTCAGCAAACTACCGCCTGCAGACTAAATGCAGCCTGCCTCCTGGTTTTGTAGGCTCATGAGTTAGGGATAGTTTTACATTGTTAAATCGCTGGGAAAAAAATCAAAAGAAGAATAATATTTCATGTCATGTGAATATAACATTAAATTTAAATTTTAATGTCAGTAAATAAAATTTCACTGGAACGTACCACTTTTATTATTTATATCTTATTTATGGTTGATTTGCACTACAAGAATAGAGTTTAGGAGTTGCAACAGGAACTATATGGCCTGCAGAGCCTAAAATATTTACTGTGCAGCCCTTAATAGAAAAATCATTGCCAACGCATCTTACAGCACTGATTATACTACCTGAGAATTGGTTCTATTCCTATCTATCCTCTGAGCTAGACTTTTGAGCTTATGAAAGACTCCACTAAAATGAGGCTTTGATCTTGATTGGTACTCTACAAATGTTTGTAGGATGAACAAGGGAAAATGATGTGAACTTGGACAAGTCAGTTCTCCTTTCTGGTTCTCAGTTTCCCCTTTTGTGCCATGAGAGAGTAGGCTAAGGTGAACTTGGTCTCTTCCAGCTCCAACAGTCTATATTTTATATTAATATTAGCAAATGAATTGATAAGCAAAAGCAGCCTGCTTTGAAGAAGTCTACAAAGGCTGATAAGACATATACTTAAATGGGAGGGGTTCTTCTACCATGTTGGCATTCTGTATTTTATATTAAAATTATGATAGCCAAAAATAAATATCACACTAATTTATTGAATCTTTTTTTCTCCAACTTTGGGTTCTCCCTTAGTGACCTTCTGACTGTTGGTTGGTTTCCCAGGTCTGTCAGTATTACGAAGGGATGACCTTGCTAGTTAACATTACTGGAGCATATACTGTTAGTGTGTGCATTGCATGTAGTATGAAAATTTATTATGAGTAAGTAATGTCCTTTCTTCATGTCTGCCATTGTGTGAGTCTAGGAACATAAACACTTTTCTCAGAGCCTGTTCACCATTAAGGATATCTGAATATGTGGGGTCCGGAGACCACACTCTGGATTTACGGTTACCCCCCACCTCCATCAAGATGCATCCGCATGGCCCAGAAAAGAGCCATCTGCTCTTACTTAGAAAATCTCACTACTTAGAAAATCATGGCATTTTCAAACCACATGGATATAAAGTTCTCCTCCAAACCTCACAAGTGCGTAGGACCAATGCCCTCAGGTGGTGTTTGGTAAGACAAGTTCATGGTGCAAGGATATGGCCTGATGTGTATCAGTGGGATTTTATTTAAATCATTATCCTGCACTCTTTCCTCCCAGAAGGGCTGTTATCTCTCCCTAGCCCCATTAATGTTTATGGACAGAATCTTAGAGTTGAGGCACATGTGATGTGAAGAAATGTGTTTGCCTGTAAATGTGGCTTGATGAAGGTTTTCTGTGCGAAAGCCAAGACCAAGCCTCACATAATAAGTGAAATTTGTTTTCTGGACTCTTCTGTTCCCTTTTGTACTCATTCCTCCAGGTTTCTAACACTATCCACTCTTTATCCTGGGCCTATGCCGTAATGTATCAGGCATGGGAAGCACTCTTTTAAATGAAGGGTAGTGAGGCAGAGTGGAAAAGCATAAAGCACTTCAACTCAAACTAGCCTGAGACCCAGTTCCTCCACTCATTGGTGGAGCCTCAGTTTCTATTATCTGCCAAATGGAGCTAATACTTATCACCCACCTCTATGAATCACCCAAAGATGGTGACAGGCAACAGCCATGCATTATTTATTCTTCTTTCTATTTTGCACCGCTCACTACACAGCATGAAGCAGGCACTTGACATAGGCCTCCTGAGCAAAACTGAACTGACTTGACGTGTAATCTTGCATGAATCATCAAATGTGGATTGTTTGAGCTAAGAGGAACTTGAAAACCTGTCAGCAAGTAATTAGGCAAGCGTGCCCCACTTGCTACTTCTATGCTAAATGGTCAGAAACAGTCACTATGTACCTCTGGCTAAGTGTCCAAAGCTCTCTGGGGAACCACTACCTTTTGACTGTAGTAAATCACTGGAGGAAAAAATCTATATATCATCTGGATTGAATTCAAACTTTCACCTTATCAGTGGAGATACCCAGACCTAGAGAAATGATATGATTTGGCCAAGGTCACAGAACTAGTTGCAGGATGAGTTGGAACTAGAATATAGGTCTCTAGGTTCTTCATCCAGTGCATAACATTTATGTTCTAAGAGAAATCTCAATGCCTTCAACTAAGGAATGAGCAGTGGGGGAAATTTCTAGCAAGGACAAATGAGAGGTGTGTGTGTGACAGGAGGGCATCTGAGTCCTGTGGCTATCTCCATGGTAATTCAGAAGGCAAGTAAGATATTCACTGAAGGCCCCTTCTGGGCAAAGGTACAAGGCCCCTTCTGGGCAAAGGTACAAAGCCCCAAAGATGTAGATAGATAAAGTGAGGACTTTGTTCTAGAGCTTATAGACACATGCACACACGCACGCATGCATGCACACAAAACAGTGAAAAAATACCTAGGATGATAAAGGAGCTAAAAGATAGTTTGGAGTTTTCCAAGGCCCAAGGCCCGGAGGGCATGACCTGGAGAGGAAAGGATGGCTTAACTGAGGAAGTAACTTCTGAAAAAAGTCTTCCAAAAAGAGCCATAGTTCTCCAAAGGAAGAAGGAAAGCATGTTTCATCAGAAGAAATTGTGTACACAAAGGTGCGGGCTGGAAAGAGCCTGACACATATACGGGACGAGCAAGGAGTTCTGTGTGGAAGGAACTTCGGATGCTCAGTGAATGGGGGAGGGAAAGGGAGAGGAACCAGGGCAGTGTCAAGACAGGGATCTGAAGAGATAAGCAGAAGCAGCCTGCTTTGAAGGAGTCTATAAAGGTTGATCAAACATATACATAAATAGGAGGGGTTCACTCCCATTTGGCAGCTGAAGCTCCAGTTACCCCTGCAGTGATACTCCCTGTTTTCACCTGTACCACTGCTGCTCCTGCCCCTCACTCCTGGGCTGCCCAACAAGCACTGAGCACCTGTGACCATTAGTTCACTACCTCTTCAAAGTTGTCCTTACCAGGAAAGAGTATTCTCCAGTCTTGATTTATTCAAAACAAGTTTAGTCTCAAAACCAAGAGTATCATTTGAGTAAAGTTTGCAAAAGAAGCATCCAGGTTGTGCCCTGACTGGTGTGGCTCAGTGGATTGAATGCAGTCCTGCAAGCCGAAAGTTTGCTGGTTCAATTCCCAGTCAGTTCACATGCCTGGGTTGCAGGCAAGGTCCCCGGTTGGGGAAGAGCTAGAGGAAGTCAGACATCAATGTTTCTCTCCCTCTCTTTCTCTCTCCCTTCTGCTCTCTCTAAAAATAAATCAATGAAATCTTAAATTTAAAAAAAGTCCAGGTTGATTAAAAAAGAATAAAGGTACAGATGGAGAACATGGCAGAGCAAGAGAGATGCTGAGCTATGACACCAGCATACTATCATGGAGCTATAGGTGCCTTTTTGGTTTATGACAGCGATTTTCAACCATTTTCATCTCACAGCATATGTAAACAAACTACTAAAACTCTGTGGCACACCAAAAACATTTTTTGCCTGACAAAAAAAAATAGGTATAATTTTGATTCATTCACACCAACAGCTATTGTTATGTTGGCTGCTGTCATTTTTTTGACAATCTAAGGTAAAAGAGGTCAGTGCCCTGACTAAGTAGTCAGATATTGCATGTTTTTAAAAATTCTTGCAGCACACTGGTTGAAAATCACTGGTTTATGACATTGTTAAACATCTCAGATATGAAAATGTAGAATCAAGGCTGAGAGAACTGAGAGATCATGCTGACAGGGACATTGTTACCATGCTTTGGGGCAGTAAGAGTGATTTGTGTCATCTCAGGACAGTTCCCATAGATGAAGCAAGATGTTTTGCAGAAAAGAATGGTTTGTCATTCATTAAGCCATCAGCTCTGGTCTCTACAAATGTAGGAGCTGCTTTTTAGACAATTCTGACAGAGATATATCTCACTGTTTCCCAGAAGCAAATGTCAGACGGAACTGAAAATGACATGTCTCTAAGCAACAATGTGGTTCCATTCATTCCACCAGCCACCAAAAATAAACCAAAGGTGCACTGCTTTCAAAACATGTAAGACATTTCTGTTCTCCCCTAGAAGCCTGTGTGTAGGCCATTTCCCAGGTCTGAGATTTAAATACATTTGTAATTCTTACAGTCACTTTTGTATTTTACGACTTCTTCCTACTTAACAAACTTTCCATGTCTTAAGTCTTCTGATTTCAGCTTTTTTTCATATTGTGAGTTTACCAGCCTTAGTGTAATAAACTGAATGTTTGAATTCCTCATTTATTATTTACTTTCATCATGGAAACTTGTTACTGTAGACATAATAGAACTTGATCACTTGAAGCTCAGACCTGTTGGTTTTGATTAATTCAAACTAAGAAGACTTTAGAAATAAGCTATCATTTTGCCACAAAGCAGCTTATAATTTATACACTCTTCTCTCAGCACAGAGCTTGAAATTTTTCCGTTATTCTGGAAGTCGCTTTCTAAAATGCCTTAATAGGGTTATGGAGTTCAGTAAGTGTTGGTCTTAATTTTTGTAAGCATCAAAGTGGGGGCCAGAGGGAGCATTTTTTTCTGGACAAGAACTATCTTATAAAGACACAAAAGACTGTTTAAAAAGACATACATGAATAATCATAACATACAATAGAAGGGCATAATGCTTTCAGACGATCAAAGAAAGTGCAGGGCAGCTGAGAAGAGAGAGATTTCCCACTGCAGGTCGGAGACTATCACTGATTAGTCAGGCAGGGTTTGAATTGGTCCTTTTGAACTTTGGGGATTCAAGTAGAAGTTAAAAATCTGCGATATAATTACCCAATCATGTTCTTTTTGGATCATATCTTTAACTTAATGGACCAGATCTTCAATCTCAGTGCACCGCTCAGCAGGGTGCCCATCGCCATGACGTAACACGACAGTGTAGTCCACCATGCTTCTGTCAGTGCCTAGAACAGTGCCTGGCCCCCGGTGGGTGCCAAATAAATATTTGTGGAATCTGTATTCCAAATGATGTGTTTTTACCATAACAATCACATACTGTAGATATTTTCAGAGTGTTTTAAAAATATTCTGTCTCTGCCCTGGCTGGTGTGGCTCAGTTGACTAGAGCATCGTCCCACAAACCGGAAGGTCAAGGGTTCTATTCCCAGGAAGGGCACAAGCCTGAGCTGCAGGTTTGGTCCCCCAGTCAGAGGCATGCCAGAGCCAACAGATCAGTATTTCGCTCTCACATCCTTGTCTCTCTCCCTCCCTTCCCCTCTCTCTAGAATCAATAAACATGTACTCGGGTAAGGATAAAAAAAAAAACCTGTTCCTTTGTTGCCATTAGTACAACTGTATTTGTCATGCATCTGGACTTCTGACTTAAAAAATATGGTAACGGACCCCATAGACACAACACAGAAAAGCTTCATTCTCATTTTCTAAAACTTTCCCTCTGCCAGCTGGAGTGTTTGTGAGGGAGGTGGGAAGGGAATGTGGTTTTGTGGAGAGCACACCATTTCTGGGCTCCAAGCCTCAGCCACACCCTTCTGCATGGTTGGGTGCCCATGCGGTCTCAGACCAGGGCAGTCCCTTCATCTTGTGCTTTGCCCACTGAACACACAGGCTTTGGGAGTCTTGAATGAAGGTGGAAAGTATTAGCATCTTGGAAAGGATGTTGTTAGGGGTGCTTTGTGGCCTTGTTTGGATGTTTCCAAACTAGTTTCTGGCTGCTCTGTTGGAAGAGGAAAACTTCCACATCTACGGGGATGAAGAAAGAGTGTGTTGTTTCACAAACTTAGTTAGCAAGCATCTGCCCAACACTCCTGCAATGTAGCATTTAATGTGCTTAATTATCACTGTCAAGTGGATCATCAGTGAAAATCATCAACCTTATATGTTCTGCCATTTTCTTCTCTCTCTCTCTCTCTCTCTCTCTCTTTCTTTCTTTCCTTTTTGTCATTCCATTTCATTTAGTTTTAGGTTAAATGGCAAATCTACTGGGTTCATGTAGATTTTTTTTTTGTTTGACTTGAGGAAGAGGCTTGTATTATAGTCTGACTTTTCAGACTATCTTTATCTCTACTTGAAAACTTTGAATCCCATTTGTGTGTAGAAAACAATAGAGAAGGTTGCCTTTCTTAATGGTTTCACCATCCTCCCATTAACCACAAGTAAAAGCTTTTAGAATTATCTCCTCCATTCCTCTTACCACTCCTTTCTTAAATTCTCCTGATTCTAATTCCCAAATTATTCTCACAGGTATCTCCTCTTGTCTGGCACCTGAATGGAGGCTCCCAGTCTAGGTCATTCTAACAGCCTCTTAACTGTCCTCCTGACTCCTAATCAGATCAATTTCGCACTGCTTCCAAAACCACAAATAGATTATGATACTCTCCTCCTCTAAAGCTGTGGATGGCTTCTCATCACACAGGGAATAAAATGCAAATCCTTGGCATGCTATTCAAGACCATGTTAAATCTTGACCATGCTTTAGCAGCCAAACTGTGGCAATGAAAAATAAGCAGAAGGAAAATCAATTTATAAAATATACTGGATATATTACATAAAAACTGTTTTCAAAAAAAATCAGTGCAAAAATAATGTGTGTGTATACATATAGACAGATATGTATACACACAGTGTTACAAGTGGTTATTAGGGTTTCTAGGCAAGCCCACAAAAGTCTATTCAATATATAATTCTAAGCAAACTGCTGTGCGTGTGCAATTTTAAAAATTACTGAGCGATGTCAATAAATAAAATAGGAAAAACACTAACATTTAAAATTGTTTTTAAATAAATATGTCTTGACTACTGGCCCTTGAGGTGACAAGATGGACAGATAGCTCCATTTGTCTTAATAGTTTGCCCTTTTACTAAATAGCTAACATTTACTAGTCTTACAATATGCGAGGTCATATTCTAAGACCTTTACAAACATTAGCATTAAATTACTTGATCTCACAACAACCTTATAAAATAGATATTATTATTTTCCCCATTTAACAAACAAGGAAACTGAAGCACAGGGAAGTTACATAACTTGCCCAAGGTTACTCGGAGAGCTGTAAAAGTGGGATTTGAATTGAGGCATCTTGGTTCCAACCCTAAATTAAGAACCACTGAAGAGTTATTGGGAAGAGTCAGGGCCAGTTACTAGTGGAGGATGCGTAGGAGGTGATAGGAAGTGTCTAAAGCTGTCAGCAAGAGACTGGCTAAGGACAGAGCTGGGTATCAGATTTGGGTATTGGGTATATGAGGTTTTGCTGAAGTCATTTTGATACTAGTGATACTTTGACATTTACACTCAATTCATTTCTTAAAGAATAAAACATTAAGTTTTCAACTTTTAAAAGTAATCATACACCTGAAACCTATATAATTTTATTAACCAAAGTCACCCCAATAAATTCAATACCAATTTTTCTTAAAAAATAAGTATTATCAGATATAAAGAAGGTTATTTCATATCGATAAAAGGCCAGTTCATTAAGAAGACATACCAGTGCTAAATGTGTTTGCACCTAATAAAAAGAGCTTCAAAATAAAAGTGAAAAAGTCATCAGGTACTCTGGGCAGAAGAAACTTACCCTACATCAGGGTAAAGTGAGGGTCAGATGGGGGATTCGAGAATGGGGCTGGAGTCAGAGAGTGGGCAGAGATGGGCAGCTTAGAAGTTTAGAAATGGGGCCAGGCTGTTACGTTATTTTTCATTTTTCATGAGTGATTGGCTTGATATTTAGGGTCATGGAATGTCCATGGTGTCAAAACGGTTGAAATAAAAAGTTCTGCTTCAAAGAGGGGCTTGCAGGAGGAAGAGGTTAAGCAGAGAGTGCTAACCACAGCCCGTCTTAGGCAGAAGCAGAAGGAAGCCTTAGGCCATGTAATGGAAGAAGAGTTGCTTTCTGTTTTGGTTGTCAGAAAGGGCAAAGAATCAAAACACCCCTTTGCAAAGGATGAATTTATAAAATTGCAGGAAGTGTTTCAACATCTGCAAGACAAGACATATTTTTTATTCATCTTCATGCAGTATCTTTTTGCTGTGGCATATTTCCCATCTGCAAATTGAGATTATTTAACAAAATGGCATCACCTCTGGTATTGTTCATGGATCAAGACAGTCAAAATACTGTGAGAAGATGGGATCCAGAACCAGGTTCAAACCCAGACTCCACCACTTGCTAGCTGTGTGTCTTCAGGCAAATCTCAGCCTCTCTGAACCTCAGTTCCTTCACTGATTAGAAGGGAATAATAATGACATGTAAATCTTGGGGATGTCTGGGCCTTAAATTGTGCCTCCACTAGTCAGCATTGAGCAAATGTGCATCAAATGACCAAAGTGGTCAGTGGAATTACAGTTGAGTCTTTATTTTTCTTTTCTGAACTTTTTAAATTTTCTACCATGAACATATATTGTTTTTGTAATTAGAAACAAAATATAATAGAAGTTACTCTCTACACAGCAATATTCAGAAGATGGGATATCCACAGTGGGATGCCAGTCGTTGTCTTCTATACTCCAGCTTGGCTTTACTGGAGTCAGCTCACTGTACCTGGCCCTGGAGCATTTAAGTAAGGCCGAGATCATTGGTAACTCAGTGCCCACAGGAGCTCTGTTCTCTCCATTTCATATTGATTTCTGTCCTCCTATTTCCTCAATCTGCCACTCAGCTGGATGTTCCCAGCCACCCCCAGTACTCAGGGAGCTCCATTTTTTTAATCCTTCTAGTTTCATTTATTCAGTGCTGAGGCCTGGAAGCACTGACATAGGCCGCAAGAGTCAAGTCTGCATTTGATCTTTGGAAACCAGGGAGAGTGTGGGTGAGTGCATTAAATAAAGCAAAACCCTGGCAGGAAACCAGCTTCTAATCCTGAAGCTTCCCCTGGTTCTCTTCTTTTTCTTTATAATTTTAGGTTTGTGGGTCCCAGAAGAGCCTTAGTAATAAGAGAAAAGATGAATGTAGAGATTTAAGTTTGAGTTGTGCCATCCCTGAAGCAGTCCAGCACCAGGAAGCATAACCAGGGGGCTCTGTCACATTTGAGCTACCAGGACTGCCCACCTTCTCATACAAGGAGCCCATGCCCACTCAAGGAGGTAGGGAAGAGCCAAAGGGCCAGGATCTTTCTGAGTGTGTGGGCGCCTCAGAGCACAAGGTGTGGTTCATTAGCTTCCTCTCAAAACCACTCCTGCTTGCTCGTTTCTGTATCAGCAAACATCGCTGCCATCCACCTAGCTGCCTAAGTCAGAAATCTAAGAGTTGTCCTTGACCACTTCCCCTCTTTCATATCCCACAGCCATTATAGATGCAATCCTACTTGCTCTACTCCTTTAAAATGGTCCTTGCAGCTAACAACTTCCACTGCTACCAACTAGTCAAGACAATCATGCTCTTCTGCCTCTACAACAGCTATCCCCCAAATAGGACAGTTGTTCGAGTGCCAGGTAGCCCCGGATGACAACTAGAGAAGATAAGGAATGTGTAAGGGTCACACAGGCAGTGAGGGACAGACATATCCAGAAGAGAATCCAGGCTTCCTGACCCCAAGTCTAATATTGCTCTGAACACCAACCTGCTCGATTGTTTCTTTATGTGCTATATTGCATTGAGACCCTGACAGGCACCGGACACAGTGCCAGACACAATCATGGTCTCCTTCTGGGGTCTCTCCAGTGTCACCTCTGGGGGTGACTCCCCATGTTGGATTATGGTTTTCTGCTTGTTAATTTATGTCTTCATCACTCCTGCAGGTAGAGGAGGGCATCCTTCAGGCCTCTGCCTGTCCTCTCATCCCAGCATTCCATGAGTTGACTTTTGAGTGGTCTACTCACAGACAGCTTCTGAGCTAGTGAGGCCAACAGAAAATATGCACATCAAGGCAAAGACTCCATGTAAGTCAGTCCAACATTCAAAACACAAATAAGTAGAAATAGCTCCCTATGGACCGAACTTATAATCTACAAAGGAAAGGGAAAAAGGAAAGTTGATCTGGTTTAGTTTTCATTCCTATCACACTTCATACCTTCTTGGGACATTGATGCTCAGAGCATGACAGGTTTGTTCCCCCACTGTGCCCAAGACTCCAACAGATTCACTTAGAGCATGTTAATAAATGCATACCAGGTGCCAGGCATGGTGATGGGGGCTGGGAACACTGTGCTCTTTCACATACACAGATATCCTGCCCCAGGGCACCTTAGAAACTAATGGAATCTGACCTAATCTATTACTCAGTCTCCTTTTAAATACATTCATTTTTCTAAATACCATCTTTACAAATTTCAAACGCAGGATTACAGTCACAGATTTTAGGAGACATCAAGGAGACACTCAGTTAGCCCAGTGCCTTTCCCTGCTCTGCCAATGCTTAAATCCCTTTTACAATACCCCTGTCAAGTGATCATGCACTCCTACTTTGCACATGTCCAACAACAGGGGATTTACTACCTCCAAGGCAGCCTATTCTTTTAATCCATAACAGGAGTTAGAACATGCTTCCCTATGTCAAACCAAAACCGGCTTCCCTAAAACTAGCTCTGTATTCTTCCCCCTTGGCCTACATAGGCCAAGACAGCCCCTCCTGCTCTGAGTCTGCCTTGAGCTATGCAAGGATGGCTATTAGGTCCCCCAGGCATTCTCTTCTCCAGACCAAACATCTCCACTCGATTCCACCTTTCCTCATAAACATGGTTTTGAGCTCCTCCAGTCAAATGGCCGCCAGAGCTACTCCCTCCCACTCTGTAGAAGCATAAACAGAATCTTCACATAAAAAATATTACTTGCTTTGATTCTCTCATGTTATGCTCTAAGATCATGTGATCATGGGGCAAATTTCTCCAACCTCTGCAACACCCCATTATATAACTCTGTAGCTTTGAAACAAGCAGGTCAACTTTATTGTGCACAAACTAGAGCTAATAACATTGAGTTTTCCAAGGCTGTTCTGAGTATTAAAAGAGATAATAAGTGTTGAATTAAAGACTTCAACAATATTGATGGAACACCCATCATGTATTGGGCACTGTGCTGGGCTCTGGGTAGGAATGTAGCCCTAAAGTTGATAGAAAAGACCTCTACCTTCATGGAGTTTATAGCCTGAAGATGGAATATAAGCATCTTTTCAAGAATCACACAGTTTGAACTGAAGCCCAGGAGTCCCCATGACCTAAACTGGAAGCTGAAAAATGGTACCCACTGTGAGGATCACCATTATGATGAACACACATGCAACCATGTTAACACTGATGAAGCCTTTAGGTGTTATAATTTCCTCATGAGGATAATGCTTTTAGAAACAGAGGAAAAATCATGGTGGTATTTCTTATGAATAATAATCATTATATCACAAATTGTCTCATTTCCTCCTCCTAGAAACCCCATATTTCCCATAAATCAAGGAGTTTTATGGTACATGAGCTGAGTTAGCTTTTACACAGTAGTTGTTTATTTAAATCTGGATTCCTGGGGAATTGGAGCTGTCAGAACTGCCACCACAACTGTGGGCAAGAGCAGGAAGATGCTGCAGCACATTGACTACAGGATGAGGTGCAACCTGCAAGACAGTCATGTCTTGATTGGCATCTTCAAGGTGTTTGACAAGTGTATGAATTCTATCCTATTGGATTGTGGTGATTTCAGGAAGATCATGCCAAAGAACTCAAAACCAGCAGAAAGAGAAGCGTGTCCTAAGTCTGGTGCTGCTTCCAGATGAGAGCATTGTCTTGATGACAGTCTACTGTCAAAGATACTGGCATTGCCCGAGTGCCACTTACTGGAGCTGCTGGGGGCCCAGGGATCAGCAGGGCTGCTGGCAGAGGAATCCCAACTGGTGTTCCCATGCCCCAGGACCTCATAGGACTTGCTGGGCTAGTTTGTAGGGTTGGTGAGTCATCCCAAAAGGTGATAACCCCACAAGGAAGAGGCACTGTTGTAGCTGCTGCCCTAGCTAGTATTGGGGCCTCTACCCAGTACCCACCTAACCATGGGGATACTGCCCCTCCTATGGGCCAAGGGACACCCCCTCCAGGCATAATGGATGCACTTCCTGGTATGAGACTTCCCATGGGTCCCCCAGGGGGATCTGCCCTGGATGAGGAACTCCAATGGGCATGCCCCTTCCAGGAATGTGTCCCCCTGCCCCAGGAATGCCAGGCCTTCTTTGACCCTTGGCCACAGATATGGAAGTAGCTCCACAGATGTGTGTGCCCAGTGTCCCAGGGCCATGTTACCACAGACCTCATTGTTCTGCCATTTGAGTCTCACCAGATTGTCTGGTTTCCCTTACAGGGCCCTCTTCCCTGGGAATGCACCCACCAGGGCCCTAGGCTAACCTTGGCCCTTCTCAGCTCCCTGCCTGTTTCCCAAAAGACTGTACATAGTCCTTTTATTTCTTTGTGGCCAATGAAACAAATTTATAAAAAGCTCTTAATAGGATATTATAAATGCAAAAAAATAAAATAAAATAAATCTGGATTAATTTCCTAATTTGGTCAAATCGAACGAGAGGTTCTAGTGCAGAATGGCAGTTTCATTAAGGAAGGTGCGAGCTTCCCTGCTCCTTCCGTCCATCTGCTGGCCATAGAGTTGTCTTCAGCTGTCATCTCCTTCAGCACGCTATGCATGACAGGCTGCGCTCCCAACACCAAGGAGGCTTTCCGCTTTTCCAAGAGATGTGTCTTGGCTTCCTTATTATTTCACATCACAATTTGCTCAGTGTTTGGTCAAGGAACTGAAAAAAATAAAGAGTTACTTACTGTAAAACATGTAACATCTTTGCTCAGTTTGAAACCACTGACCTTCCTGTTTCTCTGTTACCGTCAGATAATCCGCCATCTTGGGTGGGGTGTGATGAAACCACCACCTAATATCTCACTAGAGGAGGGGAGTGACCACAGGATGTCATCACCACAGACAGGGGGCAAATGTTTAACAGGAAGGACTTAACATATGCATATCTGAGAGGACACCCCATGTCCACCTTGATGCTGAAATGAAAGTCAAGATCTCTTTCATTAAGCCTCCGCCACTGCTCCTATATGCTGACAAGATTTTTAAATACTATCTATGTCTTGGTATATTAATCATAATGAGAGTTGTAGTGGCTAATATTCATTATCTACAATTAGCCCGGCATGGTGCTTGGTAGGTACTTTATCTCAGTCTTCGCAATCTTGTAGGGTAAACATTATTGTCTTTTTTCACATGAGGAAATTGGTTCAGAGAGGACAAGTGGCTAGCTCAGGGCAGTTTAGTAAGCACAGTGCCAGGATATAGGCCCCATCCAGTGCACATGATCTTTTAAGTCCCTCACTCCAACACCCGGTATGCATGAATCCCAGTTCAGAACAGAGGGCACCAAGCTCAGGTCATCCTTCCTCCCCTACTTGTTCACTCTTCCACTGTTTGTGTGCTTTTCTAGCTCCTTCATAGTGTGTAAGTTCCTCTGAGGGAAAGATAATCTATTCATCTGTGTGTCCTTCCCCAGAAAACAGAATGTAGTAAGGTTTCAGTAAGTGCATTGCAAGTGAAAACATATACAGAAACCAAAATACGAAATTCTATGGCTAGAATTTCTTTTTTAGAAGATTTTATTTATGTACTTTTAGAGAGAGGGGAAAAGAAGGAGGAAGAGAGGGTAAGAAACATTGATGTGAAAGAGAAACATTGATCAATTGCCGCTTACACATATCCCAACCAGGGACCAGATCCGCAAGCCAGGCATGTGCCCTGATTGGGAATTGAACCCACGACCTTTAGCTTTGCAGGACAATGCCCAACCAACTGAGCCACACCAGACAGGGCTATGGCTAGAATTTCTGACTTCAACTTCAAAATTGCAGAAAGGCTCCTGTTTTAAAATTACTAACGTATCAAATCACTTAGACAGCAGATGTGATAGCAGCCATGGGATGACTAAACAGTAACACTTCCTTTTTTCTATGGCTCCAAGATGCACATCCTTTTGTTGTCCAAAGCCAGAGAAAATAAAATTCTCCATCATGGTGCAGACTGCATGGGAAGACAGCTCTCCTCTTTGTATAAGTTTGCCTTCACTGGGAGCAGTTGCAGGCTGAGAGGCAGAGTTCCTGGTGTTTGTATTTGAGACTGTGATGCCTGAAAGTCATCATTCCAAGTGGAATGGAAGGAAAATGGACCAAATCGGTGTATAGGGATCAGCAAGCCAGGAAAGAAAGCAGACTGAGATGGTAATAACAACTCTGCATTTACAGAGCATTTCCTAAGTTCCAGCCACTTACTTACATTATTTATTTTAATCTTACGACAGTCTGAAGGGTAGGTACATTTTAAAGATGCAGAAATGAAGGTTAGAGAAGTTATGTAACTTGCCTACGGCCTTCTTGCTGGTAAATGCAGAGCTGAGGAAGTGAACCCAAGTTTTTCTGACTCCAAAGTCTAAGTTCTTAACCATTAATGCTAATCATTAACTATACTTGCCTAACCATTACATATGTTCCTTGGTAAGCAAGGACTAGAGGTTAAATACTAGAAACGCACTGCCTATTATGTGTTGTCTTTTATTTCTATTTGTGTAAAAACTAAATGTATAGTTCTAGCCTTGTAAGAGGAATGTTATTCTAAATTAATCTTTTAGTTGTCAATTTAAGTCTTCACTAACAGCTATCTCTAGATAACATACAGGGACATCTGGACCCAGTGTCTCCAAACTGACCATTTTACTCAAGATACTGATCCCCAGAGTGGGTAGACCTGATAAGCAGCAGCCGTTACCAACTGGGGCCTGATGAAAATGCTGCTTGTTTCACTTATGTCTGTAGAGTAGATTGTGGCCTACAAGCCAAGACATATATATTATTTCGTTTGGTCCTCTAAGGAAAATTATGAGGCAGGTAAGATAAATAATACCTCTATTATACAGACAAGGAGATTCACTCACAATTAGAAATCTACTAAGTGGTAGAACTGAGACTCCAGTTCAGGTCCTGAGGATCTAAACCCCAAATGAATGAACACCCTGCCTTTCCAATCCTTCAATATTGCAGGTGTAACTGTGCTCAAGGCTTGACTCTGCCACACACCTCTGTCAGGAGAGGGAATGAGGCTCTCTACCTCACAGGACTGTGACATTAAATAAAATAACGTAGGTAAAGCCCCTTCAGTAAAGTGGTGAACAGAACAGATGCACATCCTGCTTATCTCATAGACCTTACAGTCTGGAGTTAGGAGGTGAGAGTAAAAACAAACATTCGGTAATCACACACTTAACAATCAAGGTACAGTTAACAGTAGGTATTATAAAGGAGGAATACAGAGCACTTGTTCAAGCGTACAATAGGTTGAGCTGGCCTCCTGTGTGGCTGAGGAAGGTGTCCCTCTGAGCTGAAAGCTAAGCTGGGATCTGAAGGAGGAGTGGCAATTAACCAGGTGACTGAGATGAGGTGGGAGGCCTGTGTGTGGGTCATCATTGAGGAGGAAGCCTGGTGCCCTTGAGGAACAAAGAAATGACTGTGTGCCTGGGGTGTAAAGAGCTACAGGAAGAATGATGTGAAAACTGCTGGTGAGGTAGGCAGCTCCAGGCCATATGAAACCTTGCAAGTCAAGTTGAAATATTTGAACTTTATCCTAAGAGTAACAGGAAGTGCTCAGATGGCTCCAGGCAAATGCCAGCTTCTCTCATTATTACCTTCAGGATCTAGGACAAGTCCTCTCAAAGATCATCTCTGCTCCAGCCACCTAATATGGTTTCTTCTTTCTCTATGCAAGAATGAACCTCCAAATTCTAAAAGTACATTGAAAACCAGTGTACACATTTCTGGGAAGTTTGTTTACTCATTCTTTCAGTTGAGCAAACATTTATGAAGCATTAACCATATACATATTGGGTGTTGGGGTACAGAGGTGAGTAAGTAATCACAATAAAAATAAGATCTATCACAAGAGAGGAAGCAGGGAGGGAGTGACTCACAGAACCTAGAGTCAGGAGAAGTTTTTAGAAGAGGAAATTGGCCGACAGTATGTGCTTAATACATGTCGCGTGATACATGTTGTGTGAATAAAAGTTTGAGCTGAGTCTTTTTTTCAACTTCATTGAGATATAATTGACATGTTACAATGTGTGAGTGTGAAGTATACCACATGTTGATTTGATATACTTATATATTACAAATCATTACTACCATAACATGACTGAGCCGAGTCTTGAGAGTGAGGGAAAGTTTACCAGGCAGAACAAGAGAAGGAAATGAACAAGATCAAAAATACGTAAAAGTGGTCTTTTGAGATTAGTTTCTCAGCAGTCAACTGGATGGGTTAAAAGGGAAAGATTATAGGTGAGGAGACCAAGTAAAAACCCAGGGCAATAACCCAAACGAAAGGTGAAGAAGACTTGATCTTCACTCAACAGTACCCCTGACTGTACTCAGTTTGCCTGACACTAAGTTGCACTTGGTAGTACAATGTATGGCTTGTAACTGTTATTGAATCTCTCCATGAATGGATGTCTGTTCTCCTTCACAAGAGCAGAGACTGAGTTATCTACTAAAATATTTATAGCACCTAATTCTATGCTCTGTACTCCATGTGGACCCATCAGAAGTCGAGCTGAAAATTGGATTCACTGAGCTGTATGTAGTGAGAGGGAGGCAGGCTGAACAAGGGAAGAAGGACAGGATGTTCCATCCCCCTTGTACTGTAGGGTCTCTCCCCACCCATAAAAGAGTAGGCAGATTTCAAACAGCCAAACCTGCTTGCTTCTTTTCCTGCAAAGCCTGGTATGCCCTTTTTCTTTTTCAGTTGTACCCATCCACCCTATCTAGAAACCTCAAGATAATACTGGAAGCCAAAGACAAAATATGGGGGTCAGGGGGAGAGATCATTTTTTGGGTTTCTAAGACGATACTTTTTCCTGCATGATCTCCAGAAGAGTTTTTCCTCTCATTCATGCATAGAAAGAAGTAGGTGATCCTAAGATCCAGCAGTGCCGCATCTCTGAATCCACTCTACAGACACACTCACACACACACACACACAAGGAAGAACGTGTAAGCATGTTCTTCCCGCAAGAAAGGAAAATGGAAATAGCCTGAAGTCAGTTAATACAACACATGCTAAATAAACCATGGTGTATCCATGACACAGAATACTGTGCAACAGCTAAAATGAATGAAGTAGATCTATAAGCATTAATACAGAAAGCAGTGCAAGACTGATTGTTTAGTGAGAAAGGCAATTTAAAGAATGTTGGATATTATACTATTTGTATAAACAGATAATCAACAAAAAACTGACATCTTGAAACAGTAATCTGTTTCCTAGATACATAAGCATTAAACACATGGCAACTGGTAATCATAATTACCTCTGGAAAGGGGGGAAGGGAACCAAGGCTGGGAATGATGGTCAAAAATAATTGAGTGTTATCTGTATCTAAATTGGATTCACAAGTGCAAAAATGTATTCGTGTATTCAAAATTTAGTTTAAAAATTAAAGAATTTTTAAGGTACGAAAATTATTAATGATGCACTATTCTATTTCTAATAGTAAAAAGTTTGAACTACCTAAATATCCAACAATAGAAATATTATTAAATCAATCATGGTACAATCCATATGGCAGAATTTAATAAAAATGATACTGTTTTATGTTCACAGATGTAAAGAAATTAGTAATCTATACTTCCATTTAAAGGGAAGTAGATACTAATTAATATGCTTTGAATTATCTTTTTTGTTAATGAATTATCCATTATTAACAAAAATGAATTATCCATTTTTGTTAATAAATATATGCACAAAAATGTTTAAGAAAATTTTATGTAAAATGTTTATAGTTGTTTCTACATCGATGAGATTCTGGTTGTGTTTTCTTTTCCTGCTCTATTTCTTAATTTTCCTATGAGGAAAATTTCCTGTAAGGAATAAGTAATTAGAAAAATTCTGTTTTAAAAAATAAAAATGAAGTGAGGAAATTATACTAGGAATAATGAAAGAGGGAAGGTAAGAGGAAGAAATACATAGTGATGGATAATAATGTAAGGAAAAGATGTTATTGAGACTTTTTAAAGAGATTTTGTTTATTTTCCAGAGAGTTAAGGGGAAAAATATTTTTGTTCTTAGAGTTTTTCAGTATAATTTCCAAGCCTAAATATAACCGAAGATGACGATTTCACAAGCAAGCCAATGTAAGCATGGTAGATGTTTATACTTCTACATTAACATCATGACGTTAGAACTGCAAAAGTTCTTTCAAATTGGCTGTATTTTATTTTTCTAAAAAAATCCCATTTGAGTCCCCTTTAAAAATATAACCCTCCCCCCCCCAACTTGGCTCTAGATTCAAGAAAAGGCAGAACTAGATTAACAGAGTGAGATTCAGGAGAAGGGCAGGGGTGGAGGCAGAAGACGGAGGTGGGAGGAAGAAAGTTAAGCATTTGGGCAGGAACTGGACGAGACAGACTTTTTGCAGAGCCTTACCTTAAATTAGTATTGTTTCAGTGTGTATTCAGGTCATCTGGGGATCATGTGAAAATGCAGATCTTGCGTCAGCAGATCTGGGGTGGGACTCCCAGGGGACACCTGCGCTGCTTGCTGGCCCATGGGCAAGTCTGAGCAGCAAGGCCTCCTAGTCAGGGAATTTGCTTTTCCACCCTGGCCGAACTGCATTTCACTTTAGAAATCTCTGGCTGTGATATTTTTCTTTCTAACCTAATGGTTTCTTGGTCAAAATACCAAATAGTAGAAACTTCTCAGGAAGTCATTTTACCACATTACAAGGCGCAGTTCAAGGCTGCATGCATAGAAGTGAGTAAAATGGGAAACAGAATATGCAGTGGGCAGGAGCTCCTGACACACAAATGTTATTTGGCACATAGGGCATGGTATTCTGGAAAAAGCCCTAGACTGGATGTCAGAAGACTGGTTTCATTAGCTGGCTGCGTGCCTTTGCACCCTTCATTTCTCTCCAGTTCTATGTGTCCTTTTCTGTCAAAATAAAAGAAATGGTCTACATGGCTTCTAAAAATCTTTTCAGCTCTGACACTTGAGGACTCTGTAAAGGAGAGCCTATACCAGCAGGCAGGGACCAAAAGGAAGAGGTGCCATTGCACCCAAAGCTGCCAAGGATCACGCACATGTGATATAATAACGGAGGAATTTTTCCCGTGTCTGCCCAGACACAAAAATGTTATTGGAGTGAGAGGCTGGGAAACTTGCCTGGTATGAAATCCTAGTACCACAACTTCCTGGTCTTGACAATTTAGAGTTTTGGGAATCTGTCCCAGCGCCTGTAAAATAAGGCAGACCATGTAAACAGGCTCTCCAAGAATCTCAATGTGGCTCTGGCGGCTTTCAGATTCTAAGGTCCTCAGTGCTTGGGGCCACCCTCAGGTTCCACCTCATTCCCCTACACTGATCGGCAGCCAAATTCTGAAGCCTCTTGAGCTTAAAGTTTCAGCCAAATGACCCTACTGCCTTCCTGTTTGGGAAAGCCTCCAATTTCCAGCCAGTGGCCAAGGCCCACTTTCATAGCAACTCAACCCAATAGCAACTAGGGGATCCTGAGTCTCCCAGACACTGAAGACTCTATTTAGGATGGTAGCAGCCAAGCTGAAGAGAAGTGGGCAGGGCAGATAGGGACACTTCTCTCTCCACATTTAAGATAGTCGTATCCTCAATGTGGTGATCAGCCCCCAGTTTGATAAGCACAGGGTGGGCAGGGGACTTGCTGCGGTGAGATTACCCAGACTCTGAGGCAATCTCCACCTCACACCTCAACAGACACATAGTCCTTACACTTTAAATTATTAATCAGGTCTGTGGCTATTTTAGCAGAGACTCTTAAGTCACCTACAAACATACCAGCTTCAGGCAGTTTCTTACAGTCTGCCTAAGCCTACAGGAAGGGTGGCCAGACTCCAGCTGTGTTCCTGAGACCCCTGTCTCCCAGCAGATGCTCACTCAGGGCCTGGTCTCCACAGGAGCCCACTTGGGATATAGTGACCTGTAGGCTGCAGGAGTTTTGTTTTTTTTTTTTTTTCCTTCACCCCCAAGCCTAGGCTGAGCTGAATGATGTGGCTGGCTGGTACAAAGGCTGCTTTTTATAATGTGCTTCTTTGGTATTTCTGGTGTCTGGAAAAGGGCCTCCTTTCCTCCCACAGTTAATTAGCAGCATCAGAGCACTTGCCTTCCTCAACAGAAAGTCTGTTCTCACCCCTGAGGCCAGGCAGAGGAGGCAGGTGTGGCTACATGCTCCCTGAGGTTCACCTCAAACTCAGACTTAGAGCCATACTTGGTGAGAAGCAATGAGAAATGCAGAGTTAGCTTCCATTTGGGCAGAGTCGGCAAGAAGGCACAGGTCCCTGGCAAGCCAGGGGGTTGTCTTCCAGCCTCTGGATCAGGTGAGGGGACAGGAGAGGGGGGTGGGAAACCAATGTGTGTTTGACACGTTTGTGAATTGTTTCTACAACAAAGGCTTTTTTGAAAACAACAGAGAGCTTTATATGTTGGAATGAGAAAGACACAGAAGAACCCATTGTCAGGAGGAAGGATTGCATGAGTAATTGTGCATGACTTCAGTCTTCCCATTTGAAACGTTAGGCGTGTTGAGGATGATAGTGGACTTTCCAGTGTTTTCAGTGTTGGCAAGTGGGGGAAGGAACTCCTGGGAGGTGAGGAGGCAGGTTGTCTAGCAAGACAAAGAAGGCAGGAATCTGAGAGGTTCTTCCTAGACTTTTCCTTGCTGGTTCCCATTCCTCCTCTTCTTAGTTGAGGTATCACCTCCTACAGGAAGCCTTCCTGCCCCTACCTCCTTGCCCCACCTCACACTTTCAGTATTTACTAGACTGTGATACTGTTGATAGGCTATAGAGCAGTAAGCATGGACTCCTCAGCCAGACTCCACCGGTTCCTAAGTGTATAACCTGGGTGAAGGCGCTTATCCTCCCTGTACTTCAGTTTCTTCATCTACAAACAGGAGTAATACCTAACTTCTGGGGTTGTTGAGAGGATTACATGTTAAGACATATGAGGCACATGGAACAGTGCCTGTCATATAGTATCCACTCAATAAATAGTAGCAATTATTGCTTTTGTTTGTGTCTCCCCTGGGTAGCACAGTTTATAACATATCATGGGTAAGTGGTTTTTCAACCTCCATATGCATCATAATGGCTTGAGGAGCTTTAGAAAGATATAGGGGCCTGGGCTCCACTGCTCTAGGAGTAAAATCTGGTCATAGCAGTTTGGAAAACTTCTCAGCTGGTTTTATTATGCAGTCAATGTCAGAGGTGCTCACTGAATATTTGTTGAACAAAGGAATCAAATGGGATCAAAATGAACAAACTCAGGTTATTTCATCCTTAGGAATGTCAAGGTAATTCTGTCTCCCCGAAAGTTGGCTCTTCCTGGGGCAGGCTCAAAGACAATATAGGACAGTAAATATAATGGAATACATGAAAGAATCATAATTCTAGCATCTCAACATAGTGCAATATTGAAGAAATAGAGAGAAAAACAATTAGCTACAACTAGTATTAGAGATCAATAGGTATTTTCTTTTGTCCTTCCTTCTGTTTATGAGGACTTATTCCTCAGAGAGTTGCCATGGCAACCCTAGCCAGAAGCTGAACTTTGACCTTTCCTCCAGTTTTCATTTTGATTTGCAACCCAATCTTTGATTTAGTGGAGGTAATAAAACATTTAAAGACCTCAAATAAAGCATTTGTACCATTCTAATGTATAATTATGTGCATGAGGATAGCATAATTGTAATTAACTTCCCCTAGCTGGTTTATGAAATTTAAGCTGAGTGCTGCTTATAGAACATTGTCAGGGACCTCACAATAGAATAAGAACCTATAGCTAGGTCCCCTACTTTCACAAAACTTATGTTTTAATGGAAGAAGTAAAGATAAACATTGTTAAAAGTAGAGAAAGCAAATATAGTAGAAACATTTAAACAGTCTATGGAAGTATAAAGTGGGCTTTGGAGTCTGACTTTGTCTATTTCTTATTAGCCATATGACATCAATTAATTCAATTAACCTCCCTGAGTTTTAGCTTCCTCATTGACTGAATATGGATTTTGATGCCTCAATCACCAGGACTGTTGTGAGGCTTCAAAGCAGTAATATATGTAATTGTCTGGCACTTTTTATTAAACAAAATTATTTTAATTAACAATGAAACTGTGTTCCAACAGCACACTTTGTTGTTAGAAATTTCACTGTCAAAAGGAGAAATAACATGGACTAGGAAGAAGCAAAATAGATAAAGAATTGAGCACATATACAGTACCTGCCCTTCCACCATTATGCCCTTCAAAGACAGAAAAAATAGACTTTAAAATCAGTAAGTCCTTACCAGCACCAGCAAACAAGAGAGGAGGCAGAAATTATGATAAAAATCTGGATAGAAAGCAGCTGAGATCAGACTAACAGAGAACCCAGAACAGAGTATTAACACACTCCAAACACTCTTAAGAGAAATTACTTTGAAGGTGGGAACAGAGAATCTCCTAACTTAGAGGAAGCCAATAGAAAGAATAGGAGAGGGGTGTGAAGTGGCCATCAGGGTTATTTATTAATTTTTAAACTACTCTCTGAACAACAGACCTTTCTCCTCCCTCCACTTTAGGGGCCTGTAAGGGATGGGGATGGGATAGAACACAGACCATCACTCTAAGGAAGGAAATCACCTGTCTGGGGGGGGGACCTGCAGGGATGTAAGGGCTTGTGAGAAAAGTAGTCACCTTCCACAGACACAGAGAGAGGAAAAGGAAAAGCTGTTCCTGCCCAGCCTGTCGATTGCGGCTGCACCGAAGTAAAGGTCTCTTTATTTTGGCATTTGGGGATGGGTGAAGGACTGAGTGGGGACAAGGACGGTCCCCACGTCTACTCTCTGCCTGCTTCGAGCACCTGACAGGGAAGTCTGCAGTTAGTGTCCTACTCACAGGGTCTGGATGACCCCTGCATTCACCAAAGGAGCCAGTAGGGGAAATGGATAGCTCAAAACTGAAAAGAAAACTTAAAGTAGCTACTAATTAACCTATTCCTCAAATGTAGATGTGAATGGAAAACCAAGGATCACCAGGTACTTGAGGAAATTCAACAACTCTAAAGAAAAGAACTAAGACGAACAAACTAAAAACTGACCTTAGAGAAAAGACAACTAAACATAAGAGAACATGTTAAAAATTCTAAACAGCATCATCCTTAGAAAGATGCGTGAGGATATTGTAGCAGCCTCCTGTGAAGAAAGAACAAACAAGTGCTATGACAGAGGAAAAACAACAACAAAAGGAAATTTAATATTATGACAGTAAAACTAAAAAAGATATAGACAGAACGAACAATAGAATAGATACGACAAAAACTGGATATGTTATCCAGAAGCTAAGTGTGAAGAAATCTCCCATATAAAAAAGATAGGGAATGGAAAAGTTGAGAGAAAAATGAAGAGAATGCTGTGGACTGAGTTAATGTCCCTGCCCCACCCCCCAAATTCCTATATTGAAGCCCTAACTGTGACTGTATCTGAAGAGCTGATAAAGAAAGCTTAAATGAGGCTGCAAGGGTGGAACCCTAATTCAGTAGGGCTAGTGCCCTTACTAGAAGAGAAAGAGACACCGGAGATATCTCTTCTCCTTGTGAGAACATAGTGAGAAGGCAGCCATCTGCAAGCTAGGAAGACAGCCATCACTAGAAACTGAGTTGGCCAGCACTTTGATCGTATCTCCAAAACTGTGAGAAAATAAATTTCTGTGGTTTGAGCCACTCAGTTGTGATATTTTGTTGTGACAGCCCCAGCAGACTAATATAGCGACAGAAAGGATATATTCAAAACTGCCTCCATTCACTAAAAAAAAAAAAAAAAGTGCCAGGAAAGCACTGAGAATTGTGGAAAACCAATCCACTAAGAAATAATAAAAGAAAATTTCCCCAACCCAAAGAAAGACTCAGGACTTCACAGGACCTGCCAAGCATCAGGCCATGCAAATTTTTAAAAAATCTTTACTTAGACAAATACTAGAGATATTTCATAGCCAAAAAGACAAAGAGAAAAGCCTAACGGTATTTAGAGAAGAAAAACAGTTTACCTACAGGAGCAAAAATGAGATCAGCTTTCATACTTCTGAAAGGTAACTCTAAATGCTGGGCAGCAATGAAGCAATAACTTCAAAATTTGAAAGAAAATTATTTTGAGTCTAGAATTATCTGCCATGATAACCAAACAAGCATTCAAATGAGAAAACAAAATGAAGACATTTTCTATTTACACTTTAGGCTGGCAAAAATGGGTAAACTTGCTACAGTCCCACACTAGCAAGGTTCTGGGGTGATGGCACTGCCGAACTCTAGGAGTGCCGGTCGCAAGTAGGCATCCAAAGTTGCCATGAGCTGCCTGCGCTGGCGTAGGCAACGAGTGGGTTCCTCAACTGAGGATAATTTTTAACAATAACCTAAAATCAATAATAAATGGTAATAAAATCTTCTTCGTCTGCTCTTTATTATCACCAAGAGCAGTGAAAACAAACAATGTCAGTGATAAAATACTACTTCCTGCCAGGCAGCCCATTCCTCCTTTCCCCTCAGTCCCTGTATGCGAATGAATCTTCCTAAGTGTATAAGAAAAATTATGACAGAAACTTACAGTACTTACTAAACAAGAAAATAATTTACAGAAAGAAATGGGGGTATGTGAGTAAGGATTTTACTTTTTATTAGTTACATTTTTTAAAATTTTTTACAGACTATATTTATTTATTTACAATTACTTGCTTGTATAGTTAAAATTTCTTTAATTTAAAAAAAGAAAAAAACATGGTAGGCAGCAGGATTTATTCCAGGAAGTCTGAAAAACGAAGTACAGTGACACTATATAGTCATTCCCCCAAATAGTTTAGATTATGGAATATGGGTTAGGTATTTTCAGAATGAAAAATCAAAACCCAGCATCTGCCAAAGGATTTTTGGAGCCACTTCTGAGTAGGAGAGACAGCCTAGGACATCCAATCTAGATGCCAAAATAATGGAATTTCTGGGACACTCTGATGGTTTATTATTACAAATAGACTATTTCAAACTGGGCCTGTCCATAAATCCCCAATGCCACTCCATTTTGGATCTTGTTGAAACAGGACTCTTCCTGATACGATATCAGCTTAAAATCTAGCATTCAGTGTGCTTTATTCTAACTCCCCCAAGTCCAAGGCCTTGCAGTCTTTGCGCTCCCTCAGATCTGCCAGGAGCCCTGATAGAGTACTTTGAACTTCTCAGTTGCCTCAGCAGCATCCCTAGGTACTGTCTGCCCTTGCCTGAGGGAGTAGCTATTTTCCTGACTCTCTATCAGTCCCTGGTTCCTACTGGACTCCCCCACTCCCAGCTTGGTCACCTGCCACACACCCCTCTATCCCTCCCACCCTCCCCTTCCCCATCCCACCCCTTGCGAGCAGCTGAGCCAGCCCTGCCTGGGCCACTGATACCAATCATGCTGAGGCCAGCACAGACAGTCACAGGCACAGGGTAAGCTGAGGCCATGGAAACGACATTGCTGTGTACAGAAAGGACAGGGGTGTGACAGAGCCAGAGAAAGAGGAAAGAGTTTGCCAGGAAACCAGACTGACACAGGCTGAGTGGAAAAGAGAAGTTGGAACAGTACTCACAGACCATCTTGGGGCCAGGAAAGGAAGTGGGATAAAGGTAAGAACTCAATGTACCCAGTAGTTTTAGCTCTCAGTGTGAGAAAGCATGCAAGGTAAATGCATGGATTGATCACTAATGAGAAAATAAAAGGCTCCAGCAGGCTCCAGGGCGTTGTGCTGGGGAACAGGGAAAGAACAGGTGTCAGGAGGACCTGCTCCTCGCCCTGGCTATGTGGCATCAAAGTCGTTAGCCTCCTGAGCATTGCCTGTAAGTTGGGGGTTCTTCTAAACATTAAATGAATTCAGATGAGTAGAGCTTTCAGGCCAGTATTCAAGAAATCTGAATTTCTTTCTCCTCCCATCAAAATACAAATGGTGATGATGAAAACCCACCTGTGACCTCTGCTACCCACACACTCTGTTCTCAGTGTGAACAGTGGACACACCAAATAATAGCTAATTATGAGAGCTAACATTTATTGTGGGCATGTTATTTGCAAGCCCTGTTCTGAGCCTTTTACAGCATTAACTCAGTCCTCACACAACCCAATCGAGTAGGGAATATTATTGTTCCTAGTTTACAAGTGAGAAAAGTAAGGCCTAAAGAAGTTAAGCAATTTGCCCAAGAGGTATAGCTAATAAGAGGCAGAACCAGGATGAGAATCCAGCTCTAACTGCAAAACCTATGCTCTTTTTCATTGCACTATGTTACCTCCCAGTAGTAAGGCAGAAAATAGAAAGAGTTAAGCAAGTAGAAGTCCTATCAGAGGCTTTGACGGAAAGGAGTAGGCAGGCTCCTATTATTCTGTCTCCCTGTGTGAGAGAGCAGCTGCTGTAGGAGGCTTCTTAAAGAGCTCCCATTTGACAGTGGGACCCGGGGGAAAATGCTACTGCTACGTGGAAGACATAACCCCCTCCCAACTGCCAGAGATGGGTGATGACGCCTCAGAGCAAGCCAATCATATATGTAAACAGTGCAGAGAACGCTGTGAGCAGGGGGCATGGCCTCGTGTTATAAAGGTATCTTGCAATAAAGGATGTGGTAATAAGTCCAAACAGAATGGTGGTGAGTCGGCAGGCAGTCTGAAACAAGCAGGGTCAAAGTTCATCCATGTGTGTACAGGTCAGTCCACTCGGAAACCACATGTTCTATCTGCTACTGTAGACAGAAAGCCTTGGGATGAGGAGAGAAGCCTGAAGGAGATGCTGCCTGGGGAAGGTCAAAGCACCAAACAAGTAAAAGAAATGACTGTTGTTGATTTAATAGTGCCAGTGATATTAGAGGTTTTCATTAAGGTTATAGTCATTGCCACCACTTCATTTACTTACTCCCTCATGTATTTACCCAGGAAACATTTAAAGAGAGCCTACTGTGTTCCAGGTCTATGCCAGGTGCTGGGACATGGTAAGGAATCCCCAACTACTGACAGGTAGTCAGGAGACAGTAGAAACAGGCTCTTCCAAACCATCAGGTAAAGATCTGCTTTCAGTGAGGGCCTTCCCTGTAAACCATAGCTTTCCCTGAAAGGAGGCGATTGGGTCAGTGGGGAGTCAGGAAAATACCTCCTACAATGTACAAGCCAGAAAGGACCTTTGAGAATGGATCCAACTTCCTCCCTGTATAGAGAAGGAAACTGTGAACCTGAATTATTAAAAACCCCTGCAAATCAAGACTGCATATAGCATCAGCTGAACAGCACTTTCACAAATACCCCAGGAGTTTAAAGGAGACAAGTATCACTGTGAATCAAGAAGGCTTCCTGGAAGAGGTGGGACTTAAGTTGAGCTTTCTTGGAAAAATAAGATGTGTACATGTGTGCATGTGTTTTTAGATAGTAATAAAATTATTCCTTAAAGCTGTCTAAATTTCTTTTATCTGAGTAATCACTCAAAGTCCTTCAGCTGTGCACATTTTTATTTGCTTGAGAAGATCTGCTATCAGATGTTATATGATTTATTGCATAGGCTTTGGAGTCTGACAGTCCTGGGGTTGAATCCAGACTCTGCCATTTTCTAACTGTGTGACCCTAATTTCCTCATCTGTTAATGAGGATAATAATACCTACCATATGATTGCTGTGAGTATAGAGAAAACAATGCATGTAAAGCATGTAGTGTAGGACATGACACTCAGGAAACACCTAGCATGGCCCCTTAAAGATTGTGATAATAACTTACCTGCATGGACCTATGACATTTACAGTGTACTTTATATACACTAAGTTCCTATGAATTTTATCAAACAGGACAGTGGCGTGCACCATGCTAGATGCTGGACACAGCCAAGTATCAGACATTCTGCTTGCCTGCTCTGAGCAGTCTAGAAGGATGTCAGACATGCAGACACATGCCTGTTGTACAGTGTGAGGTGCACTGTTAACATGGATAGGCAGTGCTTATTGGTGGTCAGCTCTGGGCACACTGTGGACTTGATGGTTCATAACAGGGCCTGTGGGGCCTGACCTCTCCAGGGCCCCACAGCTGCCCTGAGACCCAGCTGGAAGATGCTCCCACCAGCAAGTCATTATCACTTCTTGAGAGCACTTAACTTGCTCTATATTATCTACAGTATAATTTCTATTTGATAGTAGAAAAATCTGAACGGAAAATAAAGTTCTCTCTTACCAGTCCAGCATCCAAAAGAAACTACAAGAAACAGTAAAAATGCACCTGAACTTACGCTTCAGCAAATTTTCCTGGCTCCTCTTTTCTTCCAGGGTGCATCCAAGATGACCCCCACCTCCTGCAATTCACACTCTTCTGTACTTTCCTCTTTCATTGCACCATGGTTGGTCTTTGTGGCCAACAGAAAATGGCAAAAATGACATCATTGCTCTTCTTTTTTTAACTTTAGTTTTATTTTTCAACTACAGTTTACATTTGATATTATTTTATATTAGTTTCAGATGTACAGCATAGTGGTTACACAATCACATATTTATCATAGCATTTCTAAGTTTAGGTTATAATCTTGGGTGCTCTCTCACATACACTATCTCTCTTTCAGATGACTTGCTTTGGGGAAAGTCACGGCTTGAGCAGACCCATAGAGAGGCCCCCATGGCAGGAACTGAAGCCTCCTGCCAACAGCAGTGTGAGTTAACTTGGAAGTGGATTCTCCCAGCCCCAGTCAAGACTACAGTGACTACAGTCCTGGCCAACTAGCCTAGTAAGGCCAAGCCATTTCTAAATTTCTGATTGTCAGTATATTTGTGAGACAGTAAGTGCTTGTTTTAAGCTACAAAGTTTTGGGGTATTTGTTTTACAGCAATAGATAACTAACACAGTGCCTCTCCTCTGTGCTTCAAGAGTTCTGCTCCTCCTCTGTCATGGCACTTACCACACCGTGTTGTAATTACCTGTTTACACGTCTGTCTCTTCCTCAGACTGTGAGCTTAATGGAGATCTTGTCTTATTGTTTGCAACTTCGTCACCTGGCCCATGGCAAATAGTCAAAAACTTTGTTAGGTGAATAACTTGCATTCGTGTAGCACATTAGAAGTGGCAAAGCTTTGGAGCATCCATTCTCTCATAGCCTTCATGAGAACACTAGGATATAACTACTAACATCATTTGTACTCAGCAGGTAAGAAAATTGAGGCTGAGGGACTCCCTTAAATATCTCACAGCTACTAATTCATAAAATCAGTACTCAAATCCAAGTCATCCATTTCCTAGTCTATGCTCCTTCCAAACTGTTCTTCATTTAGCTTGGATGGTGGGAGGGCAGGACAGGGATAGGAGGAAAATTAATCTGGAGAATGGGGTGCTGTCCAATGATGGTGGAGTTCCATAGAGGGGGACAAAGGCGTGGCTCATTTATAAATAGTCCGAGTCTCTGTGGCCCTTCTGAGCAACCCATATTCAATATTTCATCTAATCCTCACACACACACACACACACACACACACACACACACACACACACAACCCTAAGCTAGGAAATCAGTTATTTTTATTCCCACTTTACAGGTAAGAAAAAACAAGTCAAGATCTCCCTATGTTAAGTGACAGAGCGGGGGCTCAAGCAAATGTATTTAAACTCCTAGTTCAAGGCTCTCTTTAAAAAACTCAGACCATTTCTTTTTCCCAGAACCGGACAGCAGGGTTTTGAGTCCAGATAGAATTCCTGATTCCAGCAAGGGCCCACAGAGCAAGATGTCACAGTCTCAGACAATGAGCAGCCATGACTAATACAAGGATTCTATCTGTGTGGTTACATCCCAACTCACTGTCATGCTGAGTTCCAGTCACTAATTCTAGGGCCCCAGCTCAAAGGTTTCACAATATTCCTTTTAGCAATAAAAGCAAATATGCTGCTGTAATTTGAATCAGTTTCAGTTTGCATATCTTTAAAATGGGGAAAATAATTACATTGATGATTAAATGTGATGATGTATGTACACTGGCTGGCACGGAATGGGTATTCACAAACATATAAACACTCTTCTCCCCTTTGGCTCTCCCTTCCATTCCTATGAGACATTTTCAGGACAGGAGCACACATCCTTTTGTGAGTCTTTCTTCTCCCCATAAGCTGAAGGCTTAATAGTGGCCGTGGAAAGCAGAGGGAAAAGAGGAAATTTCTGAGGGCTCTGTGCAGTCTCCAGCCTGAAGGGAGCTCACAGTGGGATTTCTGCTTCATGTCAGCTCACAGTGGGGCAGGAAGACCTCCATCCTCAGAGGGCAGGTATCATGCAGAGAAGAAGCCCCAGCTGTTCTGCGGGTCCTAACAGAATGTGGCTCAGGGCTGCCTGACGCCTGGCAGCCCTGATAAAGTTTGGATAAACTTGGCCTGTTCACTTCCATGCAACAGACCTTTCCCCTTGAGGGCTCAGTGACCAGAAAAACATCCCAGAGGCCAATGATCTCTCATTCTCCAGGGATCCAGGAAGCAGACAGTCTGGGCTGAACATCAGGGACAAACCAATGAACTATAAGGACCTTTGCACTGAGGGCTTCATCTGATCCCAGGAAGTGGATTGCCAGTTCAGTATGCTAGAAGACAGCTCCCTGCCAGGAAGAGGATCTGGGCTTTGTCTCTGTGTGTACCAGCATGTACATGTGGCTGTCTGGCATTTCATGGATGGCTGTGGAGATGGCCGGCCCCAGCTATAATTCAGAGTGAGCCTGACTCGTGTGGTCCTGTCCAATGCAGTTCATATCAATTAAACAGCCAAGTGGGAACCTACCAGGTCAAGCCTTTGAGGAAGCAAGTGATGTTAGGAAAGGGTCATGGGCTTTGAAGTTTGAGAGGCTTCAGTTTAAATCCTAGCTCCACCACCTACTAACGATGACTTGGGAAAGATTCTTACCCTCTTTGGACTTCAGTTTATTTATATGTAAAGTAATAGTAATAGTTGTACCTGCTTTGCAGGGCTGAGATAAAAATTAAAGTTATCATGCATAAAGGGTGTAGAATAATGCATGCTGCCTAATCAGTGCTCAGAAACCAATCTTCATTATTAGGTTTCATGGGGAGATGGAGAAGAGGTGAATAACAGACACAGTTAGGGAGATAGAACATGTAAAATTCAATACAATTCCTTTGATTTTTTTCAACCAGCACATATTAAAGAACCTCCTAAGTGCGAGCAACTAGAGAGGAGATACAAGAACAATGACCCCTGACCTAGAGGAACTCAGAGTTTTGCAACTGAGATTGATGAGTAAGCAAATAATTTCTACCAGGATTATAAGTGGTCTGAGATAAACAAGTTAAAATTCTATGGGAGCAGAGTGGAAGAAGTGCTTACATTCTCTGAAGGAGTTAGAAGAGGCCTTGCTGAGGAAGCAGCTTTGGGGCTCCATTGGCTGAGACTTAAAAGATGAACAAACAGAAGCTTAGCAGGTGAAATGGGGGTGGAAGGTCACTGCTGATGTTGGAGACAGTCTGCAGAAAAAAACACAGAGACATGAAAGAGCTTTGTTAGGGGAATTGGAACCATGGAGTAACTGGATATGAGACATGATAAAGGACCATCAGCCTTTACAGATACTAAAAAGTCCTTTCTTGTTTGCTAAGGAATTGGAACTTCATTCTGCAGGCAACAAAGGGGTTTTAAAACAAAAATAAGATGATTAATTTGTTTTCAGGAAAGGTAACCGGGTGGAGGATGGAATGCAAAGAAAAAAGAGTGGAAGCCAGGAGACTGGAAGCATGTGGAGATAAGATGCTCATCTGGGTTACATAATCAGGAAGTTGGTGGTGATGAGGAAGAGAGGCTAGACCTCCTGGCTCCTGGTTTGAGGTTTTTGATTAGATTGCTCCTCCTTTCACATCTTTGAAACCTTCCTACTAAGCAAAACTTGACCTAAAATTACAGCGCTCATGTGAACAGGAAAATGAAGCACACAAAATTGCAACTAGATTTGAATTGGACTCAGGCACTTGATTTTTATCCATGATCTACCACAGCATTAAGTATTTTTCTGAGCATCCATTCCATGAAGTCTGCATTTCTAAGGAGAATGCAAGTCCTTACTGATTGGGGCCAATCGTTCATCCATTTGTTCAACCAATCCACCCATCCACAGAACCACAGAATCATCCATCCATCCACAGAAATGCATTGGCAGCTGCTACGTTGTAGTCTGGCTAAGTCCTGAGGATACAGAGAGGAAAGGCAACCTATGCTGTCAGAGAGCTCACAGCCTAATGGAGCAGGAGACAGAAAAACAGACAGGGACAATCCAACGTGATGAGTGCTCATCCAATGAGAAGTCTGAGCCATCACAGAAGAAGGGGACACTTGCTTCAAGCCTTGAAGGGCCAAGAAGAGGGTACAAAGGTACTCTAAGTAGAAGGAAGAGCATACGCTGTTCAGGTTACAGCGCAATAGTGAGAGTGATTAGAATTTGAGAAAACAGCCATCTTCCTAGTCCTGAAGCCAAACGCTTACTGTGCCTATTTTATCTACATAAATCACATGAATTCAGATGTAATTTATGGTTTCCCTCTGGTTTCTCACTATACAAGGCTAAACCAGTGTCCACTGTCCCCAAAACTATCAAATAGGCAAAGTTTGCTCAACATTTTCTGACCTCCTGTTTCAGTGCCTATCTCAAGGCACCTGGACTTCTGCTGGCCTCAGTGCCCTAAGTCGTTCCTCCAACAAACAAAAGCCAACTGCAGCCCTTCCTGGGCACTGGCTCAGGTTCCCAGTCTCTGTTCATTCTCACTCACTTCCCTATCAAGTCTTAGTGCATCAAATTCTGTCAGGTTTTTAGATAGCTTTACATGGTTCCTAACTATATTACTTTGTTTAGAACTATTGGCCAGCTTACAGCATTACCCTGTCAGAGGTGTCTGCACTCAAAATTCTTTTCCTCATCTTACTTGTCCTCTGTGAGGGGCATAACTTCATCTTTCCTCCACTCACGGTTTTCAGTGACATCCTGTTCTGTGGAGTCACCTCCCTACCTCTCTGGCAGCCCCATAGGTAAAGCTGAGTTTTAACTATATCTCCCTATTTTGGTCTTCTCTCCAGACAAAAGCTCTGTATCCTACTCAGTTTTTCTCTCCCTAGTCCCTCCACATAGTGGTGATAATAAACATCTGATGAATGAATTAATTACTAAAGGAACGGACTAAAGTCTCTGGAACAAACTTCTGCCAATAGAATGACACTCTAGAGGTAGGAATGGCCAGTGTTTGGAGAACCAATGTTTGAGAGCTTCAGCACAGGCCTCTGCTACAGGCCAGTGCCTACTTTGCCTGTGTCTAAGTTTTGTTGAGAGAAGAGAAATGCCGCACTTGAGACAAGAAGACAGTATCTTATACTTTAATTTTTCTGAGCCCTGTCTGGCCTAATTTCTCCAGGCCCATTTCTGAGGGCCTGTGCTACTTTGTGTGGTTCTTATTCATAAACTAGGATCTATTAATGACACACCAAGATCTGATATTATACTTGACCTCAATTATGTTTTAACATTAATGCTGTGAAATTTCACAGAAGAGAAGAACTAAATTGAAGTTAATGCTCACTAAAAAGAAAATGAGTAGTCCCTGGTTTATTATTTTAAAAAAATCCTGGCTTTCAGTATGAATTTTTCTTTCTTTCTTTTTTTTTTTTGTATTAAGATCCAAAAATACTAAAAAGTCTGACTGACTAGCCATGTAAAACATATGCTGAGAGTCCTCAGCCAAAGCCAAATATGAGAAAAGTCAAACAGTGTATAGAAAACAAATAAATGAATCACAGTGTTGGGTAAACTGCTGTTTGGCACAGACCCATGAACATAGACCAAGAAGTGTCTCTGCAAAGATGTGAGAAATATCTGTGGAAAATATCTCCAAAAACTGATCTGCATTTGCCCTGAAATCTTGTCTACAATTGAACTTTGTTCTTCAGGAATAATCCATAGTATTTTGCTTTAGTACATACTTGTGCACCAATTTGTCCATGGATCCTGGGTGAGGCTAGTCCCTGCAGGGTGAACTGCACCCTACAGTGGCCTTGGTCATCATTGTCATGCATGGCCAGCTGGAGCCAGGCTGACCTACAGCATGGGAAGCAACGGTGATAGACTCTGGCCATTTGGAGACATGGCACAGGGCCAGGACTAGGAGTTGGGGCCTTGGGTCAAATAGCTGTACACCACATGTAACATTCTTTAAAAAGCCCAGTCCTTAGCATGCACCAGCCTACAGACTGTTTAGTCTAATGTCCAACTTGACATTTAATTACCATAGCTTCTTTAGTTTATGAAATCCCTTTTTTATTATTAAAAGCATCTTGTTAATATTAGGGATGAAAAAGGAGGAAGGGCTTAAGCTTAAGTGTTCCAAAATCTGTCCAATAACTACTTCTGTGTGCTAAGTTCTAGATACAACAGGAGCTACAAAAAAAATGAATAGGCACAAATCCTATTGCTCTCAAAGAATGTAGAGTCTAGGAGGCAACATAAGACAGAGGTATTATATCTGTAAAGTTAGGTAGAAGGAGCAGAGTAAAATGATAGCCAGCATTTATTAAATACTGTGGTAAGGCACTATTCCAAATGCTATACATTTGTTTCATTTACACCTAACAAAAGCCATATGAGGTAGGTACTACAAGTAGCTTCATTTTGAAGATGAGGACACTGAGGCATGGAGAAGTTTATAACTTGCCCAGTATCACCAGTAAGGTACCAATAGGGATTTGAACTCAATTGGTACAACTGCAGATCCTGTGTGCTTAGCCACTGTACTATTCTGCCTGCCAGGGACTTTCTGAGATGTATCAAAAGTGTTCTGGGAGCTCAGTTGAGGGAGATATTCGCTGCAGCCAAGGAGAAAGATTACCAGCAACTTGTGGAGAGGTGACATTTGCATTAAGCCTTGAAGGATGGAGAGGATTTGCACATACAAGTATTGATGGTGAGAATAGAAGATCAATTCAGAGAAAAAGAGAGAAGTGTTTCCAAGTTGAAAGCAGCATTAGTAAAACATGGAGCAGTAAACACAAAGGATCTAAGGAAACAATCAAGATTGGTTGGTTGCAGGGGTGTCCAACCCACAGCCCACAGGCCGCGTGCGACCCAATACAAAATTGTAAATTTACTTAAAACCTTTTTCTTGCTCATCAGTTTTTGTTAGTGTTTGCGTATTTAACCTGTGGCCTAAGACAACTCCTCTTCTTCCAGTGTGGCCCAGAGACACCAAAAGGTTGAACACCCTGGTAGAGTGTACGAAAGCAAAGTAGTGAGGGCTGGGAGGGTAAGCAGGAGCTAGACCTGAACAATTTGCTCATAAATCTGATCCTTGCTAATTCCCAGGTTAAACTCATTAACTTATTGCCAAAATACACTCTCAGAGAGAAACTTTGATAATACAAAAGAACAGAAGAGAGAGTTTTTGTTTTTGTTTTTGTTTTTAAAAGTCACTTTCTCCCAAGGACCTGCAAGTGTAAGGGGACTTAATTCTGGTTCCAGTTTTCTGCTTGTCACATGTGACTATCCTTCCAGATGTTGCAGGTCAGCTGTACCCTGTCAAATTATCAGATAAATAAGTGCAAACATCATATGAGATGGTAGTCAAATTCTTGGCAAGAATCCTTGATAATCATATAGTGTTCCAGAGCTTCTCCAGAAATAATTGGAGTTTGAATTACTCTTACGGCTATGCAAGTAATATATAATTAGAGTGTAAAGTAAATCTACATATTTATTTTAGAGTTGGTAGGGTCTTTAGAAACCATGTATTCTATTATTTTGCAGAGGAAGCAAAAAAAATAGCTAAAAAGCTTAAGTGCAGTTATTTGAAGTCATCCAGCAAGTCAATAGTGAAAACATGTTTTGAACACAAAATTTTTGGAAAGTAAAACAAATGCTTTTATTGCACATTATGAAATCTGCTTATAGATGTATCCAATGTTCCACTCTTCATCATTTGTTTATGAATCTTTAAATTTTGGTTAAAACACAATACCCAAAGTGGAGGCTTTAAAAGAAAATTGAATGCAATTTTTTTTTTAGATTTTATTTATTTATTTTTAGGCAGAGGGGAAGGGAGGGAGAAAGAGGGAGAGAAACATCAATGTGTGGTTGCCTCTCACATGCCCCACACCAGGGACCTGGCCTGCAACCCAGGCCTGTGCCCTGAATGGAAATCAAACCAGCAACCTTTGGTTCACAGGCCAGCACTCAATCCACTGAGCCATCCCAGCCAGGGCTGAACACAATTTTTTATGTTCACTTAGAAAATGGGCTTTTAAAAAATATACCATGCTGCAGAATAATTCGTTAGAGTTATTAAAATTAACAACAGCTGACACTGCTTGAGCACAGTGGTAAGCACTATGCTGAGCACTTAAAAGTGCTTTATCATTAGGACAACGACCCTCACAATGGCACTCTTATCCCCACTTTATGGTGGAGGAAACTTAAAGACATTTGGTAACTTGCTCAAGGTTACACAGCTAGTGAGTACCAGTCTGGACTCAGACCCGGGACCGCCTGACACCAAATTCCGCATTATTAACTATTACAATACATGCGATCCATAGTGAGTGGTAGGTGAAATTTAACTTTTTACCAGGAAATATTAATTATCCAGCCAAAGTGTAGAAATAAGTCTTAATTTTTAAGAATTTCCACCCTTACTGAAAGCCTCTAGGTAGGTAACACTTCTAATTGGTGTTCCTGTGTGTCATAACCAACCATCCTTCTGCATGTTTTCAAAATCTATTTACATTTTTTAATTTTTTAATTAAATTTATTGGGGTGACCTTGGTTAATAGGGTTATATAGGTTCCAAGAGCACATTTCTCTGATGCATGATCTGTATATCGCATTGTGTGCAATACACTACCCAAAGTCAAATCATCTTCCATCACCATATATTTGGCCCCCTTAACTGTTTACTATCCTCCTACCCCCTTCATCTGTCTGTCTCTAAGTTTCAATTTTATATCCCACATATGAATGAAATCATATGGTTCTTAGCTTTTTCTAGCTGACCTATTTCTCTTAGCATAATATTTTCAAGGCCCATCCATGTTGTTGCAAATGGTAGCAGTTCATCTTTTCTTATGGCTAAGTCGTATTCCACAGTATATATATATATATACATATATATATATGTATATATATATATACACACACACACACTATATCTTCTTCATCCAGTCCTCTGTTGAAGGACTTTGCTGCACTTTGCTGGGAAAACAGACAGCCTTAGTTTATCACAAAGTCAACATTTCAGTGACTGTTAATGACTGTTAGCGGCCTCAGGCCTGCCAGGTGCTTGGCTATCAAACAGCTTCCCTGCCATGAGTGAAGCCTGCATGGTTTGCCTGGGCCCCCAGGCAGGAGTCTAGGATCTTGAGCTTCAGTGAGCCTAAGGCCCAGCCTTCTGCTCCGCCCAGCTCCACCTGTGGTTCCACTGACCATAGGCCCCACTGGGGGCATTAAAGAAAATGCCTTTGAGTCTCTTGCTTCCTCCATGTCCTCACTGTCACTGCCCTTCTTTACATCTCCATCAGTCATTTCTTGCCAAGACTACTCTAAAACCCCCACAGCCTTGTGCATCTAACCTGACGCCTTCCTATCCATCCTCCCTCTGCTACCAGAATGACCTCTCTAAACTGATCATGTCAGCCCTGGCCAGGTGGCTCAGTTGGTTGGAGCATTGTCCCATACAACAAAAGATTATGGGTTTGACTCCCAGTCAGGGCACATATCTAGGTTGTGGGTTTTCTCCACAGTCTGGGAGTACATGGGAGGCAACCAATCGGTGTTTCTCTCCCTCTCTCCCTTCCTTTCTCTCTAAATTCAATAAACATATCCTTGGGTGAAGATTTAAAAAAACTGATTATGTCAATCCTCTACTCTGAACTCTTTGATGGCTTCATGTTGCTGACACAATAGAATTCACAATTTGGCCTTTCCTTACCTTCTGCAGTTCAACAAATATTTGGTGAACTAGTGAATGCTCTCCAGTTTAGGCATCTTTTTATCAAATATTTCCTCCACTTGCTCTTCAATGATTGGATTACTGAGTGTCCACAACATGTTGAATTTTAACAATCACTATTTTTTTACATGGTAATGAACACAGTTATGGACATAGAATCTAGAGACTTGAGTTTAGGTGCTGTTCTGGCCCTTTGTCTTTCTGTGACTTTGGGAAAGTCATTTCTCTCTTCTGGGCCTCAGTTTCTCCATCTGTGTAAAAGAAGGTAGATTTAAAATCTCTAAGGCTCTTACAGGCCATGTCTATGCTGGTTCCTGATAGTAGAATCCCCTTGAGAGAAAAACTAAGAATGTTGACCTCCAGCCAGCGAAAGAGGTACATCCCAAAGTTAAGTCCTGTGCTCAGCAGATTGGAGACATCCTTGGTTTACCCACCTCACCACTTCAGCACTGTCTCTTGGAATCTCATGACCAGCCCTGCACTGAATCATTGCACTGGCATTTTCATCTGCAGTGTAATAGACCCTAGAGCTGAGACAATGGAACTCTTAGAGCCTTCAGCTGTGATCTCATCTACTGATCAAGATTTTTCTTGGCTCAGTCCTGAACAACAACAAAAGCCCCTCCTTCAGGAAATGCTGGTATTGACTCAGCATGCTCTAGGTCTAGAATTGGAGCAGGAACTTGTGTGGACCTTGTAGGCTCCAGCAGTAGAGAGAGAAAAAGCCAGACAACCCAGGAGAAGCCATCCTAAGGGCAAAGAGACTTCTGAAGGTGGAAGGCAGCAGGGTTGCTGTGAGGGAGAACTCCTTTCTTGAGAATCATCTGTACACCAGGCTCTTTCAATCTGGGCTACAACTTCACAAGGCAGGTATTATCCTATTTCCCAAACCCAGAGAGATTAACTTTTCCGAATCACATGACTACCAAGTAGCCGTGGAGTTTAAACTTTGGTCTCCAAAGACCTGCATTCTTTCCTTCATGCACCAAGAGAAGCACCTGGGAGAGATTTAGGAAGTGTTGAGAGTAAAACCAGATGCATAGGAAATAGTCACTGGATGCTTGTTTCAAGGAATCAGGCTAAATACTAATGGAATAATACTGAATCCAAAATCACCAACACTAACTATGAGAAAAACTAGAATGACATTCAGGATACTAAATAGCTTTAGGTCATAAATAAATGTTATCTTTGGGAGTGCATGAAAAGATGTTAATTCCTTGAACAGGCAGGCATGTGACTAATATGCTGGGTGTGGCATCGGGCCTCTTATCCACACAGCTGTCTGGGTAGCTAATCTGTGGCTCAAGTCTCTAGCTGCTGTCTGCCCAGAGGCACGCAGTGCTCTAATCTCCAGTATTCCAGTTAGCTTGACATTTTTGCTGAGTCTGACTCACTCACTCCCAGCCTCAATTGTTCTGTGCCAATGCAAACTTCTTTTACAGTTGGCCTACTTAGAAACACAGGATGTTAGTGTTGGAAGGGAGTTACCTTAGGAGTTACCTAGCATAACCCCCTCATGTTACAAATGAGAACATGGGCCCCAGACAAGTTTTGGTGGTGTCTGAACGCAGGTGGGTTTGGGTGTGAGGCACTATGAGACCTTGTCAGGAGGAGGAGGAGGAGGAAGCTGGGGTCAAGCTGCACTGGAGCTGGCAATAATAACTCCCCTACAGGATTACACAGGTTGTGGTGAGCTCAGGGAGCAGACCCAGCCTCCGCCGGGGAGACTGGGTTGGGATAGGGAGGCACAGTTTCAGGATCCCAGCCAAGCAGTCTGGAGTTCAGGAAAGGACTTCTGTCTCCACAGGAGAATGTGGGGCTGGGCAAGGGAATTGGGCTGAAGGTCGGTTATGAGGACTATGCCAACATGCCCAGGCAGGCAATGGGATGTGAAGAGAAAAGTCATAACTCAGAGTCCATTAGCATGTGCAGAGTTCACCAGAGACACGATAAGGACCAGATTAGTGGCAGTATTCCCCACCCCCAAGGTGGGTTGTAGTTGATGCACTCCTCACCCTTTTTTGGAAGGCTCCAGCCTGTAGCTGGAGGGTGGAAGTGACCCCAGATCATAGCTGTGGAGCCAGGAAAGACATCACTGAAGTATTCCATCCATTCTGCCTCACAAATGTCTCTTGAATGCTCCTTCCCTCTGTTTCTGTTGTCATCATCCTAAACCCCAGTTGCCACCCACATGAATTATTGCAACAGATTTTTGGTTCACCTCCTTCTCTCTCTCTCTGCCTGCAATAATGCATTCTTCTTACTGTCACCAGAGAGATTTCTTTGATACATGAGGGTGTCACTTGCTTTCTATAAATGTTGGATGCTTTACCATTCATTGCCTAGCAGCCTTTCTCAATAGGGCTTCCATGGGAGAATCAAGCTCTACAGAAAACTATTTGAGTGATTATTTTGTCAGTTCTTTCAAGGATGAAACATACCTGGCACCATTCTAGGTATATAGAAGAGAAATTGATTTGTATATGAATGCCTGGAGTCAAGAGGGCTTAATCCCCCACCCCCTTGTGCCAAGTCTAAGTCGGGCATACTAGGTCCCACATATCCTCAGCCCAAACTGTCTTCTAGTCTCATCTTCTGCCCTTCCTACCATACATCTTATGCTCTTGCCACACCAAAGCCTTCCCATGTCTTCATCATATTCTTTTTTATTTATTTTTTGTTTTTTTCTATCACCATTTAGCCCCTTATAACCTCTTCCACTTCTATTCATCCCCCTTCCCTAGCCATCACCACGCTGTTATCCACATCCATGGTTTAATTTTTATTTACTGATTTTTTTTAGAAAGAGGGAGGAAAGGAGAGAGAGAGGAAAAAAACATCAATTTGTTGTTCCACTTATTTATGCATTGATTCTCATATGTGCCCTGACTGGGGATCAAACCTGTAACCTTGGCTTATCTGGGCAAGGCTCTACCAACTGAGCTACCCAACCAGGGCCCATCATGCTATTTTTTTCATGTCTTAGCGTTCTTCCTTCTACCTGGCCTCCTCACTGATCTTGTAAAATCTCAGTCATCCTTGAAGGTCTTGCCCAGATGTTACCTCTTCTTTGAAGTGGTGCCTCTACAACATGTTAAGGTTGATTAAATTGTTCCTTCCTCTATGTGCCCATATTACTTGTGTGTATGTGTGCCACTCTATCACTCAGAGTTGGAGGTTTACTTATCTGTGTGATCTATAAAATTTTGAGCACAGCACGCAATATCCCTTCCCTGTCCCATGAACTAAATAGATGTTTATCAAACTGAATGGTCTAAAACTCCCTGGATAATCAAAAAACAATGCTAATTCTGGAACACAGGACTCTAGACATTCTGTCCATCATTATTTAGGTTTCTACATGACAGCAACTAGATCAAACATTAAGCATATCTGTCAGTGTCAGATATACAGGTATGCATGGTGATAGTGTGTGCTGGAAGAAACCGTCTTGAATTATTACAGACAAAATGAAG
The DNA here is from genome assembly GCA_004027475.1 of Anoura caudifer. NCBI lineage: Eukaryota > Metazoa > Chordata > Mammalia > Chiroptera > Phyllostomidae > Anoura > Anoura caudifer. The sequence continues at coordinate 213,444 of PVKU01001154.1, forward strand.
GGGTAACAGCTGATAGGGCCACTGGGAAGGGAGAATGGAGCTAGACAGATGTTTGGTAAGGTGTAGGAGTAGACTCCTTCAGGAGTTTGCATAGAACCAACTTTATAATTTTTCTAGGAAACAAGAAAAGGAAAATAAGGAAAAATATTTGGTAGTAGGCTTAAGTGAAGGACACATGCATCAAGAACTGATGTCTGAAATGACTCACTGAAGCTGAAATTTGATTAAAAAAAAAGAACTTACATTTGCAGAGTGCAGAACATCATCATATACATGATCTCATTTAATTCTTAGAATAACCATGTGGCAGGGGTTGAGTTGGGGTTAGGGTAGGAGTGGTGTGTGTGTGAGTGTGCGCACGCGCTGTTGTTGCAGTTTTTTCTTTACGGAGGAGATGATTAGGGCTCGGAGAGGAGAAGCGATATGTCAAACACCCACAGTAGTGACATTGAACTAAAAGGCAGGCCTGCCTGTCTCAGGTCCAGAGCCACATTCACTCTATTTCAGAACAGGAGGCAGCTCCTCTGCTCTGAAAGATGAAGGCCTTTATAAAATCAAATAGGATGACATGTAGAGGTTGTTCTGAGTCATGACTAAGAGGGACTCTCCCTAAACTCAAGACTTTTCTAGACTGTTGTAAAAATGAAGATAGAAAATCATTAGTCAGCCAACTTGCAGGGAGTAGCTGATACAGAGCAATTCTCAGCTGGAATTGGGCAAAAGTGTGACATGACTAAAGAATCTGGGGCAGGACAGAAGAGCAGAGGGTGTTTTTTTTTTTTTTAATTTGCCTGCGGCTCTGGGGGCTCCATAGGACAGCAAATGGGTGTTAGGCTGCCATACTGTTTGGTCTGCTTGGGATGAAGAAAAAGTGTCGGGAAGGTGGAAAGGAAGAGCCGGGACCACAAGAGGTCACTCAGCTGGTCCTCTTCCTCTTAGATTTATCCATGAAACTTGGAAACCGTGGGACCTTAGAATAAAAACCCATTGGCCAAAAACAAAATAAACAAACAAACTACTCTGCATAGGCCAGGCTCTGCACATGATTCCTTCCATTTAGCATCTTTGGTATGCATTTCCTGTCACCTGGGGGCACAGAGTTGGTTTAAATAACTTTGTACCCCATTGTCTAGTGCTCTGAATATATACAACAAATTTCAGAAAATGACAGTAACTATTTCAGGTTTATTAAAAACATCTTTTACATAATTCCACAGAGGAGATTTCTTGATTTCTTTTCCGTCTCCTTCAAAAGTTACCTAGATAGGTTTTTTTAATCTTCACTTATTCGTTTGTACTAATATTTATAGGACCCACTGTGGGCTAAGTGATGCTACATGTTAGGCCCTATGCTAGGTGCTGAGTACCCAAAAGTAAACCAGAGCCAGCCCACCCTCATGGAGGTGAGAGTTTAAGGTGACATGGACTAGTGTGGTAGAAAGAGACCACAGAGACTAATTTGACTGCCTCGTTTTAACAACAAGAAAAAGAAGGCCTAGAGAAGGGTAGTATCTCACTGAAGGTCACACCGTGAGTCCTTGGAAAAGCCAGATAAAGAAAACAGTTCTACTTTTCAATTAAGATCCTGATCTGAATTTATCCAGGAGGCCAAAAAAAGCATTACCTTCCTTCCCTCCTTTCCCAACTCAGTAAATCTCTTTCTTGGCTTCTTGATTATTAGAGAAAGTAAATGTTTTCCTACCCTGTCTTTTCTGGAACTAAGCATGCTCTGTTAGTAATAAACCAGTTTCCTCATTCTCTGGAACTCTGTCTTCTATATCCTTTGTAAACCTCCCATCTCCACAGAGGCCCTCAGTCTTAACAACCGCAGCTCTGGGACCAGAAAAACATGCTGCCTGTTTGATTTTTTCCACAGGAAGCAGAATGTTAACTTTCTGTCAGAAAACACCATGAAGTTCTGTTTCACTGTTGTCTAAAAGATTTATGCTGTAATAAATACTGATAATATTTAGTGTTCTCCAGAGAAACAGAACCAATAGGAGAGAGAGTGGTGGGGGAGAGAATGTGGGGCATTGGCTCATGCAGTTATGCAGGCTGGCAAGTCCAAAGTCTTCAGCGTAGACCAGCAGGCCGGAGACCCAGTGCAGAGCCAATGTTGCAGTTCATCTGCTGACAGCTTTCTCTCTTGCTAGGGAATGGTCAGCCTTTTGCCTATTCAGGCCTTTAATTGATCGAGGAGGCTCACCCACATTATGGAGGGCAATCTGCTTTATTCAAAGTCCACTGATTTAAACGCCAATCTCATCCAGAAATGCCCTCACAGAAATATCCAAGAATAACATTTGACCAAATATCTTGGCACCATGGGCCCAGCAAAGTTGACACAAAATCAACCAATGTGATACCATAAGATGAATTTTTTACAGCCCCAAGAGTCATACCAGATTTCTGACGTAGCCACGTGGATGTAGGTGCTGCGGGAACCATGGAAGTAAAGGCCTCATGAAACTGGAGATCAGCATCAGGGGAGAAGGAAGGAAGCCTGACCAAGGTGGAAAAACCATCAGGTGGACAGAAATGTTACAATTGGAAAAGGGTTTTCTTTCGGCAAACTTAGAGACACCCTACCCCTAATGCTTTTCCTACTGTTCTATTTCATAGATGAAAAGGAGGAAAATTTAAATACCAAAGACCAGATGGGTGAGACGTTGCATTACTCTGTGCTTGTGGACCAGATTTCAAACAACCAGACCTTTGGAGCTAAGCTATTTCCCCTCCTGACTCCTCCGTATGGGGGACAGAGGCAACTGGCTTCATGTTAAGGGAATTAACCCTGTGGCTGTAGAAGATCTGCGGGGGCTCTGACCCTCAGGGAAGCAGCAGCAGTCTTAGAGCTCCAAACACACCCCATGAAGGGCTTCAGAAGGGAGGGTTTTTAAAAAATTAATCCTCACCCAAGGATATGTTTATTGATTTTAGAGAGAGGGGAAGGAAGACAGAGACAGAGAGAAAGAGAGAGAGAAACAGATGTGATAGAGAAACATCAATTAGTTGTCTCCCATGGCGGCCTGACTGGGGATCGAACCCACAACCTTTTGGTGTACAGGACAACACTCCAACAAACTGAGCCACCCAGCTTGGGCCAAAAGGGAAGTTTTTATGTACTTTCAGGAAACATCTCTTGTGCCAGGCACTGTTCTATGAGCTGGCAATGCAGCAGTGGACAAAACCCACACAAATCCCTGCTGTCCCAGAGTTTACATTCTACCAGGGGAAGCGGACAATGCACAATATGATGACATGAAAGACAGCATATAGTATGCTAATGACAAATGCTAAAGCGGGGAAGGGCACTAGGAAATGCTGGGAAATGGATGTTGCCATTTCAGATAAGTTGACTAAGGAAATCCTCACTGAGAAAGTGACATCTGAGTAAAGACCAGAAGAAAGAGAGAACGAGAAATGCAGACATGTGGGGGAAGAGCATTCCAGGCAGAAGACCATTTTCGTGGGTTGAATTGTGTCTCCCAGAAGACATACTGAAGTCCTAATTCCTGGTACTCGTACAATATGCATGTCCTTGTTTGGAAATAGGGACTGATAAGAGGATACAGATACAAAAATATGTAGGGAGACTGCCATGTGATGACGGTCAGAGATTGGAGTGAGGCAGCTGCGCACCAGGACCAGGAAAGATCGACAGTCACCATCAGAAGCCTGGGGAGGCAAGGAAGGCTTCTCCTTTATGGGATTCAGAGGGAGCATGGTCCTTCCAACACCTTGATTTTTGAACTTTTGGCCTCCAGAACTAAGAGAAGATAAATTTTGTTGTTTTAATCGACCCAATTCATGGTATTCACTTACAGCAGCCCTAGGAAAGGTGTGTTTGTGCATTCCTCCCATCAGCCCTGCTCTGCCACAGGCACTCTGAAATGACCGATCTCTTTCACACGTCTGTGCATCAGTACCTGCTGCCCTCCTTGCCTGGGTATACTTTCTCCTCCCCACATTTATCTCCTAATAATGCCTACCTATCTATCAAGCCTCCACCTAGGTTTGCTTCTTCTAGGAAGCATCCTTATTCTCTCTTCTTCCTCTTCTGTCCTTACCACACAAAATCACACCCTAACACACACATACTTGCGGCTTGCAAGGGGGCACCTAATGGAGGCATGCTTCTCCTTCTCACTGCGTATCACTTAGAACTGTAATTATTTGCTTTCTCACCTACCTTTTTTACTAGATTGTAAACATCTCTGCAGCAGGGGCTGTATCTTTTATTTCTACATTCCTGGCCTACCCTAGTCCTCATCTCAAAAAAATTAAAATTATTTTTAAAGTAAGTTAATAAGCCCTGGCTGGTGTGGCTCAGTGGACTGAGTGCGGGCTATGAACCAAAGGGTCGCAAGTTTGATTCCCAGTCAGGGCACATGCCTGGGTTGCAGGCCAGGCCCCCAGTGAGAGGGCCACCAGAAAGGCAACCACACATTGATGTTTCTCTCTCTCTTTCTCCCTCCCTTCCCCTGTCTCTAAAAATAAGTAAATAAAATCTTAAAAAAATAAATAAAGTAAGTTAATAAAAACAAACCTTTGAAGTAGGGGCATCATCTCTATTTCTTCAGTTGAGGAAACAGGCTTAAAAACATGTAGGTGACTCCGTTCAAGGTCATGCAATTAATATAGGGCAGAAGAGGAGCTTAAAACTGATCTTTAGGCTTCAAAGTTGGACATTTCTTCTGTAGCTTCACAGCCACCACAATTTCTGTGCTAGAGATGCCCAAATTCCTCAAAAGTAAAATGAGAATCAAACATACTCATTTTCCAGAACAGTTGTGGGGGTGAACTGAGATCAGCTTTGGCATCACTTGGAGGTGAGTAGGTGCTGTGACCGCTGGTTTGAAGCGGTTCTCTGCAAGACTGGTAAGGATAAGGAGGCCTCTCTGTCCTTCCCTTTGACCCCAAAAGGTTTCAGCCATTGGCCAAGGAGATCATAAGAAGGAGATGTCTTCCAGGACAGAAGGGGCCCACAGATTGTGCCAAGAGTCTGAAAATCATATTGGGGTAATGAGGGAGTAGATACAAAGTTCATCTTGATCTGAGGCCCTTTCAAAGCCTAACTCCAATGCCAGGACCAAGAGCCTGGCCCCTGGAGCTGAAAATGGTTTTCTTTTTTTTTTTTTCTTTTAAAAAGGTTTTCCAATCCTACAAAAATGATTTCAAAAACAGCCCTCCTGGCACTAGGGATACTTGCTTCTGCCATTCTGAAGGGAAATGATCTACCCAGACGTGGGCCTGACCAGGCTCCCTTCCCTATCAAGATTAGGACATAGAGCTCGGAAGGGTAGAAGACAGCACATCCGTTAACCAGCCGTTTTCACATACCGTTCCTGCGCAGCATTTGGAACTGTGTGCAGCACAACAGGTTGAATAACACTGGTGGAGCAACACTATGTCCTTTCAGGATAATAAACATGACGGGGAATTTGCTACAGGCTGAAGCAGTTTAATAAATGGGGCAGATCCAGATGTGAAAATGCTGTGTGGCTTGGAACAGGCACTGAATTATGTGAAGTATGAATTTATCCCCTTCCTGAAATTCCTGGTATACAATTTATTAGTCTCTTCTTACTAATTAAGTATGGTGTTCTGTATCCAACCTTGGACTTCTAGGTAAATTCTGACCATTTGTTCATTACACAACTATGTATTGAGTACCTGCCACATGCCAGGCAGTGTGAAGAGTATAGGGGATCTATGTTCCGATCCTGAAGGAGGGAGTGGAGATTGTTTTGTAAAAATTCAGAGGGCTTCTCCATTTAAGCATCTTTGTGGGGAAGTGAGAATGTCTCCCCTCTGCATATGGAGAAAATCATTTCACATAGAATGGCTTAGTTGTGCTGTTCACTGGACTCATGATGTCATCCAGGGGTAGTTCAGGATTGGGAAGAATAGAGCAGCAGAACATGTTGCTATGGAAACTCAACATTAACACACCTTGGCTCCTTTGTGTCACCCCCAAACTACCTTTATACCTAGTGTACAGTTTCAGAACATGGAAGCTTTTTTTTTAATTTCCACACAGCTAGTCATAAAGCATTTTCCAAGGCACGTAGACAAAGGAAAAGTTCTTTGTGTTTGAGGCTATGCTAACACAGTATGGAATCCTAAGTCACAGTATGGAATCAGGATCCAGACTATCTTATCTTATTCTTTTGTGGAAGATTTCACTTTCAAATCCCTTTCTCATATTACCTCACTTTTTATTGCTACATTTTTTAAGCTCATGCTTAAGCAATCCAAAAGGGCAGAAAAAATTAATTTATAAACACTTACTTATGCCTGAAAGTAATCATGTAGGGTAGGAACAAATATCCCTATTGTTTGAATGGAAGAACTAAGGTTCAGAGGGTTTCCATCGTGTGACTGAGGTCATATGAGTAGAAATGGCTGGATGAGGAATGGAACCAGACCTTTAATTCCAAATTTGGTGTCATCCTGTTATACCTCCACTGATTCCCAGTTTTTTTCCAGCCTTTGCTATTTTACAGAACTATAAAGCTTTTCTTAAAAGCTTTGCTAAAAGCTTTGCTTTTAAAGAAAACAGCTTAAAAACAGATGACATTGATCTAAAAAAAAAGAAGAAGTGTTACAAGACAACAACAGCAGGGCATTAAACCTAGTTCAGGGCCCTTCTAAGCATGGGGCCTTGCGTGACCCAAAAAACCCATGAAGTTGGCCCTGGAGTTAGAGGTAATGTAGATAAAATACTTTGTACAGAATAGAGGCTCATTAAATTGTAGCTATAATAATTGTATTAGTTTTTGATTGCTGCTAAAGCAAATTATTACAAACTCAGTGGCTTCAAACAACACAAATTTATCTCTCAGTTCTGCAGGTCAAAAGTCTTATGGTGTTAATATCAAAATGTCAGCAGGCCCCCATTCCTTCTGGAGGCTCTAGGGGAAGATCCATTTTCTTGTTTTCTTCCAGTCTGTAGGGGCCGCCTGCATTCCTTGGCTCATGGCCCCTTCCTTCATCTTCAGAGGCAGCAGTACAGTATGTTCCCATCTCTCTTGCTTTCTAACTTATGCTGCCTTTGACACATTGCCTTCTCCAACTCTGACCCATTTCCTGTTTGAAGGTCCCTTGGAGTTATATTGGTCCCACCTAAATAATTCAGACAACCTCTCTATCACAAGATGCTTAATCACATCTGCGAAGTCCTTTTTGCCACGTAAGATAGCATATTCATGTAAGGTTTCAGGAATTTGGACTTGAACATCTTTGGAGAATCATCATTTAGGCTACTACAATAAAAATGGGATGACGGTGGTGATCATGAAGATGACAACAGTGTTCACCTTTTTTGATCCTTCAGCAGTTTCAGGATAAAGTCCAAACTCTTTTGCAAGACATGGCTGGCCCATTGTGATCTGACCCATGCCTACGTTTCTAGCTTCAACTCTTTCTACTGCCCCACATTCGCTGAACATTCCAGCAACACCGAACCACTTGTAATTCTTCTGTTGCAACCTGCTCTCACTTGCTGATGACCCTCTTCCCTACTGTTGCTGCTGCACGGAATGTGTTTTCTCATTTCCCCTCCTCAACATCCTTCTTCCCTCTCAATTCTCTTTTTAAAGTATAGTTGGCATACAATATTATATTAGTTATATTAATTTCAAGTGCTCAATATAGTGACTTGACATTTTTATATCTTACAATGTGATTGCCCAACTAATTCTAGGAATTTTTTAGCACTAAACCCAAATTTTCTTCTTTCAGAACCGTAAATCCACCACTTACCTGAGATCTTGAGTAAGTTACTTCTCTTCTGTAAGCCTCAGTTTTCATACCTAAAGAATGAAATAATAAAATATTACATACATTATTGTAAGAATCAAATGACATGATGCACAAAAAAACATTTAGCAGACTGCCTAGCAGATGTTGAGTGCTCACAAATAAATCATCTATATTTATCATTGTAAATATTTCTTGACCATTCCCTCCAATGTAATATAAGAACTTCCTCCTCTGTCCCCTTTAGCAATCAGTGCACAGAAGGTAGAAGCCTTTACTGAAATTGCCTGTTTATGCTGCTGTACTGATCATTCTTTAAGATCAGGACTTAATCATTCATGTCCATGTCCCTAATGCCTAGCACAGGGTTTGTACCTGTAGGTTAGTATTTATTGAGGCAAAATAGGAAAATAACTCTTAGGAGGGCACATGCTAATTCTATTCTCAGAATATTTCTGTAACACATTCCTTCCATTCTGACCTTCCTGCAGCACCAGTCTAAAAATATTTCATCTGCTTATTTAAATAAAAGTGCAGCATTAACAAAACTGACCCTGTTGTGCCAAATTTCCTCTTGTCTTTCTTTGTTATAGCCACTTCCTCCTTTTTTTCTTTCTACTTCCTCCTGGTAAAAGTCATCATTTTCTGTGTTATGATCCTATCTTTTTATTATTTCTTAAGAGTGACTCTCTTTTTCCGAAAATCTGAGTTACCACAAGCTTTGCAGAAAGCTGCATCATGTTGCCCATAACAAGGGAAGTCCCACCCTTCCCTTCACACCTTGTACTGAAAGCTTTAGGTCACCAGGATATCTGGACCTTGACCACAGATAGAGTCAGCATGTGCTCCTTGTCCCTGAAGGTTACAGTCAAGCTAAAGCCAGACTGAAAGCCAGAGCATCCTTGTCACACACTCAGAAACTATTTTTAAACATGAAGCCAGCTGAGCCTGTGTGCTTCTTGAGCACAGATTTGAGGAGGACAAGGGGCTATCTAAGGCATTCATGAAGTCATCCACTTGACAGGCATCACAGAGATCCAAAACCTACCCTTTCATTTGGGGAAGAGATGCCGCACAGCTTAATGGAAAGAGTGCTAACTTTAGAGTCACGACTTGGCTTTGAGCCCAGTTCCTTCATTTACCTGGCTGACTGCTCTTTGGCAAACCACCAATACCTGTAAGCTTCTCTATCTTCAACTTTAGGGTAACATTAGACCTAGTTCACTTATCTTATAGGGTAGATATACATTTTTTTAAAGAATGTAAAAATACTGGTATTTATTGGGCACTAACTATGCACCAAGCACTGGTAGGTGCATTTTCCCTATTTTATACATGAGAAAACCAAGGTTCAGAGAGTTGTCACATAGTTATTTTGCTAACACGCAGGAAGCCAGGATTCAAACACAGGGCTGTCTGATTCAAAAATCTCTGTGTATTTGTCATTGTTGTCATTTTTTTTCCATTTAATTAAATCAGACTGATACTCATGAATTATGCATCTGAAAACATTTGGAAATAAAAAGTAAAGTTTTGCACCACACAGGATAAATACTATTTCATAGGTGAAGAAACTGAGGCCCAGAGCAGTGCAGTAACTTCCCTTAGAAGCTGGAGGCATGTTTTAAATCCAACAAGCACTCAGTGGAGCTGGCATGTGTGCAGGTCACTCAGAATTTAAGGTGTGGCTGCATCCAGGTGAAAGAGGAAAATCCAATGTGGCGGGGGGCATGTATTTAAAACTGTTTTCACATGTCTCCCACTTTGTGTTGACACAATCTCAGTGAACTGTTTGGGTCACAAGAGTTTCCACGTTCCTCGTTGTCAGACATAGGAGGCCCACTGGGACTTGGCGCCAGCATGAATCCCCAGCCTCACTGTTGTCAGGCCTCCCTTGCCACCACCTACCACCAAACTTCCTCTTCTGTGGTAACGAACTACTTGCAGTTCCTGGAACACACCCAGTGGGTGGTGCCTCTGTGCCCTGTTCCCCTTGCCTGGATGGCACTTCACCCTCTGAGGGCCCAGTGATCACCTGTACCCCTTCGTGAAGACTGCTTAAATGTTCTTTCCTGAATGAAGTCTCACCTAGAGCTCGCTTCCCCCTCTCTCTCCTTGCTTTAGCTAGAACCAACCATTCTCTCCTTTGGGCCTCTAATATCTCCTCTACCTAGTTTTGTACCAATTTTACTTTTTTATTGCACCAATTTATGCAATAAAAATGTTTATTATGATGCGCTCTCCCTCCTGGGAGCATGCCCATGCCTTTCTTCCCTCTCAAGAGTACATCTCCTGAACACTTCAGGGTCCCTGCAAGACTTGTAACCAGGGGAGCAGTAAGCAGCAGTGGCTTGTCTGGGGCTGATCCCCTGAACTTCTCCCCAAGGCTCCCTTTTCTCTGACTTCTCAGTGAGCCAAAGCAGCCCTGCCTAGGCTCTCCTGTCACTTCTTGTATCCCAAGTCCTACCTTGTTTCACTGCCGCTGGCTTTAATAAACGTACTCTCAAAGTAAAAAAAAAAAAAAAAATGTTTATTGCAATAAAATTGTTCACTTACATGTCTTTTTTCAACTGATAACATGTTAAAAGTAAAACTACCTTATTTCTAATCTTATTTTTAGTCTTTAGTCTGTAGCATGGTGAGCACTTGGTAGCAGAGCCCGGTGGCTTGCTCACCCACCAGCTACTCCCAACTTGCTTATCTTTTGCCTGCTTCTTCTGTAAAGGCTGGAAAAAAGTAAACTCTCTTTCCAGTCTCCATTACAGTTATTAGGGACTGTGTGGGGGAAAAAACAGTATGGTTGTGTAAATATATATATTTATTTATTTATTTATATATGTTTAGATATTTATAATTACATATATACATAGATTCATACAGGGAATCCAGCACAAATAACAGCCCTTTTTTATGAGTTGATGGTCTATACCAAATGTTTTATTACAAAATCATGAACTTGTAATTCTGTGACATAACACTATCACACTCAAGCACACCGGATGACATTTCAGGTGAAATGTTCAAACTGCTGTCCGTCTCACGTGAGACATTCACGTACCCCACCAGTCACACTCAGTGGCGTTACTTTGGCCAGACCCTTTATATGTAGGAATGTAAATGCATAGAAAAATGTCTTGAAGAAAGACAGAAAATGTTAACAGTGATTACTTTTGGGATGTGAGATTGAGGCACAGAGAACATTGACTTTTTTGTTTTGTTTATAACTTTTTTTATAATAGTGAAAAATTGGATACAATTTAAATGTCTAACAATAGGGGAAATCAGTTAAATATATTATGCTATTTCCTTACAATAGTCTATTATGAAGCCATTAAAACTGTATTTTCAAATAATGTTTAATGACAAGGAAAATGCTCAAATATAAATTTAAGTTAAAGAAAAAGAGGATATAAAACTGAACTTATTACATAATGTCAATTTGGTAAAACTGAGCATTTCACATAATTAATTTTTTAATTTTATTTTTAATTTATTTTAATTGTTGTTTGAACATTGACTTTTTATACTTTGTAGACCTGTGCATTGTTTGAACAGTTAGATTGTATTATTTTTATTATGTAGAAAACAGAAAATAAAACCTCATGAAAGAAGATATCCAAGTGGCAAGTAAGCATATGAAAAGACAATCCATCTCGTATGTCACAAGGAAATTGTAAATCAAAACAACCGTGAGCCCTGGCTGCTATGGCTCAGTGGATTGAGCACTGGCCGGTGAACCAGTCAGGGCACATGCTTCGGTTTCAGGCCAGGTCCCAGGCTGGGGGCTTGTGAAGGGCAACTGATCAATGTTTCTCTCACACATTGCTGTTTCTCTCCCTCTGTTTCTTCCTCCCTTCCCCTCTCTGTATAAATAAATAAAATAACGTAAATCTTTTTTTAAAAAGCTGGAGAATTTCCATCCTGCAACCATAGCCCAGTTTGGCCATAACCTCGAAGAGAAGCCCCCATTGCTGGTAAATGCTGCTGTGACTTACTAGAAACCTGGACTGGCCACATTTTGGCAATATGCTAAGGTTGAGCTGATTCCTCCAACCCCTGCTGTGATCCCAACAGCTATTCAGAGCTTGGGAAAAAAAAAGTCAATAGTGCTCAAACTAGTAGCTTCAAACAGCTCACCATTAAAGAAGCTCTGCTGAATGGTTTGGTGGCCACTGAGGTGTGGATGTGGTTTTACGTTGGTAAGATTATAGGCAAATGCGGCATCATTGGCTATAATGTTTGAAGATCAATCTTTAACATCTAGTTCTTTCTGGTTTATTATTCGAATGTTCTTGGATAATGAGTGATCAGAAAGGTATTTGAATTTAAAAAAAAGATATTAAAAAAAAAAAACAGTGAAGTACCATTACCTACTAGAACGGCAAAGACCCAAAACACTGACAACACGAAATGCTGGCAAGGATGTGGAGTGGCAAGAAGGCTCCCCCACTGCCGGTTGGGAATGCAAAGTGGCACAGTCACTTTGGAAGGCAATTTGGCGATTTCTTACAAAAATAAACATGCTCTTACCATAGGAACCAGCAATCATGATCATTGGCGTTTACCCAAATGAATTGAAAATTCATTCTACACCTGCACGGTGATGTTTAAAACAGCTTTATTCATAATGGTGAAACTTGGAAGCAACAGAGACCTCTCTCAGTAAGTGAACAGATAAACTGTGGCACACTCAGACAGTGGCATATTATTCAGTGCTAAAAAGAAATGTGCCCTCAAGCCATGAAAAGACATGGAAGAAACTTAAATGTGTATGTGAAAAGACCATATACTGTGTGATCTCAGATATGACATTCTGCAAAAGACAAAACTATGGAGATTGTAAAAGGATCAGTGGTTGCCAGGGGTGAGTGGGGAGAAAGGAATGAATAGGCAGATCGCAGAGGATTTAAGGTGGTGAAACTATAATTGTGAATACATGTCACATGTATTTGTCAAAACTCACAGAATGTATAACACCAAGAATGAATCCTAATATAAACTATGGACTTGGGTAGTAATGATGTATCAACATAGGCTTACGAACTCTTATAACTGTACCACTCTGGTACAGGGTGTTAGTAGCAGGAGAGGCCATGTGGTGGGTGAGGAGGAATTCTCTGTACTTTCCACTCAATTTTTCTATAAGTCTAAAACTGCTCAAAAAAGTAAAATCTACTTTAAAAAATAGAGAATAAAAGAAACAACACCACTTTAAGACTTAGCTCAACATATTTATTCAATTTTTATTATGCCCAACACAATGGCCTAGGTACTATGAGGGTACTGTGATAATTAAAATGTAGTTCGTGGTCTAAAAAGAAACAGACCACAGTTTGTGTTCTCAAAGAGTTTAAATATAACATGGTGAAGATATAAAACTATACCATACAATAAAATAGAATTGCTAAAAAGCTACAAAAAGACACAAAGAACTGGTTACGAGACTCCAGAGAAAGGAACGATTTGCTCTGCTCTGATTAGTGGATCTCAGAATGCTTAATCGAAGCAAGAACACGTGAGTTAGGCCTCCAAATGTCAATAAGATTCTGTCGGTCAGATGTGGTGTGGCAGGAAAACAGGAAGAGCACTCTAGGCAGAGGAAACAGCATAGGTAAAGACATGGAGGCACGGAAGTGTATATAGATGTGAGAAATGGTGGCTGCCTGTGTGGCTGTGAGGGATACAGCAGGAAATAAAATTGGGATGGAAAAGTGGGATAAGTGTGTAAAATCTTGTACACTCTACGCTAAGTTGTTTATGTTAATAAGGCAAAAAGAGTCAGCACAGGTTGGCAAAGTCTGGTAGACTGGTTTGCTTGTCCTGCAGCCAGGACAGGATGAAGAGGCACAGGCTTCAGTATTCAGGAAAGGATGGGAGCTGGCACAGAAGCCCTCGGGAGCCTGCAGTCAGAGCTCCCAGGATAGAAGCAAGGCTGGGGTGGCACCAGAAGCCAACTAATAACTTCTACTGCTTCTGGGGGCTGAGCAGTTCTGCCCTTCCTGGTCAGCCTCTCTCTAGCTAGGCAAAACTTCCATAAGTAAAAATCAAGCTTTCTCATGACTGGTGTCCTCATTTAGGCTCACCTTCTCTAGGCAGAGAGAGGAGATTTCTGGGTTTTTTTTTTTTTTTTTTTCGCTCTTTCCCCTTATTCCCTCTATTCTAGGGGTTGAGTATGGCACCTGTCACTTGATCCAACTCTCTCTGATCATCTGTAATTCAGTCAAAGCATTGGTACTTTAGAATCTCTCTAAATTTTCCTGACTCTGGTCTTCTAAGCTCCTGACCTTGTAGTACTACCTTACTTTTTCTTTAATGTTCTATTTGTGTCCCTGGCACAAATAGAACATTCCCAGTTATTCCAAAATATATTGGTTTAATGGTTTGGCTCTGCATTTTCCTTTCATCTGAACCTCACCTGAGAAGCCTAAAAATAAAGTCTTGTCACCTAATATGGATGGAACTATTGTTCCTAAGCTACTTGTAACCTAATCAGGAACACACGATTTATAAACATTAAACAAAATGCAAAAAGTAAGGCATAGTGAGAAGACAATTAAAATCAGGATCTAGTTCTAGCAGTCACTAACTAGTTGAAGGACTCAGCAGGTCTCTGAACCTCAACCACAGCATTGAAGGATTGTTAGAAATCATATAGAAATCCATATGATTTCTAAGAGAACTTAGAATTCTGTGACTAAGTGCTACATTGAGGGAGAAAGGGAGAGATCTATTTGGGTGGCATTTGATGGGTACATCTTCCAGGGGAAAAAATAAGTTAAAAATGAGCCTTAAGGATGGATGGGATTTTTTATTGAAAAGACTGAGAACACTTGCCAAGTTGGAGGTAAAAATCATCAGCCAGTGGAGAGACAGGAATGAGCAGAGTGGTTTATAGTACAGCAAACACACCTGCACACAGCAGCTGGGAAGCAGTGGGGGAGAATCAGATGGGCAGGTTACAAGGATGCTGGCTGCAAGACGGAGGGGTAGTAGAGGATCCCTGCGGAGGGAAGAGTGGTCTGGGAACTGTGGACACGATGGACAGGAGGGAGAATGTTGGAAAGGAGATGAGATTGTGACTGTGGTCCAGTCCAGGAGTGAGTTAGGTAATTCAGGCAAGGGTAGCTGAAGTGTGAATGAAGAGGAAGTAGAAAATCTAAGAGGCATTTTTGAAGAAGAGGTTGAATAAAGAGGGGAAAAAGAAGGAAGCCATCTAAGTTCACCCCCAAAGGTGGAGGGTATTTCTTTGGGGGATAGTTGGTCTGCTGGGGAATTTCATAGACTCATTTTTAGACATCAACATGCCTGAATAGTTTTACTGGAAGTCCTCTAAGATGATCATGTTTCTGTAGGCAGTTAGACATGAGAATATGATTGTCAGGAGCAGATATGTAGGGTTTTTAACCATTCACACTAGGGCAGTAGTCAAAACCATAAAAGTAGATACTGTGTATGAAGGAGAATATTGCAAAGAAAAAGATATACAGATAAATTATTAGAAAAAAAGGAATAATAAGTCTTTTCCAATTCCCAGATTCGAAGTTAGCTTTCATTGTATTATTTCCATCTCTTAGAGTGTTCCTTTGACCTGTCTCACAAATCTATCTATCTATCTATCTATCTATCTATCTATCTATCTATCTATCCTGCATGAATGTTAGCAGTCTTTTCATCTCTGATTGTATACTTACACTCAAAATCTCAATGGCTGAAAATTAGTTCTTTTTTACTCTATCTGTTTCTCATTTCAATGCACATTTTATTGGCCAAAGAAAACCACAGAGCCACATCAATCTTTGAAAGAGGTGGAAAGTGCAATACTCCTGTTTGCATTAACCAAGAATGGGAATATTTGTGAGCAGTTCTAGCAACAACCACGATAACAAAAATTTTTCTTTAGACTCCTTCTATCTGCAATCATGCCTGCTCCACCCTTTTATCTGTATCATCCCTAAAATGTTTCTGGTATCAGCATTTTATAACCAGTGGTAACACAGCATATTTCCTGTGTAAACACATTTCTGCTTCTTTTCTGTTTTCTCCTTATTTTGATGCCACGTATTCCTTTGGTTCCACGGTTGGCTCCCTTTTTTCCTTTCTTTCCCTACACTTACAATCAAAACAATCTTTGCCCCTCTTTCTCCTCCCTCTAGTTCCCACTTCTTTCTTTCTCAAGAATCAATTACTTCCCTTTAAGCCCTGTCACACTTCCTTCTTCTACTTTCCCACTTCCCTATCACTCAGCATTTAAGGCCACCCCAGAGCAAAATACCCAGCTGACAAGTTATAGATATTACTCAATCCACTACTTATTCTGTTTCAGATTAATGAACTGGTTGCCCTTGAGTTTCATAGCTTGTACACATCCTAAAATTGTTGACTTGATTAATTCTAACCAGAATTAATCTTTTTTTCCATCAGAATCCCATAGAATGTTGTTTGAATTTCTAATATGACTATCATAGTCTGCTCTGTCTCAGGACTATTTTTGTATATGCTCCCTGACTACATCGTGACACTCATAGTTTAAGCTGTGATCTGCTTGCACATAATGGACATTCAATCATTGTTAACTCAATGATGAATTTTATTTTTGACTTAATTGACCATTGGTTTTGGTAACATTTGGGTATATCTTAATTCAGCAAATGGCACTTATTAGACTCTTGTTTATATCTAAGAAAAAAAGGAATATGCAGTATTTTTCTATTGATGACCTCTTTACCTTTTACCTTTCATATTAGACTGTAGTATTATTGCTTATTTACTATTCATACTGCACCTACCTTCCAAAGGAATATGAATAGATGTGAGGCAGTAAATCGACTTATTCATTCATTCACTGATTTATTCAATAGTTGCCTAATGAGTGCCTATTACGAGCTAGAGATGGGGAGAAAGTCTAGTAAGACAAGGTAGCCTCTTTCGAAATCTGGCAGCATGTGGGAGGCAGATAAGTAAAGCAATTGCTATAGTGTGATAAATGCTACTGCACAGAAGTGTCAAAATCACACTGGGACTCTATGAGAGATAGGATTCCTGGAATAGCTTTGAGGTTAAAAGGAGATAGGTAGGGAACTGAGGTGAAACAAGGGCTCTTTGTGAAAAAGAAACATGCCATGTGCAAAGACACCAAGATGGGAAAAAGTTACAAGCTCTAGGAACTGCTCAAGAAATTCTTTATGACTGGAGCATAACATACAAGTTGAAGGATAGTGGGTAAAGCTAGAAAAAATGACAGGTGTCAGATCTAAAAAGGGGCTGTGTGCTAAGCTAAGGCATGTTAACTTCAAAGTTAAGGCACATGCCTGAACTCTCCCAGTGGAGTACAGTAGGCCATTCCGGGATATAGTTCCAGAGGCTGGGTCTGGTTATGGATAGGGTGAGACTTTCCCATAAGGTGCAGGGAATGGAACTAAGATTATCTGAACATGAAGGCCCAGGGGCAAATCCAAGATTTGTTCAAAGTTGAGAGGAAAAATCAGGAATAATGAATATGAAACATAAAACACAGGACAGAGCAAAGAGGCTGAAACAGAGGGCCAGAGGTGTGATTTCTTTTTTTAAGATTTTATTATTTTTAGAGAGAGGGGAAGGAGGGAAAAGGAGAGAGAGAGAGAAACATTGATGTGCAAAAGATGTATCAATTGGTTGCCTCTCATACACCCCCAACTGCGGACCTGGCCTGCAACCCAGACGTGTGCCCTGACTGGGAATCCAACCAGTGGCCTTTCAGTTCATAGGCTGGCACTCAATCCACTGAGCCACACCAGCTAGGGCCAGAGGTAGGATCTCTGAGAGCCTCCTTTCCCCTTTCTAGGCTCCTTAAGCCAGGTCTTTCAGTCGCAGAAGAATATTCTGATCTAGTTTGGACCTGAGGCCCTCCAAAGATTTTAAGCAGAAGAGTGACAGGGACTCTCACTCTCTTCTTAATTCTAAGCACACAGCATCTTGCTCTGTCCTATGAGCCCTCCCCAGGACTCATCAGGCCCAGACTAAATCCTCAAGAAATATTTGGTGAATGACATGCACTTGCTGCTAATTAGTAAGTACAAGAATGCTTTTGTTTAGTCTATTCATATGTTATGTGAGTATAATGCCACAGGAAAATTAATTTCATACAAACCCACAAGAACTCACTCTTTTGTTTATTTTTAATAAATGTCAGCTGGAATCATATCATTTAACCAGCCATTCAAATGTAACACTAACCTCCTTTTTCAACAGTGTCCCAGGCACGCAAATTTAAATCATATGCATTAAGAAAGAAAACAGTAGAAAAGAAACCCCTTCAAGAAGAACTAAGTAAAATATAAGAACAATATAACACAACTAGTTTGGCCATTGTGTGGTATAAATCACTATAACAACAGGAACCCAGATACAGTGGCTGAGATGATTGTAAAACATGAGTTGAAACAACACAAAGCTGCCCACAAATCTTGTGTGGATGTGTGTGAGTTGCCAGTCATAATTGAGTTGGGTGGCTACAAGTCATGATGGCAACAGAAGCAGCTAAATCTCCTGGGGAGAAGCTTCACTGTTTGCCTGCCATTCTAAAACTGGGGGAGACG
This sequence comes from Anoura caudifer, assembly GCA_004027475.1. NCBI lineage: Eukaryota > Metazoa > Chordata > Mammalia > Chiroptera > Phyllostomidae > Anoura > Anoura caudifer. The sequence goes on from PVKU01001154.1 coordinate 231,782, forward strand.
TGCACTTTGGCGCAGTCCCCAAGGAGAGAAGGCTTTCTAAATAAATATCACTTGAGCAGGGTGTGACCAGCTTGTTCACATGTCACAATGGTGCCATCATGAGACAAGTCCATGTAATATAAAAAGCAAAGGAGGAAATACAAAATGCTAAGAGCTGCAGAGCCTCCCAGATTACATTTTTCCCAGCATAGGCATCAAATACAGCTTGCAGGTATGTGCATCATAGGTTGTGTCAACAGGCATTTAAACCCATATAATGATTTCAGTTATTTATATGAACATCCTGTCTAGGGTTGCAGGATAATTTTTTTATATTTAACATCAGCAGGGAACAGAAAGCAACATTATTTTTCTGCCAAGATAAGCTTTGTGGTATCATAACAAATAAGTGTTTGGCCCTGGTTGGTCTAGCTCAGTGGATTGAGCACTGGTCTGCAAACCAAAAGGTCACCGGTTTGATTCCCAGTTAGGGCACATGCCTGGGTTGCAGGCCAGGTTCCTGGTTGGGGGTGCATGAGAGGCAACACACATGGACATTTCTCTCCCTCTCTTTCTCCCTCCTTTCCCCTCTCTCTAAAAATTAATAAATAAAATATTATTTTTAAAATTAGTATTTGTTTTTTGTCCTGGGTTCCTGGCCCATAGCTCCTAGAGCCCTTGGAGTGATGAGTGTCTTTCGTATACTAATAAGATGACTGGTGGCCCTGTAGGTAACTTCAGGTTGGGGGTGGTGGCCAGAAAGACCAGGCCTTGATCAGAAGTCTAAAATTTTCAGGTTTATCCTCTCCCCTCCCCTCCCCAACCCCCCTCCAGCAACCTCCAGACAGGGGAGAAAGGCTGAAGATTGAGTTCCATCACCAGTAGCCAGTGATTTAATTAATCACACCTGCATAATGAGCCCTTCATAAACACCCCTAAATTGTGGGTTTGGATAGCTTGCAGGATGGTGAACATGTTGAAGGTCTGGGAAGGTGGCATAGTCTCACTCCATGGAGACAAAGGCTCCTGTATTCAGGACCCTTTGAGACTTTGCACTATGTATCTCTTCACCTGGCTATTCATGTGTATCCTTTATAGTAAACCAGTCAACATAAGTGACTTCCTGCATTCTGTGAGCCATTCTAGCAAGGTATTGAACCTGAGGAGATAATGGGAATCCCTGATTTACAGCTGGTTGGTTAGAAGTACAGGTGATCTAATACTTGTGTCTGATATCCAAAGTGAGGAGTCTACTGGGACTGAGCCCTTAACCCTACTGTGTCTGCCTTGGCTGGTGTGACTCAGTGGACGGAGTGCTGGCCTTCGAACTGAATGGTAACTGGTTCAAATCCCAATCAGGGCACATGCCTGGGTTGTGGGCCAGGTCCCCTGTAGGGGCCACTCAAGAGGTAACCACACATTGATGTTTCTCTCCCTCTCTTTCTCGCTCCCTTTCCCTCTCTAAAAATAAATAAATAAATTTTTTTTAAAAAAAGAATGAGTAGTTTTCATGGGGGGAGAAGAGCATTCTAAGAAAAGGAAAAGTATAAATTCTAAACTTAAGGTCTTTGAATTTATCAGTATAATTATTATTAATACACTAGTGCAAGGTGTCAAACTCATTTTCACCGGGGGCCACATCAGCCTCACAGTTGCCGTTAAAGGACCAAATGTAATTTTAGGACTGTATAAATGTAACTACTCCTTAACTATAGGCAAGGAGCTCTGCACTGCCACCAGGTAGCAACAAGGTGGAGGGCGTGATTTGGCCCATGGGCCTTGTGTTTGCCACCTTTTTATGAGTGGAAAAATGTTAGAAGACTCACTTATGAATAATATTCATGCATATTTACTATAAATTTCTGGGGGAAATGCCCTTAATTTTGTCCATCAATGGACAAACATATAGTAACATACAGTATAGTAACCATTTTGTTTTTATGATTAGTTTCTTCTACAAATTACAAATCCTTTCAGAAGAAAGACATGTGACTTAGTTTGTAACCCCACAACTTGTACACAGTAGGTTTCTCAGTTCATGGTGATGAATGACTGAATGATTGTCTCTGTGTCATGATCTTAATAACGTGATTTTCAAGCCAAGTGAGATAGGAAATACTTGGGAGCAAGCTCACCTATCAATTCTACTTGCAAAGCATGAAAGTGATTACCACAATAAAGATTAACTTTAAAAAAAGAGAGTGATTACTTCCTCTTTGTCTGTGTTTTGACCCTGTTTTGAAATATCCCAAATTTGTCCATTTACTATATTTTTCAGACTATAAGGTGCACTTTCCCCCACCAAATTTGGGAGGAAAATAGGGGTGTGTCTTATAGTCCTAATGTAGCTCACGTGGCTCACTGTGGGGGGGCGGGGGCAGTGGTGGAGCAGAGTCAGAGGTTATTAAATATTTTACCACATTTTTTGCTTCAAAATTTTTTTTACTATTTTCCTCCTCTAAAACCTAGGTGCATCTTATGGTCTGGTGCCTTATAGTCCTAAAAACATGGTACTTGACTAGACTATATTGAGTTTCTGTTATATACCAGGGCTCCTATTTATAGATTTATTTTCAAAGAGAAATATATTAATTTCTTGGTTTTTAAATATATATATTTATAAGTTAATATTAGGGAAAGGAAGTTTGCACTTAAATAATACCAACCATATTCTTGCTATAAAATATATTTATATATCTGACCTATTCAATATCATGTAATTCTTAGTCCTCACATGAATCTGAAAAATAATCTTCCCCCTCCCACCATTCTTTTTACAGATAAGAAAACTGACACTGGAAGGTACAAGGTCCAGGTCATGTGCCTAATGGGTGAAACACCGCAATTTAAACAGAGCTTTGTGCTCCTTCAAAGCGCAGGCGCTTTCCCTCGCATTGCACTACCTCTTCAGTTTGCCTTCATATGGCTAAGCAGGTTGTTAGTAAAATACTTAATGAATCCATGAGGAAGACCATGTCTGAATGACTAAAAAGTGACCATTCAACAAACAGCCCACACAGCACACATCTAAATGTTCATTTTAAACTAATAGATTGGCTCAGTGGGTTGGGAGTAATCCTCCAAAGCAAAAGGTCTCTGTTTTGATTCCCGCTCAGGGCACATCCCTGGTTGGGGGCATGCAAGAGGCAACCTATTGATGACTCTCTCACACATCAATGTTTCTCTCCCTCTCTTTCTCTCTTCCTTCCTTCCTCTCTAAAAATAAATAAATAAAATTTTAAAAGTAATAGATTGCCCTGAAGATAACTGTGGTAACTTAACCAATTTATCACCACAAATTTGCTTTTCTTGGAAATACAGTTTATGGAGTCTCCGAGCACAAAATGATGTAAAAGTTTGCCAGTTTTATTGATGCAAATGATCCAGCTTGATAACTCAGGATGACTTTTTTTTCTTTCTTTCTTTTTTTTTTACTCCTTTTGCTTGGTTGATTATTTTTTGGCCATTTCTTCAATCCATTGCTTCTTAACAGCATGACCTAGAGTGTTGGCAACAAATGATTAACTTGGCCAATCCAAATGACTAACTTGGATAAGAATACTAAATTGACAACCAGAAAGTAAATCAGGATCAAATTCAAAATTAAATTCCCAGATTGTTAGGTTATGCTAACACTAGGCCAAAAGTCTTCAGAAACTTATCGAGGTAATTCCCAAGTGTTGCAAGTAGATACAGGAGTGGAGGAGGAGGATGGGATGGAAAACTATCCTGTAACCATCTCAGGAATGAGAGGATTGTATGATACACACCCTATTCTGTACAGGATACGCAAATCTCCCAAGGGCAGTGCCACAGGGCAGCACTGGCTGAGGTCCTTCACTGGTTCTGGCAATTCACAGATGGATTCAAAATGCTGGAGTGCATGTTGAGTAATTTCTTTGGACTCCTCTTCCTTAGAGCCTGCTCTTTGAGCCCTTCTCTTGTCTCCCTTTGCTATCCAGGAGCATGTTAGACACAAGAGCAAGGTTTCTGTATGTATGAAATCCTATCTCCCTACCTTGGGGAGTTAGCAGCAGGACATGTCAGAAGCAGTGGAAGGTCTTACCTCTAGGGAATGATCCAGATAGAAGCATTCTACTCAGGATTGGAAAGGCATCAGATATTCCAGCTCAGTCCCAGGACAGCAGGTGAACATTAAGGAACAGATAATCTCTTCAGTCAGGCACTCAGTAGTGCAACTCAAACAGCCTGAGTTCCCTAACTTGGACTGTTGGGAAGGCCACACAAGTTCCTTGACAAAGTTCTTTAAGAAACTGAGGAAATGGGCCTAATAAAAATTTAACTATAGGAAGACTGTGAAAGCCGAAGAGCAGGATTAGCCTGTTTGGGAGACTAGCAGTCATGGCTCGGCCTGCTCAGTCCTCCCCACTACTTCAGGGCAAGCAGCCTCAGCAAGCAGGACAGTGTGGCTGAAGACAGGAAGCCTGAACGAGACTGGTCCATGCTGCACCCCACAGCCCGAGAGTGTCCCTGGGAGCCACAGCAGGAAAAGGAAGCTGAGACTGTAAAATGAAGAGATGGGCACTCCCGCTTCTGGGCATTTCATGGAAACCTCTGGGATGGGAGAGGCCACGCTAGGACTGCCTGGGAGCAAGGGACCTGGGTGGGGGCCAGGATTCCTGATTGTAGACTGGGTACTATTTTGCTTCCTTACAGTGATTTTGTATTGATTTGTTCTCATCCTTTGCATACTGGGTTGTTGTTACTGTTGTTTTTAATCAAATCTTATTTCTGATGGTATCTGTGTTTTATCTATATTTACTCTTATGTGATAAGGTTGAAAACAGTATAGCAAAATGGTTAATAATTTGGACCCTGGAGCTAGAAGAGTTCAGATCTTGACTCTACCATTTACTAATTTATATGTCCTTGAGCAAGCTCCTTAAGCTTGATTTTCCTAAGCCTTGATTTTCTCATCAGTAGAATGGGAATAATAGAATTTATGTCACAAAATTGTTATGAGGATTAAACGAGATAATGTATGTACAGTTCTTAGACCAGTATGTATAGTAATTCTCAATAAATGTTATTCTTTATTACTATTATTATTGTGTCTGTAAAGTTAACAAAGTATAATCATATGTATTTTTTCATTGTAAGTATTTAGTGTTGACATACAATGCAAGTAAGGGTGCAAAAATGGATTGATAAGGTAAGAGAGAGATTGGTAAAGCAGAGGTTCTTCCCTTGTCCTTTCTCTGGGATCTAATATTACACGAACTTTATAAGCCATCCCAAAGCTCTGGGTTTTGTGTGCTCTCCTCACCCTAACCCTCCAAGAGCTATCAGCTCCCCGCTCTCAACTTCTTTGTTGGAAAGTCCCGCCACAGGCCCCATCACTGTTCCAGCACAGCCCTGTCTCCATTTCACTTAGTCATTGAATCTTTTTCTATTTTACTCAGGAAACAGTCGAGCCCCTTGAGGGCAGCAAAATCACAGCCTACGGTGCTCACTCCCTAAGCAGGGCCTGTCTCTGGAGGAAATGCCTAGTGCCGGGGTGGCAAGCACAGGCAAATGCCTCGAGGTCACCCACAGTGTTTCCACCACTCCTCCTCCTTGCAGCCTCTCCTGTATGTGGCTGGGAAAGTCCAGTTCAGTCATCTCTGAACACCTTTGCTATAAGAGCTCAATCTTCCACTGGTTGCTTTTGGTGGGGAGAAGCAGTTGAAATAACTGTCCCCACCCACACCCAGTATTTCACACCCCTTTACTCAAACCCTCCAAAATGCTCTATTGCCTTGGAGAAAAATACACCATCCCCACCCCCACCCTGTCCTGTATGGTTCAGTGGGTTGGGTATCTGTCCAGAAAAGTGAAAGGTCACTGTTCCATTCCAGGTCAGGGCAATGCCTGGATTTTGGGCCAGGTCCAGGTTGGGACTTGCAAGAGGCAACCAAATGACATTTCTCTCCCTCTCTTTTTCCCTCCCTTCCCCCATCCCTGAAATCCCCCCAAACTAATCAGAATGACAGACTCAGCCTGCAGAAGGGTGTGCACACGGAACACTTATTTTTGGTGTACTCTTCCAAAAAGGTCCTCCAGGCACCAGTCATCTATTAAAGATGATCACCCCATCAGCGTACTTCCTCTCCCACACTCGTGAGAATGGCACATGAAGAGACAGGCAGGTCTGGCTTGTACATTTATTTGCTAAGCCACTTAAAACAAGATTATTACAAACTTAATCAGTAGAATATAATCAATAACTAGCATTAAATAAGCAGATAGATTTTAAATTTCCTAAAATTCCCCCGAATATTTTCTCTGCTACCAAAGTCCTTATCTTTCGAATACGCTCTACCTCACTCATGCCTGGTGAAAAAAAATTAGGAAACTTTCTGTCCACAGCCTCCACCAGTGTCCTCTGATTCATCTTTGCTTCTGCTCTAGCCTTGGAGCACTGCTATGGGCTCCACTTCTAGTTCTGTCATTCTCGGTTGCACGTTCAGCAGCTTAACATTTCTGAAATCCAGTCTACATGTCAAACACTCAAACTCCTAACTGACAGGAAATCCAAATCTATACTTCAATTCCTTCAGCATAGTTGTCTTTTTCTTCTCACTGATCCAGTGTATTGACCCTGGTTATCATGATTTCTTCCCTGCTGCCCCCAACCCAGAAATGGAACTGACTTTAGGGTCAGTGTCCTTAGAAGGTCTTCCGCTAGCCCTTCTTCATTGCTTCACAGAATTTCCATCCCTTTCCAGTGATGGCAGCTGCAATAATGGCCTCAGTGATGGCAGCTGAATAATGGCCTTCAAATATCCCTGGAACCTGAAAATGTTACCTTATTTGGAAAAAGGAGTTCTGCAGCTGTGATTCAGCTAAGGATCTTAAGATGGGCAGATTATGCTAGATGATCTGGGTGTGTCCAAAATGCAATCACAGCCTGGCCAGGATGGAGGCATAGGTAGATACACTTTGCCTCCTTGCACAACTAAAAGAAGGACAACAAATTTAAAAACAAAAAATAAGCAGAACTACCAGAAAAAATCAAATTGTATGGAAGGTGGAAAACGAAGGAATTGGAGAAGAAACATTCATCCATACTAGTAGGAGGGGTGGAAACAGGCAGCCGAGGTGGAGAGGACTCACAGCAAGATGGCATCTGGAGGACCAGGGCAGGCAAGGTGGTGGCTGGTGGACCAGTTGTCCCACATTTGTGTGTGGATAAACCAGGAGGAACAACTGGGGAGTGAGACAGGCCACACAACCCAGGGTTCCAGCCTGGGGAAATAAAGCCTCAAAACCTCTGACTGAAAAAACCTGTGGGGTTGAGACAGTGGGAGAAACGCCCAGCCTCACAGGAGAGTTCATTGCAGAGACGCAGAGGGTCCTAGGACAAACACAAGACCTGGGAATCACCCACCTGGGAATCAGCACCAAAAGGGACTAATTTGCTTGTGGGTAGCAAGGAAAGTGACTGAAAGTCAGCCTAGAGTGGAGCAAGCGGTATTGTTCCCTCTCAGAGCCCTCCCCTCATACAGCGTTATAACGCATCCACATGGGTTGCCCCACCCTGGCAAATAACTAAGTCTCTGCCCCTTACTACATAACAGGAATGCCAAGACAAAAAAATATGGTACAAATGAAAGAACAGATCAAAGCTCCAGAAAAAATACAACGAATCAATGAGATAGCTACTTATATGATACAGAGTTTGAAACACTGGTAATCAGGATGCTCACAGAAATGGTTTAGCATGGTCACAAAATAGAGGATAAGTGAAGGCCATGAAAAGTGAAATAAAGGAAAATATACAGGGAATCAACAGTGAAGGTAAGGAAATTGAGACTCAAATCAACAGTTTGGAGCAGAAGAAAGAAATAAACTTTCAAATAGAACAGAATGAAGAAATAATAATTCAAAAAAATGAGGAGAGGCTTAGGAACCTCCAGGACAATTTTAAATGTTCCAACATCCAAATCATAGGGGTGCCAGAAGGAGAAGAGGAAGAGCAGGAAATTGAAAACTTATCTGAAAAAATAATGAAGGAGAACTCCCTCAATCTGGCAAAGGAAATAAATAGACTTACAGGAAGTTCAAGAAGCTCAAAGAGTTCCAAAGAAGTTGGACCCAAGGAAGCAAACAACAACGAACATCAAAATTACATTAGCCAAGATTAAAATGAAGGAGAGAATCTTAAAAGCAGAAAGAGAAAAGGAGATAGTTACCTACAAAGGAGTTCCCATAAGACTGTCAGCTGATTTCTCAAAAGAAACCTTACAGGCAAGAAGGGGCTGGAAAGAAGTATTCCAAGTCATAAAAGGCAAGGACCTACATCCAAGATTGCTCTATCCAGCAAAGCCATCATTTAGAATAGAAGACAGATAAAGTGCTTCTCAGATAAGGTCAAGTTAAAGGAGTTCATCATCACCAAGCCCTTATATGAAATATTAAAGAGACTTATCTAAGAAAAAGTAGATCAAAAACATGAATAATAAAATGACCACAAACTCACAGTTATCAACAACTGAACCTAAAAAAAAACAACCCAAAAATGAAAATGAACTAAGCAAACAACTAGAACAGGAACACATTCACAGAAATAGAGATCACATGGAGGCTTATCAGCAGGGAGGGGGAAGTGAGAGAATGGGGAAAAAGATACAGGGAATAAGAAGCAAAAATGGTAGGTACAAAATAGACAAAGGGAGGTTAAGAATAATATGGGAAATGGAGAAGCCAAAGAACTTATATGTATGACCCACGGACATGAGCTAAGGTGGGAGAACGATGGTGGGAGGGGGACACAGGGCAGAGGGGAATAAAGGGGAGAAAAAAATGGGACAGCTGTAATAGCATAATCAATAAAGTATATTTTTTAAAAAAAGCAAAATACAATCACAAGTATCCTCAAAAGGAGAGGCAAAGGGAGATTTGACCCAGAGAGAATGTGATGTGAAGCTAGATAGAACAGAGAGATTGGAAGATGCCGGCTTCGTGGATTAGAGCCACACAGCCACAGCTCAGGAATGCTGGAAGCCATCAGACACTGGAAAAGGCATGGAGCAGATTCTCCCATAGAACCTTCTCCCGAGGGACAGTGACCTTGCCGACACTTTGATATCATCCCAGTGATATTGATTTCAGGCTTCAGGCCACAGGACAGCTGCGGATAAACCTCTCTCTGGGTGGTTGTTTTAAGCCCCCCAGATTGTGGTGGTAATTTTTTGTAGTAGCCACAGGAAACTAGTACGACAGCCATGCCCCAAACATCTTTCTATGGCCTTTCACTCACTGTTGCATATTCACTCAGCTTAATTTCAAGTAACTCTAATTACCATCTCCCTCCTTCCTCTCTTTTCCAAGAAGGAAACCATTTTTGCAAATAGCAGCATATGACATTTTTCAAAAGTTCTTTAGAAGATTTAGGCTTCTGAGGTAATGCTGTCTCTTCTCTCTTTTCTTTTACTGTCTCTCTCAGTAATTAATGGAGAAGAAAGTATTATGAAACCTAATGTACTTGGTGGTCTCTCAACCAAAACTCTTTTAATTAACCAATACTTCTGAGATCTTCAGTACAATAGTGGTCTTCATAAGGATGCCCTTAAGACTTGTAAAACCCTGAAAAGTTTTTTTGAGACACTGAAAGAAAGGTTAAATTTACCAATTTCTCTATATCTTTAGAAAAGGCATAGCTATTTAACCTGTCTAGATCACTGAATTGTCTATATGCTACACAGAGAGCGTCTTAAAGCCGGGAGACTGATAGGCTGGTGAGAAGTGGGAGAATCAAAGGGTTGGAGATCTCAATGAGATAATGGTAAAGTCCAAGGAATGGAAAGGCTGGGATGGAAAGGGACTGATTAGAGGAGTTTAAGAGTTGACACAGTGTAAGTGTTGGGGCTGTTGTGGGCAATGTCAAGGTCCCCAGGGAGGACTCCTGTAGGTTAAGGAGAATGGTGGCAAAAGGCATTGGTGTCAGGAGGTCACAGACCTGGGAACTCTGCACCAGGTTGGTATTCTATGTGTGTGCTGAGTTTGTCTAGGATGCTCAAACTTAGGACAGAGAGGGGAGATGGGTAAGAGGAGCACTGTGACCAGGACAAAAAAAGTCTCAGTAAAGGAAGACTAGTAATGTTGAAGGATGTCGAAGGATGCTGCAAGGATGTATGTGGGAGGGGAGACTTCAAGAAGTGTTTCGTTTTTGGTTTTTCTTTAATGAGGTGAAACGAATTAGAGAAGTGAAACATGGGGAATTATAAAAAGAGGCTGCTAAAATTGTGGTAAAGGAGTTACTATTGAACTTCAGAAGAGCAGTTATCCCATAATGACAAAAGCCAGTATTCTAGAGGTTGTTCTCTAAATCTTTCCCTTTTCCTTTCCACTTTTAAAGTGGATTGAGCCTTCATTGCCTTGTGTGCAGATGGGTTTTTCCGATTTGAAATTTATTCCATTCCAGTCCTCCTGCATTCCACCACCAGATAAACTTCCCTTAAATGCATGTCACCGCATTGGTCAAAATCCTATCAGCAGAAAGTCAAGAGCATTGCCCAGAAGAAAGTGACCCAAGACAGAGGGGTTTCCACAGATGCAGGGCTTTCAGGGCTGAAACCGGGAAAGTCTCAGGCAAACCAGGATGAGTTGGTTAACCAAGAGAATTCATTTCAAGGGAAAAGAAGTCTCTATTGTTACCCAAAGATCCAGTGAGTTAATAGAGACCTCAGAATACCTCCAAATACATATCACCACTAAATGTAAGACCAAAACATAAACACAAGGAAATCAAAGAACCAAATCACAGACAATTGTAATATCTTATAATTGCCTGGTTAACCTAATAAAATTTCCAAAGCGAAAACTGAAGCCCCAAGCAAAACATCAAATTCTACATGTAAGGTTTGTTCACTTCACTAAATGTCAATGTTACTTCTATAAAAAAACCCCAAACAGAAAAAGCAAACAAACAAAAAAAGCTGCCCCCCCAAAACCTGATATACAGTCTAGAACCACATTGCTGGTATGAGTCACAGGGTGACCAACTGCCTCAGTTATAGCATGAAAAGTCTCACATCCCGGGTACCTCAGGTTGGTTGATTATCCATGACCTTACTAGCTTTTGTAGGAAGTGTAATAGAAAAGAGGAATTCTTTATTGACTTGGCTTCTCCAGATTTTCCATCAATCTATCATAATTGTTTAGATTTCATCTTCTGTGAACCAAAAGAGTATTTCTATCAAGAGATCACTTATGATAATGTTAGGGTAACTGGTTTATTAAATAGAAAAATATTAACTATAAAAACTCTAATCAAAATGATAGTAAATCTTGCCAAATTAAACATATTCTTACCATAAGATTCAGCACTCACAGTCCTTGATATGTATTCAAATGAGTTGAAAACTCATACCTACACATGAATATTTATGAAAGTTTCTTTATTCATAATTGCCAAACTTAGGAGCAAACCACAATGTCCTTCAGTGGATGAGTGGATAAATAAGCTGTGCTACATCAAGACAGTGGAATATTTACTATTCAGCAATAAAAACAGATGAGCTATCAAGCTACAAAAAGACATGGAGGAATCTTAAGTACACATTGCTAAGTGAAAGAAACCAATATGAAATGGCTACATACGCATGATTCCAACTAAGGAACATTCTGGAAAGCACAAAACTACAGAGGCAATAAAGAAATTGGCAGTTGCTAGGGGTTACAGGGAAGGGAGAGATGTATAAGTACAGGGAGATTTTTAGGCCCGTGAAACTATTCTTTATGATACTATAATTGTTCATACATGCCATTGTACTTTTGTCAAAGCCCATAAAATGTGCAACACAAAGAGAGAACCCTAAAGTAAATTATGAACTTAAGCTAATGGTAATATATCAATACTGGCATATCAATTGTAACAAATGTACCACTATGATGCAAGGTAACACATAATAGGGGAAATGGGTTGGGATGGGGGTGAGGGAATATATGCAAACTTTCAGCTAAATCTATCTACAAACTAAAAACTGCTCAAAAAACTAGTCTATTAATCAAGTTAAATACCATGTTTTTCCCAACAGAATATTAAGCAAAAATATGAGAATTTTACAATTAAATTATTTATAAAATGAAAAAATTGAATGATAAATATATTATTGCAATATATTAAAACTGAAATAACATCAATACATCAACTATCTTTTATTTTTTAATTTTTTATTCTTATTGATTTTTAGAGAGAGAAGAAGGGGAGAGAGAGGAACATTGATTTGTTGTTCCACTTATTTATGTATTCATTGGTTGACTCTTGTATGTGCCCTGACCTGGGATCAAACCCACAAGTTTGGCAGGTCTGGACATTGCTCTAACCAACTGAGCTACCCGTCCAGGTCTCAAATGTCTTTTAAAAAATAAAGTTATAAGGTAAACAGTAAGAAACTAGAGAAAAAAAATGCAACGATATGACAATTGAAGGGTTGATAATTTTATTGTAAAATGAACTATGATACTCTGATGAAGTAAGCAAACATTCTAATAGGGCCCAGTTATGGGCTCAGACACTTACTGACTGTGGAAACTTGGGCACTTTATGTAATTTCCCCTAAGCCTTAGTTCGTCATCTATAAATTCAAGGTAATAACAGTATCTACTCATTAGTGACGCTGTAAAAATTCAATGAAATAACTTAAGCAAAGTTATCAGTAATGGCAAATAAAATTATGTGGAAATTACTAAAATTTTAATAATAGTTACCTCCAGATGGTGGATTTTAGTGTAATTTATGCCCTCTATACTTTTCTGTTTTTAATTAAAATATATATGAATATATTAAAATTTTCTTACAGAAACAATGAGGTGATTTTTATTCATTATATGCAAAGAAAAAAGAATAAAATATTTTTGTATTATTTGAAATTTTATAGTGAGAATGTATTTACTTATTATTTATGAAACTTTAAAAAATAGATTGCCAGAAAAAAACAGATTGCCAGTGTAAACTAAAATATCAAAAGCAATTAATATCTGGATGATAGAATTCTAGTTGACAGTTTCTTCGGTACAATTTTTCTCTGTTTTCTAAGTGCACAACAAAGAGAATACTTGTATAGTAAAAAAATTAAAAAGAAAAATTATAATGTAGATCATTTATTGACATTGAAATAGTTCTACAGATTATGCAGTGGAAAAAAGCTACAAAACAGAATGTTCTGATTTTAATGTTAAAATATGCTCACATTTAGTAAAAAACAGTGAAAGCACATGCACCAAAATGTTAATTGTGCTTATCTTTGGGTCATAGAATTATGGCTAATTTTTGTTTTACATTGTATTTTTTGTGTGTAATTCTCATTACTCATGAATTTTAAAATGAGATTTTTAAATAAATTGTTGTTAAATAAACTTAGAAAAGTTAGAAGTACATAAATGATAGAAGAAGAGATTGTTTGGGTTGGAACCCGTAGGCCTTCATATTAGAAAATCAGATAGCATGCTAGGATAATAATGTGGTTCCTACAACTGGAATGTAGGAGGGACCAGAGAAAAAATGACTTCTGAATGTATATAGAAAAAAATAAGGCTAGGGTAAGTGCCACACCTGTGTAGGCTGTCTGCCATCCCAGGAACTTGTACCTAAATGCTGCTGTGAATTAGCAAAACCAAGAATTCACAATGCCAACATCTGTCTTCTCTAGGTCATTGATAGGCCTCCTTCCTTCCTGCAGATCAAACACCTGTCCAGAGCCCTAGATGTATGCCATGACTCTTGACATTTCCATCTCCTGACTCCTAAATCAAGTGAGGGCCAGCTCTACTCATCAAGACAGGCTTCATTTTAAAGAAGGTGTGTGCCTCTCATTTGGCTTGGCATTTCTTCAAATTCCAGGCTTCTGCTGCTGAGACTGTTCTAGTCCAAGTAGTGAGTACCAGCCAAGGCCAGATTCTGCTCCCACTGTAAGTATGGAGCTGCACCAATGTGCACCTAAGTGCCTTTGTAGTGTTGGGTCTCTCAGGGGTACTTTTTTCTGGTGCCAGAAATGGTTCTCCACCTCTACCTATTGGTAATCACTACCTGAAGCTTTGAGCAAGATCCTCTCTCAGCAAGAGTCCCAGTCATGAAGTCCTACCTCCTTAATCCTAGTACGGTGTAAGACCACACCAGGTACTAATCATGCACTGTTACACAGGAACTATCTGACCAGGGTCCTGAATCATGCATGTAGTTGCACAAGTTTCTCACCAAATACAAGCAAAAAAGGCAGCCAGTCCTGACAAATGCCCATTTTGTATTGCCAGCTCACACTGGCCCCAAATCCTATCAGGTCTCTTGCTCCAGCAGCTGGGCTAGAAAATGTGGACTGCCCAAGCAAATACATTTGCCCTTCTGACATCAGAATATCCCAAGTACTAACAACAGAGCAGAGAAGAGGCGAAAAAGATAAGACAATTACAGAAGTTAACCAAAGACAAATGTTCCCAGAGATAACTGACAGGGGAAAAAATCTCTCAGCCCACTTCCATTTATTGTATGATGACTTCATTCCTCCACAGAATTTCCTGCAGAATCAGTGTTTCTGTAAAATATCCATTTTGTTCTAGATCCACTTCCGAGTTCCTTTTTCTTTGCAATGAAGGCTAGAAACCTTGAGCTCCCCCTGGAGGTAGGAGTATGCCTAGTAAGAGTCTCTGGACTGTGGCTCTTGACTCATCCCACCCAGTTCACCCCAGCAGCAACATTAGTTAACTTGGTTGCTGACTTTCACCCATTTCCAGTCAGCTTCTAGGTGGCCTGTCTACAGCCTACAACACCTGACTTGGTGGTTCCATCCTATTTATATTTTAGCGACTCTAGGCTTGATAGTACAAAGGGTCCCTTGTCCTGCTGCATAAACAGCACAATCTGTGTTCCCAGTTTTTTCTTCCATCTTCTCCTCTAATACATACGATTCCTACTTGACATCTCTTAACATGCTCCCTTCCTCCATTTCCTCATTATTGCTGTTCATATTACCTAGAATTATTTTCCTCCCCTCAGCCCTTAGCTCTTTATGAAAATCTTTTCCATTCCTTAAAAGCCCCAAGCCCCAGGCTAGCTGCCCCACACCCACTCTGAAATCCTACAGAAGTCATTCACAAAGCACTTACATATACTGCTTTCTATTTTAGTTATCTCTGTGTAGCTTATCTTCCTGTGTCCAACCAAATACCCAGCATGTCATGTCTAGCTTGCTCAAGATAATCATTAGATAAATGTTGAATTAAGATGTGGAAGGATAATTTCAAACCTCCCATTTTCTTTTTTTATTGATTTGAGAGAGAGAGAGGAAGGGAGAGAGAAACATTGATGTGTTGTTCCACTTATTTATGCATTCATTGGCTGATTTTTGTATGTGCCTTTACTGGGGATGGAACCCACAACCTTGGCAATTATCTGGACATCACTCTACCAAGTGAACAACCCAGCCAGGGCCTCATACATCCCATTTTCAAAGAATAAAGATAACTACTATGTTTTTTTTTAAAGGAAAGAAATTATGGAACTGTGCACCTGAAATGGTTATAATTTTGTTAACCAGTGTCACCACAATAAATGATTAAAAGGAAAAAAAACAAAAAAAAAGAAAGAAAGAGAGGAGGAGGGAGAAACAAGAGGAAAATAACACGAAGATAAATGTCATGAGATTCACAATGTGTTGGGGAAAGAGCACTGGACGAAGGAGCAGGAACATGGACTCACAGCTCACTTGGCTCTTAATGAATTAAATGACCACTAAACTCTCCCTAAAGAACCTAGGAAGCAGGTTACGTGAAGTCTGAAGCTTGTTGCCATGCTAAAATTGTACAACCATCTCCCCATTTGGGCATACTGACAGCTGATTAAATAAGATAGCATCAGATGGCACCTGCCACAGAGCCTAGCATGAGCTGTATGTTAATAAATGTTAGTTCCTCTTTTCTTCACACATACTAAAAATGTGCTGCAACATTCTTAACTTTAAGAAAGGGAAAAGCTTGTCTTTATTCATTGAGGACAGATGCATATAGGAATATTTGTCTCATAATATAGCAATAGAGAACTATACAACTTGTTTAATCAAAAATATTGCAGAAACATTTGTTCTTCCCTCTGGATGTGTACTTTGTGAAAGAACCTTTTGGGGATTGGGTCTCTCAATAGGCTGAAAATGTCTTCTTATCATTTTTTCCTCTAACTCTTGCCATATGACATTTTAGATATAAGTTTCCGTTCTAGCAACTGGAGGGAAACTGAAAAAGAGGTATGGTAAAACAAATTCTTAGTCAGCCACGTCATGGTGTGGAGGAGCAAGAAACTTTCCTCTACCTACCACGTTCTTTTGGCTTGTCTAATTATGGAATTGACATAAGACAGATTAGCAAGAGAAAATAACCAAATTTACACACACATCTGTGTGGGAATCACATACATGAGAGTCAGAGATCCCACATGTGTAAAAGGTTCAGAGACAGAAAGAGGGACTGAGGTACATACGACATCCTGAGCTAGGGACTGTGGGGGCTTCAAAGGGTCATTGCAGAAGGATAAGAGCAGATGTTTAGGAAGTAGAAGTTGGCCCTCCTCTATAGATATGTCAAAAGAGGTTATCTCTGATAATCTCTTATTACAGGCAAATCCCTTAATTCAAGTTCTTCTAGGTAGTTAAGGGAGGGAGAGAAGTTTCTCTTGAGCCCTTTAGATCAAAATGATCCCTATACTACAGAAGCACATCTTGGGATGATTCATTCTGAACCCCCACAACAGCCTGGGAAGATGATTTTTACAATGACATGACAAAGACCATACTATACAGTAAACAAGAAAGAAGGGTAACTCCTGGAAGTCAATAAAATTGAGCAAGAATTTAAATAAGGTAGGCCAGTATGAGGGTCTAGGACAGGTCACCCCAAGATGTGCTTCTGTTATATTCAGATTGTCAAGAGAAAATTTGGCCCCTCCCTTTACCTAGAAGAACTTGACTTAGATTCTTGCCCATAAGAGATTCTCAGAGACAACCTCTTTTAATCTATCTGTAGGGCAAGGCAAACTTCTTTTAACTGAAGGTGTCCTCTTATCATTCCAGAAGGCACCTTTCTTCATCCTGAGCTCAGGATGTCTTATACACACCCACATTCCCTTTTTGCAGTATTTCTGAACCTCTCCTGCACATGGAGTCTCTGACTCCCCTGTATGTGGGATTCCATACACACGTATGTATTAAGTGTGGCTATTTTCTCTTGCTAATCTGTCTCTTTCTATTTGATTATTAGACCAGCCAAAAGAACGTTGAAGATAGAGGAAAATTTGTTCCTCCCCCACACCAGGAAAATAAACAGATTCCAAGGAATTAAAGTTTCTAGAACCTAGGACAGTTGCAGATGTTCAGATTAATACAGGTACTAACAATTCATTTATCAAGGGTTTCAGACAGATGAGGAGTTCTATGTGTGGGACTTTTCATGTTAACTAAAGTTTAGTTCTTCCTATTTATAAAAACCTCATGTACCTGCACCATATATTATAATGTCTTCCTGATTTATTTAAGGGATTGCCAAACTGCCTCTGCTCCGGGCCCTTCAAACATACGGTGTTCCTTTACAATTCTGTGCCATTGTGGGTGCAGTTCCTGACCAGGTAAAGCCAGAGCCATTTGCTACTGTGGCACCATTTGCTGAGCAGGCCTGCGACCTTGTTAAACAGGACTATCATTTTACTCTTCTGAGCTTGTCCCCAGGACTAGAAATTACTGGAAAGCAAGAACAGAATTAACCGTGCTCCCTACAAACACAGGCAGTAGACAACATTGGAACAAACCGCAGCCTCATGTCACAATGCCCCAACAGCCCAGGGGCTACACAACAGCAATCCTGGACTTTTTAAAATCTGATTATAATCTAATAAAAGATCAAAGCTCCTGCCCCTCAGGACCGGTGTATCTCTCCACACCATGCCCCTCTCCTTTCTTGGAGAGTGAATAAAAACTTTATTCTCTACACTTTCTTCTCTTTGTGAATTCTTTCAGAGCCCGCATCACTGACTACCCTAACAGTCCTCCTCCTCCTCCTCCTCCCTCATCCTGTTACAGAACAGACCTGGGGTGGGGTAGTGAATGATATACTATTACCGAACGGACCCACCCTTGTGCTCTGGGGGTCCCCCCCCCCGCCACCATACTAGGTTCTCCTTGCCCACCACCAGGGAAAGATGTCTCTCAGTGCCAGAGGCTGGTGAAAAGGAAAGGGATTATTTATTTAAAAAGTTATACAGACTTAGAGTAATGACTTAATGTCTTCATTAAAAATACTAAAGTCCTTTAGAATACCCACAAACTCACAGTCCTTCCTAATCCCCTTTGCCTAGTCCAGGGTACCATGTCTCAGGAAAAGAAGTAGAAGCCCATGGTTTAGGCAGCCCCTCGGTTCTGGCACCATCAACTGTGGTTGCCACCACGATCTCCAGTTAATCCAAAGCCATGTGGCACCTTCTCATGGCCCACCAGCAAGAACCCTTTCACCCCTTTTCTTCCAGGCAAAATCTCTCCTGCTTCCTAAGCCACATGGCAAAAGGGAGCACCCTAAAGCTACACGGTCCCAACTTTCACCAAAGCTGAGTGGTCCCAAAAAGCCCCCATGGCTACTGCACCTGGGTTTAAATCCCAGCACCAATCTTCCTCCGCAGCTCCATTTCTGATTCCTCCCACAATCAGTTACATCTGCCAGCATTCCGTATCTTCCAGCTTTACTGGGCTGCCATAGTGAGTCTGGGCAGGCGCAGCCCCATGACGTGGAGCCAATCATCTCCAAGCTCTCATGCAGGTGCTGCAACCAGGGCGGGGTGTCTCCCATTTACCTCATCGGTGGAAGTTGCTCCCACCTCCCTGGCTCAAAGCAAAGCCACAGCTGTTTAACATGTCCATGAAACCAGTTGAAAGTTATAGATATGTTAAATGACCATTCTAGATGTTATCTACAAAACTGTTGTCATTCAAAACAACTCTCAATGACCCTGCTCTATGCGTCTCATCCCCCAGCTCAGACTTGTCAGGGTGAGGACATCATATACAATATTTCCTGGAAACCCTGAGTTCTGGACCCTATTAGAAATCCCCATTTGGGCACCCCCACTTTGGCTGCACCCTGTTACAATCCTTTAAAACCTATGTTAAATCTCAGTGAAGACATCTCTAACTCCAGTCAGCAAAGTAAGTTGCTTCCACTGTCGCCCAACAGTCTTGACTCATAACTCTAGTATTTTCAAAACCACTGGGGCCCTAGCTATGTGAGTGCCAGGTGCACCCACTGGAGGTCATCCTGGGAAGGGAGGAGGAAAGTGATTAGGACAGCAGTACTCAGTTATGAGAAATTAGGGGCCTTTCTTTATTGAGCATCTAATACTATTGCCTGTTTGTTTGTTTTTTTAATTATGAAGTGTTTTCTTCTGATGCTGTTCTGAGTATATTCTGAGAGACTCTTAATAGAAACCAAATTGTGGGCGGGGGTGGAAATACAGAAGAGGAGGGTGCTGAAAGACGAGAGTAAAAGTAAAGAATTCTCACTCAGAAGACTGCAAGAAATAAGGTCTAAGTTTACCCACTCCCACATTCTTCACTTAGTTATCCTCCTACAGTTTTTCAGATTTCAGCTTCCTCAGGAAAGTGTGTCATGCTCTTTCCGATGAGAACAATCATAGCATATTCAACCTCCCATTCACAGCAGTTATCTATCGGTACATGGAGTTCTTTGTAAGATGTCTGTTTCCATGGCCAGACTTACGGGAATGGGTACTTACATCTAGTTTTGCTAATCATTGTACCCTAGGTCCTAGCACAGTGCCTGGCACATATGAAATTTCAATATTTGTTGAACAAATTAATATTGTGGCATAAAAGGCAATAGGGTGAAGGGAACTAAAACAAGTTTAAAGGGGCTAGCAACACAGCTAATAGTGTGATGCTGATAAGGGACTTGAAAGTTAGAAAATTTTAGCTTAAATAATAGCTAATAAGCTTAGTAATCAATGCACATAAAAGCTATTGTGCCAGGAACTGAAGGTATGACCCACCCTGACTCCAGGAGTCCACAAGCAGTTCCACCTTGTGCCCCAGGAGGACTGCAAGCAATTCAACATGGTGTCTGAGGCATTGTGCTCCCGAGTGAGATGCCCACTGCCCAGGACACAGCTAAAGACCACAGCCCAGGGCAAGAATGCTGTAGTTCTTTCATTCAATTAACTTTCTCTGAATTCCAAACCCCTTACCTGCACTTTGTTCTGCTTATAAAAAGGGCCATTTTAAAATGGAATGTAAGATGGTCTGTTGGCGTATGAACCCACTGTCTTCTCAGCTCACCGGGCATCTGAATAAAGAATTCACAAAGATTCAATCCCTGTCTCTGCTTATTGGACCTGGTAGGCGACAGGCAGCAGGGACACCAGCTTTTCCCATTACAATGTGATCGCCAGAATGAACAAGGGTATAAGAGGCTTTTTTCCTCCTGACACCATATGTGGGGATGGCTTTTCTAAAACTACTTCCCCAACTCTCTGACACCAACTGAGTGTCCAACAATTCAATTCATTTGACACTAACTACCTGGAGTTAGCATCGGATCCTGAAGTTAAATGGCTCACTCCACAAGACTCCCCCTCTTGGATACCAATTACAAGTCGAAGGCCACTCAGGATTCTGACCCACCAGATGTAAATCAAGCATTCCCAAAACATTCCTCAGGTTCAGTATTTGCCGAAAATGGTTCCCAGATGTTAAGAAGGCACTTTACTTATTTTTACTGGTTTATTATAAAGAACACGAGTGAACAGTCAGATGAAGAGGTACACAAGGCAAGGTCTGGAAAGGTCCGAAGTGCAGCAGCTCCTGTCCCCATGGATTTGGGAAGGATGATACCCACCCAGCACCTCAGTATGTTCACCATCTGGAAGCTCTCTGGACCCTGTCATTTGGGGGCTTTTATGGAGTTGTCCATCACATGAGCATCACTGATGTGCATCACTGGCCATTGGTGGTTAAACTCAATCTCCAGCCTCTTTCCTTCCCCAGGAGGTGGGGCTGAAAGTTCTAAGCGTCTAATCAAGGCTCAGTCTTTCTGTCACCCAGCACCCATCCTGAAGCTATCTACAAGCTCACCAAGAGTGGCCTCATTAAAAGACATTCCTATCACCCTTGTCCCTCAGGAAATTCCAAGGGTTCTAGGAGCAAGGAACAAAGACAAAAACAAATGTTTCTGTAATACCACAGAGTAAGAATGAATTTAAGGGTGTAAATTTAAGGGTATATACAGTTAATAAGTAGTTTGTAATGCTGACACCAACGATGTTGTTAACCAAGTTTTCAAAGGTAATAATACATCATTAGGTTACACCTGCATTTCGTTGAAATTTATTTTCCACTATTTTCTTAAATAGGCAAATGAATGACATTAGCAGGCTTCCACTCCATAATTACAGCATTCTCCTCCCCACTTCATCTACCTCAAAGCCATTTTACTGTGAGTCATATATTTGATAATTAGACATCACAGACACTCATAAGAATGTGTGACTGAATTAAATATTCTGGCACTGTGATAGCTTTCTTAGGAAGAAAGGAGTAAGATGTCTTTTAACAATGTTAGGCTCCACAGGAAACTGTTTCTTCTCTTCTCACTTAACACAACACTTAACACTTAAAAAATACTTTTCAGTACAAATTGTAAATAAATTGATAATATAAGAGAATAAATCAAGCCTTGTCAATATATGCAGTTCAGCTCAAAGTAGTTACTGATGGGGTAATAGAGAGCAAATCATACATAATCTATTGATTGAGACTTTCCCTTTTTTAAGTATTTTTATTGATTATGATATTACAGTTTTCCAAATTTTTCCCCCTTCATCCTCCTTCCACCCTGCCCCCAACCCTCCAGCATTCCTCCCACTTAGTTCATGTCCATGGGTTGTACATATAAGTTCTTTGAGTCCTCTGTTTCCTATACCATTTTTTATCTCTCCCCATTTATTTTATGCCTACTAATTATGCTTCTTCTCCCCTGTATCTTTTCCCCCCTATTCTTCCCTTCCCCCTCCCCACTGAACTCCCTCTGTGTGATGTCCATTTCTCTGATTCTGTTCCTGTTCTGGCTGTTTGCTTAGTTTTTGTTTTCATTGTTTTTCTTTTCTTTTAGGTTCATTTGTTAACAGTTGTGAGTTTGTTGTCATTTTATTGTTCATACTTTTGATCTTCTTTTTTCTTAGATAAGTCCCTTTAACATTTCATATAATAAGGGCTTGGTGATGATGAACTCCTTTAACTTGACCTTTTCTGGGAAGTACTTTATCTACTCTTTCCATTCTTTCATCCAGCTTTGCTGGATAGAGTAATCTTGGATGTAGGTCCTTGCTTTTCATGACTTGGAATACTTCTTTCCAGCCCCTTCTTGCCTGTAAGGTTTCTTTTGAGAAATCAGCTGATAGCCTTGTGGGAACTCCTTTGTAGGTAACTGTCTCCTTATCTCTCGCTGCTTCTAGGAGTCTCTCCTTAATTTTAATCTTCGGTAATGTAATTATGATGTGCCTTGGTGTGTTCCGCTTTGGGTCCAACTTCTTTGGAACTCTCTGGGCTTCCTGGACTTCCTGGAAGTCCATTTTCTTCACCAAATTGGGGAAGATTTCCTTCATTACTTGTTCAAATAAGTTTTCAATTTCTTGTTGTTGTTCTTCTCCTTCTGGCACCCCTATAATTTGGATATTAGAATGTTTCAGGTTGTCCCAGAGAATCCTCAGCCGCCCTTCATTTTTTTGGATTCTTGTTTCTTTGTTCTGATCCAGTTGGATGTTTATTTCTTCCTTTTGTTCCAAATCATTGCTTTGAATCCTGGTTTCCTTCTTGTCACTGAAGGAATCCTGGTTTCCTTCTTGTTACTGTTGGTTCCCTGAATATTTTGCTTTATTTTATTCTGGGTATCTTTCATTTGTTGTTTCATTTTTTGAGCAAGCTCAATCAGTTCTGTGAGCATTTTGATTACCAGGGCTTTAAATTCTCCATCAGTTAGGTCAGCAATCTCCTCATCCCTTAGTTCTCTTTCTGAGGTTTTGCTGTGTTCTTTCATTTGGGCCATATTTCTTTGTCTTGGCACAGCTGATAAGTTGTAAGGGGTGGGGCCTTAGGTATTCACATGGGCAGGGCAACCCTCTTTGCTGCGCTGCCTGTGGGGGAGGAGCCAGAGAGGGAGCAAGTAAGACTGGAAGTATCTCCCACTGTGGCAACCCCAGCCTTAGCCCACAGTCAGCTCTGAGTCTCAGTTTTCTTCCCCTTAAGCTAGTCCCTCCCATGCAGCTCTGCCAAGCTCAGCAGTCAGTCTCTCCCCTCGGCTGGCTCACAGTGGTTTTTCTCAGTCGCCTGTCCTGCGGGGTCCACCTTATTGGTCTGGTTGTTCTGGTTGATTTTTTCTTTAATTCCTTGGTTGTCAGAGTTCCATGCAATTTGATTTTTCTGGTGCTTTTGGTTGTTTATTGATTTTAGATTGGTTGTTATCCTCCTTTTGGTTGTGAGAGGAAGCAAAGGGTTTCTACCTACGCCTCCATCTTGGCTGGAACTCTGATTGAGACTTTCAACCATTTTTTCCCTCAAGTATTTGTTGAAAGCCTTCTCTATGCATACAAAAGACCTCTATAATAAAGTGAAAATAGGAGACCTATATGATTAAAATGATCTCAACATACAACCTACCCTCAAGAAGTTCCCAATCTTGTTATAACAAAAGATTAAAGAGCACATTATAGAACAAAATTTATAATTAAATACTGAGATAAAAGAAACAGCCCTGACTAGTGTGGCTCAGTGGGTTGGGTGTCTTCTTGAGAACTATAAGGTTGCTGGTTTGATTCCCAGTCAGGGCACATGCCTGGGCTGCGGTCCAGGTCCCTGGTTGGGAGCATGTGGCAACTGATCAATGTTTCTCTCTCACACATTGATGTTGCCCTCCCTCTCTTTCTCCCTCCCTTTGTCTCTCTAAAAATAAATAAAATTCTCTTAAAAAAAAAAAAAAGAAGAGACAGTCTACAGAGGGGTACAGAAAAAGGCAAATTAGATTGGGGGATTAGGAAAGAGTTCCTAGAAGCTAAATTTTAAAGGTTGAGTTAAATGAGAAGGTTGAGATAGAAAGGAGAAGATATTTTAAACAAAAGGAAATATACACATGTATATATACACACGTATACATATATACACACGTATACATATATACGTGTGTATATATATAATAGCTCACAATCAGGAGACCAGAAATAATTCACTTTGTATCTTTACTTAAACATTTTCAACTTAGCTCTGCTCCCGAACAAATATGTATCAACACCTTTAACCATGCCAGAAGGATTTGGTAATCAGGTGAGGCCATTTTAGTCCCAATCACATGCCCATGGGATTATTCCTTAGTACATTTGATTATTCCATTGGGTTATTCCGTAATCCATTTAATCAGTTCCTTAATTTGCAGCACAGCAAACTCAAACGTCTTTTGAGCAAAGCTGGCAGGGCAGGGATCCAGGTGAACCAGAACGTGAGATGTGAGGTAAACTGCCTGTCCATTGACAGGGCTGAGCAGCCCAAGGCACCAGCTGATTGTGTTTGGCCAGAAAGTAGCTGCCATCCTTTCCCTCTCCTAAGGCAAACCAGAAACCTCCTTCAATTTTGAAATGTTGATGCCAAATTCAAATTTTAAAATTTTATGCAGGCCAAACAAGCATAAAAACTTAAGCAGGCAGAATTCAGTCTGCTGACCACCACTTTGTGATCTTTAATCTTTGGATATTTGATGTGTTTGCTTTTAGTTTTCAATGTTTTACAAAAATACAAATGTTATTGACCCTTTCCGTTCAGTAAGAACAAACACAGCTACAGTGTTAACCATGTTAGTAGAAAGAGACAAACAAAAATAAATGTAGTAAAAAATTCAATGCAGCATTTAATCCATTTGCACTTAAAAGTACCATGACTTTTAAAGTAACATACTAGGTTTCAGGTTCCATCCCCAGATGGGGCACATACAAGAAGTAACTGATCTATGTTTCTCTCTCACATCAATGTTTCGGTTTCTCTTCCTTTCCCTCTCTCTAAAATCATAAGCATGTCATCTGGTGAGGATTTAAAAAAAAAAAAGACTAGGTGGTGCATATATCCAATGGAATATGACCCAGCAATTAAAAAAATGAAATCTTGCCACCTGCAACAACACGGATGAACCTTGAGGGTCTTGTGCTGGGTGAAGAAAGTCAGACAGAGAAAGATAAATGCCATGTGATTTCACTTATATGTAGAGGTTAAAAGGCAAAAAAAAAAAAAATGAACAAGCAGATCAGAAACAGACTCATAGATACAGAAAACATTTTGATAGTTGCTAGATGGGAAAGGTGGTGGGGGAAGGGGTGAAAAAAGTGAAGGGATTAAAAAGTACAAATTGGTAGTTACAGAACAGTCCATGGGGATATAAAATGTAGCATAGGGAATAGAGTGCATTATATTGTTATAACTATGTATCATGTCAGATGGGTATTAGATTTAGCAGGGTGATCATTTCATAAGTTATATAAATGTCTAATTATTATGTTGTATACCTGAAGCTAATATAATATTGTATGTTAACTGAATCAAAAAATAAAATTATATTTAAAAAATTGAAAACCACAAACATATCTATTATAGGACAAACTATTCAGTAATAATGACAATTCTGAAGAACAAAGATCCAATCATGAATATATCTATGCTGTCAATGATAATAAGCAAGGAAAATGAAAAGTGATTGTCAAAGTAAAAGGCTTTACAAGTGTGTAGTGTCAACAAAAGAAACATCCAAACCTGCAGAGAATTTACTTTTTTGATGGGCCAAAGGATATTGTATGAGACAGGCTGAAGGATCTTAGGACACAGAGTGGAACAGGAGAATGGGTCATGGGACACTGATGATGAAGAATGAGCTTGACCCTGGCTGGGTAATCATTTGGCTGGAGTGTTGTCCCCTACACCAAGGTTGCAGGTCAGATCCCCTGTCAGGGCACATAAAAGAATCAACAGATGAATGCATAAATAAGTGGAAAAACAAATCGATGTTCCTCTCTCTGTCTATCTCTCTGTCTCTCTCTCTCAAATCAATTAAAAAATAAAAAGAAAAAAGAAATGGATTCTGCTTATGAATAATTTAGCTTGGGGTACAGGTGTGGCACAGCTACTTAGCTGGGTAAAGGCTGGCATCTCTGTTGAGAACTTCCAGTACAGGCAGTTCCTGTTGGTGATCCATGGATTGGGAGTATAAACCAATAAACGGGTGGCATGTGGCAAAGTTGGCAGTATGGTATGAAAATGGAAAGGCTTGGTTGGTGTTTTCTCATTGTTGCCTGGAACCACTGGTCTTCCTGCTCCCAGCGGAGGGATCTTTCTCCGCATTTCTGGCCACCTTTTCCTGATCCAGTCCCTAAGTGATTCTAAATCTTTCAGTCATCAGATGGTAATCCAGCACTGAGAGTATTAACTGGTACAACTTAACTAGGGTAAAATGTAACTTTGAAGCAGTGATTTAGCTCCCCTCTCCATTCTGTCTCCCAAGGAAACAATCAGAGACAGATATAAACATGTATGTGCATATATATATGAAAAGATCAGAAACAATTTAAATGCGAACAATTGGGATGTGGTTATATAAATTAGGGATTTACTTAATACAATTTAATATAATGCCACCATTAAAATGATGTTTTAGGGAAAAAAGGAAAATATTCACCATATGGTATCATAAAAATTGTGTACAAAACTATAACATGGTATCAATTACATTTTCCAAATATGTATGTATTCATGTTTGCATGTGCACAACAAAAAACCAGAAGAGCAAAAGCTCAAATATTAATCATGGTTATCTCTGGGTAGTAGAATTATAGGAGATCTTTCTCTCTGTGGTTTTCTTGTATTTTCCAATTTATCCAAAATGTGCACGTGTTACTTTCATTATTTGAAACAAATTTTATTTTTTAAAAGAAAGATCAAAAAGTGGTCTAGCTCTTCCTACTTTGTAGTTCCTTTTGACAAAAAAGTTTCACCAAATTCCCCAAGGGCTGGCACAGAAGGCTATTTTTGTGGTACCAACTGTGCCAACTCAAAATATTACTCACAGAACTGGTGTCTAGACCCAATGGGTCACTTCCCATCCTTTATGGGACACACTCACAAGAGGCTGCATGCAGTCTTCTTACATTTTTTTCATTATTGTTCAAGGGTTTTTAATTATGGTATCCCTGAGGTCTCACAAGCAATGCCACAGCCTTTGCTATATTTTCCAGTATACTAGGTGGCCACGTGCAAACAGAATTATTTTTTTAAGATTCTATTTATTTACTTTTTTAGAGAGAAGGGGAGGAAGGGAGAAAGAGAGGGAAAAAAACATGAATGTGTAAGAGATACATGGGTGCCTCTTGCACACCCCCAACTGGGAACCTGGCCCATGACCCATGCATGTCCCCTGACTGGGAATCAAACCGGCAACCTTTGGTTCACAGGCCAGCGTTCAATCCACTAAGCCACACCAGCCAGGGCATAAACAGAATTATTGATGGCCTTTAGTAATATCCTAGAGTTTCTTAGAGAGGCTGGCAAAATAGACCCTGTTTGGAGATGGAACAGCCTATCAGTTAGGAACACAGACTCACTCTGTAGTCCAACAGACCTTAGTTAGAATCCTAACACTGAAATGTACTAACTATTGTGACCTTGGGTGCATTACTTTTTTTCTTTGTGTCTCGATTTCCTCACATGTCAATTAGATCACAATAATATCTACCTTAAAATGTTTTATGATGATTAAAATGATAATGCAAAGATATTTGACTTGGGATGGTGAACACAATATGATATACAGATGATGTATTATAGAATTGTATACCTGAAACCTATATAATTTTACTAACCAATGTCACCTCAATAAATTCAATTAAAAAAGAAAAAATGATAATGTATAATGAGTACTTAGCACAGTATCTGGCACATAGTAAGTAATCAATAATGTAAGCTACTATATTACTATGATAAATACAATAAAGAGTTAAAAATAAGCATTATGGGATATCTAAAAGGGCACAGTCTCTCCTGGTTGAGAAGATTACAAAAGGCTCTATAGAAGGAGAAAACTTAGATATTCTAAGAATAGGGGTAGAGGCATTTCAGTGCATGGCAACATCAGTGTGTTGAGGTGAGGAAGCCATAGAACACAGGTGCTAAACAGTTTTCTTGGGCATTAGAGATAGAGAGATATAGAGAGAGATATACAGATACAGATACAGATACAGATACAGATACAGATACAGATATAGATACAGATAGATACAAAGTCTTCAGGAGATAAGAATGCCAGGTAAAGAAATTTAGCTTTAGCTTATGAATAATAAAGACATTTCATATATTTATTATAATTTTTATCCCCAAGTAAGTTTATAATATCATACAGGAATCTCTTTTTACAACTCACCTGAGCATGTGTAAATTACCCCTCGGCCCATCTCATGTCCCCCACGTTCTCTAGATGAAATACAGCTCTAGCCATCGCCAAGGCAAAGAACCTCCTGGCCGAAACATCAAGTGGTCTTCTAGGGCAGAGGAAGAAACTAGAAATAACAGAGTAAGAAAAGCATAGCCCTTTCTTTTTACAGCTATATAGACACTTTGAGGCGTCAGGGAAGATGAAAGTTAGCAAGGTTATGCTTGGTCTTGGTGAGCAGGATCCTTTCCGGGCTAAACATTTAAATGACATAAAAAATATGTGTAGAAAATAACAAAAGTTCAGGATGGGTAACAACAGATTTCAAGATTCCTATCAAGCTACAGTAATCAAGACACTGTTCTGACCAGAGCTTGTAGCATCAGTGGGCCCTCCATGTCCTTGGAGAGAGGTTGAGGTGGCCACACTCTGGGCCCAAGGCACCAGGGCACCAGGACCCTGAGGATGTTGCTTCCAGCTACTGTCCGGGCTATAAGCAGGAGGAAGCTGCAGCCCACCCAGGCCACCCTCACCCTGACACCTTCAGCAGTAAACAAGATAAAACAACATCTTGGCCCTGGCCAGGTAGTTCAGTTGGTTAGAGCACCACCCTGATATGCCAGAGCTGTGGGCTCGACCCTGGGTCAGGGCACATATGAGAATCAACCAATGAATGCATAAATAACTGGAACAACAAATCGATGTCTCTCTCTCTCTCTTTCAAATCAATAAAATAAAATCAAACAAAACCTTGAAGATAAACCTGGCCCTGACCCATGTGGTTCAGTTGGTTGGGTGTCTCCCTGCAAGGCAGAGGATCAGAGGGAGGCTCCTGGTTGAGGTACATGCCTGGGTTGCAGGTTCAGTCCCTGGTCAGGTGGAGCATGTGGGGAGGCAGCCCATCGGTGTCTCTCTCACAACAATGTTTCTTTCCTTCTCTTCCTCCCCTCCTCTCACTCTCTCAAAAAATGTTTAATTTAAAATTAAATAAAAATTTAATTCTTAATTAAAAATTTTTAATTAAAAATACATATATGTAAGCCTGAACACATAGGCATGAAAGTTGGCATCTGAACCAGAGGTTGCAATGGCCTTTCTTGTACTCTGGAATACACAAAGACAAGAGGGGATTCTGATGTTGTTGGAGACGGAGTCAGAGTGTTCATGGAAAAGAAAGCACAGCTGACTCTTTTAGGAACAGAAATGGACTATGTTGAAGACAACTTATCACCTGAGTCTGCACTCAATAACCCAACATCAAAGGAACTCATGGCTATGGAGACAGCTTTACTAGTTGACTCCTCAGGCTACTCTGGCTGGGAGCTGCAGGAAAATGTGTGGAAGCCCTGGGCTGCTGAAGAAACCACATGTCTGTCACGTGCTTGAGGTTCATGGCGCGTGGCTGCCTTGTGAGGGAAATAAAGCAATGCCTTTCAAAAATGAGACCAGTGTGCTAAAAAAAAAAATCAGACACTGTTCTATTGGTGAAAGAATAAACATACAGATCTATGAAATATAATAGAAAGCCCAGAAGTATAACCACACAGGTATGGTAAGTTGATTTCTAACAAAGGTATCACAACATTCAATAAGGAAAGGAAAGTTTTTTTAAAAAATGGTATTGTAATCACTAGATACACACATGAAAAAATTTAAAGTTTAATCCTTATCTCACACCATACATAAAGATCAAAATGCCATACAGAGAGACACAGGGAGATCACCAGGAAGACAGGCATTGTGCTGCCACTGTCAAGGAACAGCAGAGTGACAGCAAACCACCAGGCACCAGGAAGGAGGCAGGGAGTGGATTCTGCCTCACAGCCTGTAGAAGGAACCAACTCTGCCAACTCCTTGATTTCAGACTGCTACCCTCCAGAATATGAGACAATAAATTTGGGGGGGAGGGGGAGAGTTTAGGAAAAAAAAAATTGATACAGACACCAGCCCGCAGTGTCCACGGTGTTATGGATGAGATATGAGACAAATTCACATGGACTACCAAGTCCTGTGGAGGAAAAGGGATGGTGCAGCCACTCTCTCAAGGGGAGAGTGCCCCAACCCTTGCCTTGACAAGCTTTTATTGGGTTCAATTTGCACAGGAATAAAGCTCATCAATCATTGTCAGGCAGAAATGATTAAACAATAGATAACATTCAAAGAACTCTGAGGGCTTATTCTGAGTCAGGGTCAGATAGTTAAAGGGCCATAAAGTTTTGGGGAACAACTCACTTCCTGCTTGGACCTTTATCATGTAAATTGAGGGTATTAGCAAAATAGGCTGCACAGGATTTTATGCATTCTTTCTTAGGCCCGATAGCCCTAGGGAACCCACGCTTTCCAGCACAGGGTAGCACCCACCTCCAGCATGGTTTCAGGCTTAAGTCAAGCAGGGAAAGTAAGGCATCCAAGAGATTAGGAGACTTCTTGCAGACAGAATGAGGACTCAGGCTATGCCAAAGCCAAGGGGCAAGGGTCCACCACCCCCTTTTTCTATAGCCCCCAAGTCCTTCCCTGGGGATTGTGCCTGTCTTAGGTTGTCCCTCCCTTGAGGAATCTTACCCATCATTGGCTAACTGATCAAGCACTGGGGGCCAGTTATGGATGAAGAAAAAGGAGCAGAAGCTGTGCTTCTGCCAGGGAGATAAGCTTTGTCTCCTTAGTGGCTTATCGTCTGAAGGTCACTCACTCAGCCTTAGCCATGGGGGGTGGGGGGTGGTTACAGCTTCTGAAACCAGGCAGGGTGGTTCCCAACAAAAAAATCATATACATGTAAATGTAAAAGCCATAAAACTTTTAGAAGAAAAATCTTGTGACCTTGGGGTAGGATTTCACATAAACAGAAAAAAGAAAAAATTACTTTAATATGGAATTTCATCAAAATTCAAAACTTTTGCTATTTTAGAGACATCATTAAGAAAGTGAAAAGACAGTCATAAACTAGAGAAAACATTTTATATACTCATATCAACCAAAGTACTTGTATCCAGAACATATGAAGAACTCTTAAGCCCCCCCGAAACCCCCCCAAAATAGGCAAACAATCTAAAGGGAAAAAAATGGACTGAAGACTTGGACAGATACTTCACCAGAGAAGATATATGGACAATCAATAAGTAATCAACATTATGAGTCATCAGGTAACTGCACATTAAAATCATAATAAGATAGCACTACACACCTACCTAAATGGGTAAAATTAAAAAGACTGACCATATCAAGTGCTGAGAAGGATGTAGGACAAATGGCACTCTCACATATTGCTGGTAGTAACAAAAATATGATACAACCACTTGGAAAATGGCTTGATAGCTTTTTTTAATATTCTTAATTTAATTTTTTAAAATTGATTTTTAGAGAAAGAGGAAAGGAAAGAGAGAGAAAGAGAAAGAAACATAAATTTGTTGTTCTACTTATTTACACATTCATTGGTTTAATCTTGTATCTACCTTGACCAAGGATCAAACCTGCAACCTTGGCCTATCAGGACAACACTCCAACCAACTGAGTTACTAGGCCAGGGCTTTGATAGCTTCTTATAATTAAACATAAACTTGACATACAATCCAGAGTGCCACTCCTATGCATTTACCCAAGGGAAATTAACACATGTCCACACAAAGACTTGTCCATGAATGTCCATAGCAGCTTTATTCATAATAACCCCAAACTGTAAACAATCCAATTGATCATCATCAGGTAAATAAGTAACCAAATTATTATATATCTATACAATGAAATACCCAGAAACAAAAAGGAACAAACTACATGTGCATGCAACGTGGATGAATCTCAAGAGGTACGTATGTATAAAAGAGTACACATACTGTGTGACTCCATTAACATACAATTCTAGAAAATTTAAATTAATCTACAGGGGCAGAGAGTAAACCAGTTATTGCTAGGGATGGAGGTGGAGGGTACTCCAGATGACTGCAAAGGGACACTTAGGGAAAACTCATTGAACTGTATACTTTAAATAAGTGCATTTTATTGTATATAAATTATACCTCAATACACTGTAAGAGATACTATGTATACTAGGTACAGTGCTAAAGACTTGTGGAACACACAGATGATAAAATATTACTGTTCCCTAGCTTCACAGTTGAAAATAATATCTTCAGCACTTTCAGTAAAGAGAGTTGTTGTTTTTTATACTGCCCTCTCCCAGTTCACCTATCCAACACACACTTACTGAGCTCCAACTGTGTGCCAGGCATTTAGCTCAATGTTAAGAGTAGAGAGACAGGCAGACAACCTTCACAAGGTGCCTGACCTCTCAGAACCTACAGTTCATTGGGGGAGACAGTAAAGCCAATGGCAAACCATGATGACAACTTCTGTGATGGAGATAATATACAGAATGTTAAAGAAGGGCATTTGCGTGGTTGGCAATGGTTTCCTGGAGCAGGTAACATCCAAGCTCCTATCTAAAGAGTGAGTTTTAGTTAACCCAAACACAGCTAATTGTCACCCCTGAAACGCTCCCTTTCAGTAAAGACAGGGGCTTCCAGTATGTTCACGTATACTTTTTCAGACTAATGCTTCCCCAACTGATGGATGTAGTTTATCCTTGTGTTTAGTTTAATACCAGAAACACATATGTGTGTGAACCAAAACCTTGGTAGGTTTGACTGACACCCTTACTCAACTTTGTACATTATAGCTTGTTATACTATTCATAGCTTATATTTTATACCTTATTTTAGGTAGTTTTAATTATAGATTAACAAATTATTTACTGAAAAATAATCTATACAATTAATTTCATTGTCAAATCAGGAAAAGTAATAGTAAAAGTAATAGTCTATGTATAAGATATGGCAACAAGTAATCCTTTTAATCCTCTAAAAGAGAGTAGGGGGTAGTTCTTAATGCAGAGTGTTACCCGCACCCTAAGGTGTTCAGAAATCTGAGAGATGGTTTTGTGGTTATTACGATGATTGCAAGAATTATTTGCATTCAGAGATTAGGGCCAGGGATGCTAAATGCCCTGCAATGCTCAGGACAATCCCCCACATACAGAAGTTACTCCGCTCCCAATGCTAATGGCATCCTCTTTGAGAAGTACCACTAGGTGGTCTCCAGTGGTCTTTCCAGCTCTGGATGTTTGTTAGTAAATTCTATTTATTCATTTGAACTGGATTGCTTTACTCTAGTATTTTAAATGTCAATTTTATGTTTTATTTTTATTTATGGATTTTTTTTTTGAGAGAGAGAGAGAAACACCAGTTTGTTGTCTCATGCATTCATGTATTCATTGGTTGTTTCTTGCATGTGCCCTGACCAGAGATCAAACCTGCAACCTTGACACATCTGGACAATGTTCTAGTCAACTGAGCTTCTCAGCCAGGGCCTTAAATGTCAATTTTAATGAGCAAACAATATCAGCCAACTAGGTATCTCTGATGATTAGTTTTATGTGTTAATTTTGCTGGGTCACAGTGATAGGATATATAGGCAAACACTCTGGGTGTTTATGTGAAGGTGTTTTGGGTAAGATCAACATTTAAATCGGTAGATATTTAGTAAACCAGATTGCCCTCCATAATGGGTCTGGGCCTTTTCCAATCAATGGACAGTCTTAATAGAATAAAAGATTGATCTTCCCTAAGAAAGAGAAATTCTGCCAGCAGAATTTGCCTTTATTTTGAACTGTAGATTCTCATTCCAGCTTCCATAATTGAGTGAACCAATTCCTTAAAATAAATCTATCTATCTATCTATCTATCTATCTATCTATCTATCCATACACCCTACTTGCTCTGTTTCTCCAGAGAACCCTGACTAGTACAGTAACCTTATTCTTGGCCATAAGATTAGAAAATGCGGGGTGCAGAAATGCAGTTAATGCATATTATCCCATTTACCCTGGATAAGGATAGACATGGTCTCATTAAGTGCATGACTTAAATCATAAACATGTCATGTACCTGAATTTTACAATGCCACTGAGTGTTTTGTTGAGGCTGTTGTCCTCTGCACTTTTATTTTTAAATACATTTTTAGTTTTTCTTTATTTTTATTTTTATTTCTTTTTCTTTTTTTCTTCTTTTCCCCTCTGCACTTTTAAGTTCATGTGCAATTTGAAGAGCATAATCCATACACTTCTGATTCATTTACACTTAACTCATCAAGATTTTTCAGTTATCACTCTGAGCCTTATGGATGCTTGAGCTAGCTTAATTAAGTCTTTGTTCCAAAAAAGAAAAGTCACCTTTTGCTCTCTCAAAGAAACGAAATAAAGTAGGACTCCAAGCTGAAGTGAATTTAAAATGTATGATTTCTAATTTAGTTCTTACTCCCTTTTTAAAGCACATTTACTTTTACTTATCACATCTTCATTTGAGGAAAAAAAACTGTCTTGGATCCAAAATCTACTCAAAGTTCTCTCTCAGATACACACACACAGTCTTCAAACCAAAAGCAGCAAGTAATTTTTGTAAAAAATATATTAAGTATATTTATTTTCTTGCCTTGGCTGTATGTAACCAAGGTTACATGGTGGTGAATTAGTGTCCAGGTCAATAGATCAAAATATAACTTTTTTAGAGGTTGTGTGTGTGTGTGTGTGTGTGTGTGTGTTTCTCTTCAAGTGCCTCGTGTTGCTTTGCAAAGTCCGTGTAATTTAATACATGTAATCACCCTTTCAACACACAAATTTCCCTGATGTGGCCATATTCCAGCAAAAACAATGCTACCCGATCCAACACGCTAATGCTCCTGAGACATCGTGCAATAACAAACCACTATGAACACTGGGAGAAAGGAAAACCAAATACTGACAAAGAAATTAAAGTGTAGTTGTGCACTCTTAAGGGACTCACCTCACAGTTCTAAGTTAAACCTAAGATCTCAGTACTTTTTGGGCACTGACTTTTAACTATATATAGGAGTAAATTTCTTATAGTTGAATAGCAATCTTTCAAATACTAATTTAAAGATTATAATTTTTTAAAAAAAACTTCTAGAGACTTCCAGCCAAGATGGAGGCATAGGTGGACTGTGCCTCCTCTCAAAACCAAGATTAAAGACAACAAAAATATAGAACCAAAAAAAAAAAGAAAGAAAAGAAAACCCCAATCAGAAGGGATAGAGGATTGAATTGTATGGAAGTGCAACAATGATTCACCCAGACCCGTATGAGGGGCCGAGTCGGTGGTCAGCGGAGAGGGGTTGCGGCAGGAAGAAGTGGTAGCTGGTGGTCCCAGGGGCACAGGCAGTGGTTACTGAGCACAGGGAGGCAGCGAGCAGACCAAGTGAGATGCACAAGGTGGCTGACCGAGGTCACACATTCACACGCAGATAAGCCAGACAAAAACGGGGAGTGAGATGGACTGCGAAGTGCAGGGCCCCAGCGCCGGGAAATAGAGCTTAAAGGGCACCGATTGAGAACACCTGTGGGGGTTGGCATGCTGGGAGGGAGTCCCAGCCTCACAGGAGAGTGCATTGGAGAGACCCATGGGGTCCTAGAATGTGCACAAGCCCGCCCACACAGAGATCAGCACCAGAGGGGCCCAGTTTGCGGGGGAAAGCAGCTGAAGGGACTGGAATCAGACAAAACTTTGCCTTCGAACAACAGTATACTTAATAATTGAAATCAAATTTAGATACAGAGGTGTTC
Source organism: Anoura caudifer (assembly GCA_004027475.1). NCBI lineage: Eukaryota > Metazoa > Chordata > Mammalia > Chiroptera > Phyllostomidae > Anoura > Anoura caudifer. The sequence continues at coordinate 267,882 of PVKU01001154.1, forward strand.
TTTTGAGGGAATGAATGAGAATGGGCTATTTAAAATAAATTTATTTATCTGATTTCTTTTTAAATTATAAGAAGTCTTTTTTTCTCAACTCCAAAGTAATATATGCTTATTACAAAAAAATACAGAGAAGCAGAAAGAAAGAAAGAAAGAAAGAAAGAAAGAAAGAAAGAAAGAAAGAAAGAAAGAATATATTCACAGCCCTAGCTGGGTAGCTCAGTTTGTTGGAGCTTCATCCTGATATACTAGCGCTGCGGGTTCCATCCCTGGTGGGGCACACACAGGAATCAACCCACGGATGCATGGACCTGTAGAACAGCAAATTGGTTTCTCTCTTCCCCCCACCCAGCCCTGTTCTCTCTCTCTCTAAGATTTAAAAAGGAAAAAAGAAAAAAGCATATACTCAGGTCCACCCACCCAGAGACACACATGTTGACAACACATTTCGAAGCCATATGGTTCAGAAGTGAAGAGCTCAGTTCCCAGAGTCAGGCTGTGTGCATTCAGACCCAGCTCCACAACTTACCACCTCTGTGAATTTGAACTGGTAATTTAACCTCTCTGTCTCAGCTCTCTCGTCTGTAAAATAGAAGTCCAATGATGTTCTGAAGATTAAGTTAGATAAATTGATCAATGAGCCTAGCATAAAGCAACTCATCAATGAATGTTAACTCTTTTCAGTTCAAATTCCCAGATCCTTATTAGTGTTTTCAAATAGAAATGTTGCTAGTTTTGATTTACATTTGAAAAGAGCAGTGAGAGTCTTAGAAAATAGTCACATAATCAAAATACTTTTTCTTACTTTTTAAAATACTGTGTAAGAGGAAAACTGCGGATAAAATATTCCTAAAATCAAGACTGGAGCCCTTGCTGGTGTGCCACAGTGGGTTGAGCACCGAAGTGTGAACCAAAAGGTCACTGGTTCGATTCCCAGTCAGGGCACATGTCTGGGTTGCAGGCCAGATCCCCGATGGGAGGTGCACAAGAGGCAGCCACACATTGATGTTTCTATCCCTCTCCCTCTCTCTCCCTTCCTTCTCCTCTCTCTAAAAAATAAGTAAAATCTTTTTAAAAAAAATATCAAGACTGGTGATTTTAAAGCAAGAACTAGCTTTTATTTTAAAAATCAAAATAAATATCACTGAATAATTTTTTGATGCACTGTGGAAGAAAAGGGGCCATGTACTAAACCTGCCAAGCTCAGGGGAGGCCTCTGTGGTGGCCTTATGAACACAGAAACCAAAAATAACCACATAGGATATTTTGAAATTAAAACTTTCTAACTAAAAGCAGGTCATGGCAGGCAGTCATGTCTTAGGCCAGTATTTTTCCCTAACAAAGTCAGTCTTTCCCTTAACTGAGCCCATCTAGGATAACATACTTTTGGAATATCAAATTTCCTTTTTCTGGACCCCTCAAAGCACAGCGTGGTGCGCACCTGGGGGAGGACACAAATCCCCTCATTGCCATTGTTATCCTGTTAATTGTTGACTGTCACTATCCTGTACACACCTAGGTAAAAGACGTGTCTATCATTTGACTTTTTATCCAGTCCCAGAGGTTTCCCTGCTTGTCTTTCCCCTGCCTCCCTAATCTATCACCAAAGGATTTCATGTAACCCCCTTTTGCCTCCTCTTTTGATTATAATGTATAAAATAAGGTGAAAACACACTATTTTCTGGAGCATTATCTCAACTTATTGAGGTTTTGCTTCCTGGCAATTGTCATCAGTCTAGCTCAAATAAACTCATGGAAATTCTTAGAGGTTTGGACAGTTCTTATGTGGACCTACTCATTGTGGGGTCTTTGGCTAGTCTCTTAATTTCTCTGAGCAATAGTTCCCTCACCTACAAAATGTGGATAATATGGTATAAGCTTCAGAGAGTTATTGAGTGGATAAAAAGACACGCTGCATGGAAAGTACTTTGCACAGGACTGGACACGTGGAAAACATTCAATAAAATACACCTTAAGTATCATCTTTGCATTCATCATGGCACTGAGAAATCTTATGTCCAGGATTGGAAGTAGATAAACCACTTACTCTTAGTGGTTTATCTACTTCAGATAGCAAGAGCACTTTCTCTTTTTTTAAAGCTTTGTCCATTATTTAGTGACTTTATAAGGCAGCTACAACTACTCATTTTGTAACCAGTAAAGCCGGTGTTTGTGCTGCCTGTCACCTACCAGACCTAATAAGCAGAGACAGGGGCTAAATCTTTGTAAGCACTTTATTCAGATGCTCGATGATCTGAGAAGATGGCAGGTTTGTACCCTAACAGACTGTCTTAAAATTTTCATTTTAAAATGGCCCGTTTTATAAGGAGAACAAAGTGTGGGTAATGGGGTTGGAATTCAGAGAAAGTTAATTGGCTTAAAAAAATTGCAACATTCTTGCCCTGGGTGGTGGTCTTTAGCTGTGTCCTGGGCGGTGGGCATCTCACTCTGGAGCACAATGCCTCAGACACCATGTTGAATTGTTTGCAGTCCTCCTGGGGCACAAAGTGGAACTGCTTGTGGACTCCTGGAGTTAGGGTGGGTCATACCTTCAATTCCTGGAACAATAACTTTTACACACTTTTTTTTTTTTTTTTTACTAAGCTTAGACCTATTACTTAAACTAAAATTTTCCAACTTTCGGTCCCCCATTAATTTGCTTTAGCTCTGTCTTCCCTTCCAGGTTACAAGTTACTAGAGGAGAGGCATGCTGTTTTCATTATTTTTTAAAGGTTTATTTTATTGTCATTCGAGAGAGAGGGGAAGGGGGAAAGAAAGAGAAACATTGATGTGAGAGAGAAATACCAACTGGCTGCCTCCTACATGCACCCCAACCAGGGGTCAAGCCCACAACCTGGGCATGTGCCCTGACTAGGAATTGAACTGGTGACATTTCAGTTACACAGGATGACACCCCAACCAACTGAGCCATGCCAGGCAGGGCCCTTTTTTTTTTTTTCTTCTTTTTTAAACCTCAGCACCTAGAAAGGGCCTGGCACATATTACATACTACTTAAAAAATGTTTATTGAATAAACAAATTCATAAGACATTTTTTATTTTGTCATCTAAAGCAATGGTTCTCAAAGTGTGGACCTTACATCAGCAGCACAGGCATCACCTTGAGTTTGTTAGAAACACACATGCAACCTAGTACACCTGGGTATAAGGCACAGCAAACTATGTATGATCTACTGAGCTATTCAGATGATTCTTTTTTTCTGTTTATTTCTTTTTATATTCAGATGATTCTAATGCCTGTTATGCTTTGAGAACCACTGATCTAGACAGTATTAACACCATTTTCTAAATCTAAGAAACATCACACTGAACAAAAGAAAACAGAGACAAAAGCACACGTGAATTATTCAAAACCAGAATAGTGGGAATGGCCAGTAGCTCAGTTGGTTAGAGAGTCCTCCCAATACGCCAAAGCTGAGGGCTCAGTCCCAGTCAGGGCACATCCAAGAGTCAACCAATGAATGCATAAATAAGTAGAACAACAAATCGATGTTTCACTCTCTTCCTAAAATCAATCAATCAATCAATCAATCAGTCAGTCAAAAGAAACCAGACTAGTGGTTGCTTGTTTGGGGGAGAGGTCTAAACGGAAAAAGACATGAAGGAAATTTCTAAAGTATTGGAAAGTTTTATCTAAACCTTGATAGGATGTAGATTAGGGTGTGTACCTATGTCAAAACTTATCAAAATGTATACTTAAGACCTGTGCATTTCACTATTTGTAATAAAATACCAACAAAAATAAAAATAAAATAAAATAATGCCATTCTAATTATTTCTGTATAAGTTTTATCAGCAAGAGGTATATTTTTACATAACAATCTTAAAATGGCCTGCAAGGTGCTACCTGATCTGACCCCTACTTACTTCCCTAGTATTACCTGTTACCAAGCCTCTATCCCTTTGTGTACCTTCACCAGCACCAAGCCTGCAGTTTCCCAATGATACACATTCCTGTCCTGCTACAAGGCCTTTGCTCATGCTGTTTCTGCTCCGTAGAATGTTTCTTTCTTTTCACCTGCTTAATTCCCATTCTTTTTTCAGTTTCAGTTCTTCTGTTCATTCCTCAGGGAAACCCTCCCAAATCTCACTTTATTATCTGTGTCCGTGGAACCTTTTGTAGATCTGCTGTGTATGCTTGTGCCGATTTTGCCTCTAAACAAGGGTTCCCAGCTGAGGCCATAACAGCTGAAATCCAGTGTGTGCTCCACCCACAAAGCCTTGTACATAGAGCAGGGCTGTGCCAACCTGGAAGAAGGGCTGCCTGGTTCTGATTCATCAAAGCCATAGTCTACTTGCCAAATGCTGCTATTCTCGGTTGTTTCTGTCTTTGGGGACACTTTTTATTTTTAAATTATTGATTGATTGATTGATTTTTAGAAAAGTGTGGAATGGGGGAGAGAGAAAGAGATGGAGATGGAGACAGAGACAGAGAGAGACATTGATTTGTTGTTCCACTTATTTCTGCATTAACTGGTGTTTCTTGTATGTACCCTGACCAGGGGTCAAACCTGCAGCCTTGGCACATCAGAACAATGCTCTTACCAACTGAGCTACCCAATCAGGGCATGCGGAAACCTTTTAAAAAATAGCACAAAGATACAATGTTGGCAAGCAGTAGCCCTGACCTTGTACTTCCCCTTCACAGTACTTATCACAATTGTAATTTTACCTGTATTTGTGTGATTATTTGGTTAATGTTTGTTTCCCCCACTTAGACAGTAAGCTCTATGACAGTAGGAAACTGTCTGGTTTTGCTTATTCTCAAGAATGTCCAGCTCCTAAAACAGTGCCTGGTACATAGTGGGTATACAGTAAACATTTATTAAACGCATTAGACTTTAAAAAAGGTCATTGACTGATCAGAGAGAGAGAGAGAGGAAAGGAGAGAGGGAGAGAAATATTGACTTGTTGTCCCACTCATTTATGCATTCATAGGTTGATTCTTGTGTGTGCCCTGACTGGGGGTAGAACTTGCAACTTTGGCATATCTGGATGATGCTGTAACCAACCGAACTACCCGGCCAGGGCCTGCATGAGACTTTTTTTTTTTTTTTTTTTTTTAAGAGAGGGGGGAAGGGAAGGAGAAAGAGGAGAAGAGAAACATCGATGGGTTGCCTTTTGCAGGCCCCCAAACAGGGACCTGCCTCACAATTCAGATGTGTGCCCTGACCAAGAATCAAACCGGTGACCTTTCAGTTTGTGGGATGACGCCCAACCCACTAAGCCACACCAGTCAGGGAGAGACATTTTTTGATGATGGGAAAATATTAGGCTTTTTGAAGGTACAGACTGTGTCTAATTTTCCCTTTTTATCTCCTCCTCCCCTTTGCAATTACCATACTGCTTTGCACATAAATGGCATTCAGTAAATTCCTCCTGATTGATTTAAAAATGTTCAAAGAAGCCATATGATGTTCTGTTCACACAAATCTGGATCTGGAAGCATATGATTACACACTGCATGAGTGATGATGAACAGCTGCTATTTATGAAGCCAAAAAGACAAAAAATGTTGAATGGATGAGAAATAGACTTCAATTGAAATGGGAAGGATTTCATTTAGCTTTTCAAACTCATTTCCTGACATGAAGCTTACAAGACACTAGAAGACAATAGCAAGGGAGGCTGTGAATTTTTATTTCCTTTATAAATAAATGGTCTTTGAAAAGTTTCCAAGATAGAACAACCACTTATTTGAAGACTAAGGGGTATTTCTGACTAGGGTTCTCAATGCTCTAATAGGAGATCAATTTTTTTAATAACATTTTTTGTTGTTGGTTTTTTTTTAAGATTTTATTTATTCATTTTTAGAGAGGGGAAGGGAAGGAGAAAGAGAGGGAGAGAAACATCAATGTGTGGTTGCCTATCACATACCCCGTACCGGGACCTGGCCTGCAACTCAGGCATGTGCCCTAGACTGAGAATCGAACCCACAACCCTTTGATTCCCAGGCTGGCACTCAGCCACTGAGCCACACCAGCCAGGGGAAGGAGAATAATTTTACAGAAAAGTTGCAAAAACAGTAAAGAGAGTTTACTATTAGTGTATACCTCTCATCTAGTTTCCCTTTGTTAATATCTTACATTATCATGGTACATTTGTCAAAATTAAGAAATTGAAATATACATAACTATTAACTAAACTGCAGGCTTTATTTGGATTTCCCCAATTTCTCCAGTTATGCCCCCTTTCTATCCCAAGTGAGTTTTTTTTTCATTTCAACATTGTATAATAAACAAAAAAGAACAACAAAAGTAAGGACAGAAAAACAAAACAAAAAATGAAAAATAAAAAGAAACCCAAAAAAGTAAAACAAGAAAAAAAAAAAACGGAGAAAAAAAGGTCTATGAAAGATTATGTCTTTCATACACATTTGGTCTAAACTCAGTAGAATTACATAAATCTAGAGCTGACTGAATCTTTCATCTCAAAATAAAAGTACAATATTTTGGTTTTCCAAGAAAATTTAAATAACATCCCTAGCTCTGCCACTTTGAAGAGCTGTGTGTCTTTGAACTGTTAAATCACACTTAGCCTTGCTTCTCACACTTGTAAAATAAGGGTGGTAAGACCTCTCTGACTGTGATGGCTCCTGAAATCCTTCACAGCAGAATTCAATGTTAAAAACTTAAGATTTTAAATAGGTAATTAGGCTTTTATAATTATTAAATTAATACCATAAAGATAACACTCTAAATTAAAAACCTGTGGCATTATATATATGTTAAATTAGTGACAAAGGCCCTGGCTGGTGTGGCTCAGTGGATTGAGTGCTGGCCTGCAAATCAAAAGGTCATGGGTTTGATTCCCAGTCAGGGCATATGCCTGGGTTGTGCGCAAGGTCCCCAGTAGGGGGTGCACGAGAGGCAACCACATGATAATGTTCCCCTCTCTCTCTCTTTTTCCATCCCTTCTTCTCTGTCTAAAAATAAACTTTAAAAAATCTTTTTAAAAAATTAGTGAAAAAGTTGAACAACAATATAAATAAATAAATAAATAAAATTAATGACAAAGACTGTCCTTGAAAAAACTTTAGTCAGACTACCCTGAGCCCTCCTCTACAGGGGGCTTTGTCCTTGGGTCGTTGGTGTGCCTAGTCAAGTTGTAGCAAGAATTCTGCTAAGTCAGTTAGAGAGAATCCTCTACCCTTGATATCTGATCACCCTGGATATTTGATCAAATTCCTTATCTCCCACCCTTGATATATGTCATCACCCTGGCAAGTTAGTTGAGGAAGAATTCCCCCTATCCTTGATGTCTCCAGTAGGATTCCTTCCACCTTACTAGCTAACCGTCCCCCATCCCATCCTGTTGGAGTGTAAAGACTTCCCTCTACCACTCCTGGTCTGATAGCTGGGTCTGTGAGATAAACTGACAACAGGCAGGTTAACAGGAGAAAAGGTATACAAATTTATTAACATTTAACATTACATGTATAGGGGCATCATAGGAGGAAAAAAAGTTAATATCCCCCAAAGCAGTGAGATTTGAGAGCTTATATCACCTCTATAGGGGAGGGGGAGAGGGGATATATGCCACAAAGGGAGAGTAAACATTTTGGAAAGATGAATGGGCCCTTAGAATAGATAGGAAATATAATAGTCACAAACCATTATATTTTGAGTACAATGTGGACTTCTCATCGACTTTTCTGTGATAAACTCTTGGGAAGAGGATTGATGAATTTCTTTAATTAGGATTAAATAGAAGATTAGTTGAATTTCTTTGGGAGGATCTGTCTTTAAGCGGATAAGGGGAGTTTATAGAAAACCTGTTTTTCAAGTGCCTTCAGCTCAAAACAATTAATATACTAAAGCAGCATATTGTGGATGGCATGTCCTGAACTCCTTCACTCCCACCCTGCTCCTCAATTATAATCCCTTCCTGTACTTGCTGTATTCAGAGTTGAGCCCTAGCTCTCTCCTACTGCAATAGTCCTGACACCTATTACAATTGCCTTGAATAAAGTTCCTCACTATTTTTAACAAGTCTCAGAATATTTTTTAATATTAGCAATAATGAATATTAATTCCTATTTATTATCCCTGACTCACCAGAAAAAATTTAAAATATTCTTCCAAGTTTTAATAAAAGTCTTTAAAAATATTTTTGCTTTGTTATGGATAACATACATGCTGAAAGGCATTACACTTCCATGTGTCTTTTGCCCAAATGTTTAGCACTTTTTTAATTTTATGACTAGTAGTTCACTCCTACTTCTTAGCTCCCACTAATCCCAAACATGTAGATTAATTGGTTTGGAAATGCTTTAGCTGATTAGTCTTTATTTGTAGAGCTATATCTCACAAATATGCTTCTCAACAGACAAGGGGAGAATGTTTATCTCTGCCCATGAAAATGTCTTAGGAAAGCACATTCTTACTTTCTCAGTGGCTGACTCCATAAGAATCTCATCTATCACCAGCTAAAGAACGCTTAGCACAATGCCTGGCACATTAGAAGAGTTCAACAAATAACTGCAATTAATGATATTTTTTTTGCCCTGGCAGGTGTGGCTCAGTGGATTGAGTGCTGACCTGCGAACTGAAAGGTCGTGGGTTCAACCACCAGTCAGGGCATGTGCCTGGGCTGTGGACCAGGTCCCTGGTTGGGGGCCTATGAGAGGCAACCATGTATTTCTCACACATTGCTGTTTCTCCCCCTCTCTTTCTCCCTTCCTTCCTCTCTCTCTAAAAGTAAATAAATAAAATCTTTTAAAATAATTATAATTTTTAGCTTTCTTATTCTTCTTGAGTGTTCACTGCAAAAGTTTATTCTGTCCTGCTTTTGCTTTACCTTCTTTTTCTCATTCCCAACTGAGTGCTCTCTTATCTCCAAAAGAAAGAGTGACTTGCAATCTGCAGATAATGAAAGAGATATTTTGTCTGTTAAGGCATCATGCAAAAGTAATTCTGTACACTAGAATATGGGGGCAATCTATATCCATTGGACAGTGTAATGAGGTCTAAAAGAGAAATTTTTTTTTTAGCTTTTATTTATTCTGTTAGAGAAGAGGGAAAGGGAGGGAGAAAGAGACAGAAACATCAGTGTGTGAGATACATGGATCAGCTACCTCTCGCACAACCCAACTGGGGACCTGGCCCGCAACCCAGGCCTGTGTTCTGACTGGGAATCAAACTGGCAACCCCTCAGCCCGCCGGCTGGCGCTCAATCCACGGAGCCACACCAGCCAGGGCTCCATTATCTTTTCAAATACTGCCTCTTCCCTCTTCTTTATTACTCTTTCTTTAGAATTATATGTACAATAAACCCTCTTGGTCTATCATCCACGTCATTTTAACTTCTATTTTATATTTTCCTATCTTTGTCTCTAAAAGAGAAAATATACCAAGAAGTTGCTCACAAAAGTTTAGGTTCCTTCCTATCCCATTTTTACAGATGAGCACAACGAGTCCCGCCTCCCACCCCCAAATAGTTATTACCAAGTTCTAAAGAAAAAAAGAAAAAGAGGGTCTGTGTGTAGCTGACACCGTTTTCCTTTTCCTGTTGCTCATTCGGTTTTGTGGCTTAATGACCCATGTTACAAATCCACCGGGCTCACCAATGTATTTGGCTTCTGTCAAGTAACTAAACATGGTTAACATTTACCGAGATAAACATTTTAGTGAAGTTCAATAGTTTTGTTGCCTTCCCCTAAAATTTTATTGTATCTGGTGGACCAACAAATCTTGTCTGCTGTTTAAGTCTCAGTCTCATAGGAAGTTGGAGATGACCATTGGTTTTGGGGCACTGGCATTGTTCGGAGCCTTGATAATGCTTTAACAGTTAAAAAAAAAAAAAAAAAAAAAGCACTTTGGGCTATAAATCATAGAGGGTCTAAAATCATTATCCTAGGATATTCCTACTAAAACCTTACCCAATACTGGAATCAACTGGATGAAGATAATCATTCATTGAAATAAACATTCATCAAGAATTTAGGACGTGTCCATAAAATACAATTTGGTAGCACTTTCACATCCAACCTGAGCTGATACCAGATGAACACTACCTAGTTCAGCAAACAAGACTTCGAGGAGGAGGAGCTTGAGGGAGGCGGGTCCGGGAAACCCAGCGCGAGAATACGACCCGGCGCATGCGTGCTTCTTAGGCGGTAACTTCCATTTGCTAGATGGGGGAGGTAAGTGAAAAGCAGTCTACAATTTTTGAATTTCTGGCCTTAAACAAAAATTAAATTGTGAACAGTATTGTGGGTAACTTGAGGGCTATATCCTCAGAGTTCAAAATTAAGGACACGTGGCATACACCGTTAACTCAAAGGGTTACTTCTCGTATCTTCCCCGTCCCCTGGGACATAGGTGGTCTAGTCCATTCCACAGACTTTCGAGTCCTTGCAGCGGGTCGTTGATCGAAGGATTGGGCTAATTGCGACTGAAACGTCTTTGGAAGGAAGAAGGGGGTGAGAGAGCATCCCTTTGAGTTCCGCCTCTTGTTTTTCAAGGCGGTAGTGGGGAAGAGAGACGTAGGAAATACTGCCCTTGAGAGCCAACGGATCACACCTCTCCGTGCAAACTGCCCGGAGGGCGGCGGGAAAAGGGCAAGACGGGAGTAAGGAGAGGGAAGGAGCCAGGAAGCCGCGCAGAAGGGCGCGCGCGCGCGCCCCTTTTTCAGCAGTGTGGCGGGGTCGCACGCACGCCCGCCTCGGCGGCTGGGCGCGGTTTGCGACAGTGGGGGAAGTGGTGGAGGTGGCGGCGGCAGCGGCAACTTTGCGGCAAGCTCCGGCCGGGCTTGCTTGACGGCGGTGTGGCGGAGGCCCCGCCCAAGGCGGCAGGAACCTGGAGGGAGGCGGAGGAATATGTCCGAGAGGGAAGTGTCTACAGCCCCGGCGGGAACAGACATGCCTGCGGCCAAGAAGCAAAAGCTGAGCAGCGACGAGAACAGCAACCCGGACCTTTCTGGAGACGAGAATGTGAGTAGAGCCTGGAGCAGTCCAAACGGGACTATGTAATGAAAGTTTTAAATTCTTTTTTAAAAAGAATTTAGGAGCGGGGGCGGGCGCGCGGGCTGCTGTGGGGGGAGGGAGAGGTGTCACGCTCAGGAAAACGCGGGCGTGGAAGAGAAAATTGAACTTGTCTCTATGGGGATTTTGAGCTGGGGCAGAGAGCAAGCAGAAACTTGACGGAGTGTGGTTTAAGAGAGAGCGCGGAGTGTCTGGGGGTCTGCTCAGATCCTTTTGCGTAGATGGGGCGTGTTTGGGCCTTTGGGAGATTTGGGGAGAGTGCGGAGCTGAGATTCCAGTTGTTTAAAAGGCAAGTTAGAGGTTTTTCTGAGAAAGTTGGAAGGAGAGGTCAGCGTGGGACAGGGACAGTTTTAATGGGATTTAGAGACCGTGTCACTCCTAGATTTACAGACAGCTGGATAGGAAGAAGAGATCTTAACTTACGGGGTTTTGGTGACTCTTAAAAGGGGGTTTTGTATCTGTCCCTGTCCAGTCCGTGGAGATGGGACATGCCGGACAGTCAGCTTTTCTTAAGGAGAAGCCGAACTGAAAGGGTCATCTACTGACTTGAAGGGGAAACCACTCTTGAGGGAGGAATGAGAAGCGACAGTTAATTTCTTGTAAGTTTTTACTAAGATAAAGGGGACAAACTGGAAGGGTTTAGGTAACAGTGGCTCAAGGCCTCGCAAGTATATTGTGTTTTGGAATTAGATTAACAAAACAGCTGTGCAGTGGATCTACTCCCAACTGTGTTTAGGTGAGATGTCAGTAGTAACTGAACTGACCATTAATTTTCAGCTTCTTGTTTCAATATATCTAGTAAGGTCAGCAAAATGTCTTGACAGTCTGTTCAAAGACAGTACTCTAAAATGCGAATCCCTTTTCATGCTATATGGCAATAAAATCTGAATATCTTTTAAAAACCTTTCAAGTGTTATAGGAGAATGGTGTTTAAGTTCTTTATTTTCTCATTGGTTAGTTTTAGGAATAAATGATTGAAGCAAGTATGTGTGTGTGTGTGTGTGTGTGTGTGTGTGTGTGTGTGTGGTATGGTGTCATGACCAAAATTTTCACTGAAGAGATGGGGGAAAGAACTCGTTGTAGATAGAAGAAAGATATTTAGGGGATTGTCAGTTTGGAATTTGGACATAAAATTTCTGGAAAGCTTAGTTGTTGAATGGTACTTTAAATCTTTTTTTTTTTTCTTGTTTGTTTTTCCCAATCTCATTACATATATACTGTATAAACAACATTTTTTACTTTTTCGTTCCAGTCCTTGGAGTCTGTTTTATTTCTGCCTTTTCTTAAATTTCTTTAGGCAGATTAGGTTAGTAATAGGGTCACAGAATGGCTCCAAATGTAGGTTAAAAATCTTCACTGTACTACTTATTGAATGCTTGACTTGAGCAAGGCTAGATGCCTCAGTTTCTTATTTTAAGAATGGAGATAATAATGGTATTTACCTTCAAGAGCATTTGTAAGGATTAAGTGTATGTGCTTGAAAGAAGCTTTCCTCATAGTAAGTACTGTTTCAATGTTACTTAATTACTATTACTTATTTCGTGATCGTGTAGCATGAATTTGTTTCTGACCCTTCCGCATACTAAATAATGCAGAAATGTAATGAATATACCCGTAATTTAGACTGAGGAAAATTTCAGGAGACCAAATAAATTGAAAGCCTACTTTCATTTTGCAGACTCTTAGGGAATATATTTGCACATAAAGCTATTCACAACCAAATGATTGGATTAAGCCATTGTTTTTGTCCCTCCATCCTGATGGGGACTTTAACCTTTTTTGGACAACTTAATGAATCCTGTGAAGCCTTCTCAGAATATCATTTTTTAATGTATAAAATACAGTGAAAAGATTACAAACAAAATTAATGATAAAAATCATAAAATGTTATAATAGATTTGTTGTTTTAATAAACTATTCTAATTTTTTAAATTTATAAGTAAATATTTTTTATCAAATCAAAACATAAACATTTTTTTCTGTCACAACTACTCTTAGTCTTATTCTGTCTACCACACCTCTGGTTTTGCTGGATTTCTCACTTATTTTTTTTAATTGAGTTTATCCGGCTAACATTGGTTAATAAAACTATACAGGTTTCAAGTGTACAACTCAAATATCTGCACACTTCATTGTGAGACCATTGCCCAAAGCAAAATCTCTTTTTGTTCCCCTTTATCCCCCCGACCCCCTTGCTCTCCCTATACCCCCTGTCTTCCCTCTGGCTGTCACCACACTGTTGACCATGTTTTGTGTTATATGTTTTTTGCTCAAGTGCTTTTTTATTTTATTTTGATATAATCTTTATTGTGTTTTTTTCCTACCATTTAATCCCCTTACACCCTCCTCCACCCAGCAATCACCACGCTTTTGTTGGTGTGTTTAAGTACTTCTTTATTAGCACATTAAGTAACTAGACGTAGCAGCAGGTCTGATAGTTATGATGGGCATAGACAATTTTTTGAGGTATACAACTGTAAAGTGATATAACAATGAATACCTAATTTCCATTGGTGAGAATAACACCTACAGTAATATCATGTATGTTACTTGCCTATAACAGAAGGAAGGACTAAATTTCAGATAAAGTTGGTGAAAATTAAAAAGCCTCTTTTTGGCCATTTCAATTCACAGGCCCTCTTAATTCATCCATGGACCCCAGATTTAGGACATAGGTTAAGGGAAAGCAGTAAAGAAAGGGAATAGAAAACCCTATAAAAATGAGTTTCGAAAAAGCTGACAAGGGCAGTGGTTTTGCTTTTGAGGGAGCTGAATAAAGACAAGAAGGCCAAAAGCAAGTAGAGAAAGGATGGTGTTTTTGAGTTGGAATTAAAGTAGCCTGAGCAGTTGGTACTAAAGATTTTATTTATTTATTTTTTAGCAAGAGGGGAAGGGAAGGAAAAAGCAGGAGAGAAACATCTATTGGTTGCCACTTACACACCCCCAGCTGGGGACCTGGCCTGTCCTGGCCAGCAGCCTAGGCCTGTGCGCTGACTGGGAATCAAACCTAAAGGAGAAAAAAAATGTAATATGCCTTATTATTGATAGTGTTTTGTGTGGCTTCTTGATTAGCAGTTTTATCATTTCATTTCTCTAGTGTTAAAAGATAATTTTCAGCAAAAGGCAAGTGAATACATTTTTTTTACTTAATTTTTTAAAGATTTTATTTATTTACTTTTAAAGAGAGGGAGAGCAAAGCAACATCAATGCGTGAGAGACATATGGATCAATTGGTTGCCTCTTGCAAACCCCCAGCTGGGGACCTGGCCTGCAACCCAGGCATGTGCCCTGACTGGGCATCGAACTGGTGACCTTCAGGTTCACAGACTGGCATTCAATTCACTGAGCCACATAGCCAGGGCTAAACATTTTATTTTACTCATGTGAGGGAACTGGGCAAATGTTAAGTCAAACAAGTACAGATTTATAAGGATTAAAACAATGTTGAGGTGACGTTACAAATGGAGACAAAAACTTTTGTTTCAGAGGCGAAGGGAAGACATTTTGAACCTCTGCTTTAAAGACAGAATTAGCACTTCCAGTTATCTACAACTTGAAAAAGATATAAGGTTGTTTAGGGGCAACTAAGAAAGCTATAATCTGGTAACATGGAAGAGGGTACTATAGATAATGCATAGTTTTCCACTGAAACCCAGAATTGTTTTCTACACTAGATTTTAACTGTAAATACAACTGAAATGTGGGGAGAAATTGGGAGAGAGGAAAACAGTAATTTCAGCCTAGGAATTGGATTTAAAATAGTTTCACTTTTTCATATCTCTGTAAAGGCTGATTATACGTACATTAAAGTACAATTCAAGTTTTTATTGAGCACTTAACTGTGCAGTCTCTCCACTTCATTCCTTTTTCTTTCACCCCAGATAATCAGTATATTCCATAATAACTGTATTTAAAGCGCATGTCATTTTGGGAGGAACCATTTGCAGTTTTGCAAACCACCCCCAAGAACTACTGTATGATACCTTTTAGTTTTTAAGTGAAATTTTTCTAAACTGTTTGGCATTCTGGTTAATTTTACCCTTTACGATATAAAACCAGCTTTAGAAAGCAATAATTTAGAAATATCCCCTAAGGCAGTGGTTCCTAGACTGTATTCTCATAGACATTAATATGCACTCTTTGGAATGTATTTAGAAACTACTGCCCTATGGTGATAGTTTTGAATAAATCTCTATTCCTAAGAACACATTGGAATATGTAATCAAAGGAGGTAGTGAAACCTTCTTCTGAGATTAGTGGGCCATTAATATACCCCAAGAACTGGAGATTAAGTATAAATTAGTTGAATTTTCAAGGTTTTCTCCTGCCATTCCTGCATTTAGAAGGAACTTAACTTGGTAGAGTTTTTGGACTTCTAACATACAGAGTGGGGCAAAAGCAGGTTTATAGTTGAGTACTATGTAAAATGTTTTATTCTTGTATCATTATTAATTATTCTTTATTTTCTATAAGAACAACTGTAAACCTATTTATTATTTTAGAGCTATGAGTCAAATTTCACTGTACAGTATATATAGGAATTTTTAAAAATTCTGAATGGTTTGTATTATAAATAAGCATAATCCAAATCATAACAGGATTTTCAGAAACTACATCTAAAGCAGGAAGTAATAATACTACAGCTTCAGATGGCCACTCCCCTTCCCTAAGGCTCAAAACTGAGCAACAATCAAGTAAATACATTATAAAGTAAAATATGTTATAAATTATAATACATGCAGTTAAGACAGCTTTAGGAGTCAGACCCCTGGGTTTGAACCCCAGCAATCCTAAAGTGCAAAAGACTTCTTAGGCTCTCTTTTTGTTGTTGTTTTTCTTTTTGTATTTAGTTCTCCCTCTGTTTGTTTCTTATTTCCTCCTACTTAGGCTCCTTACACTTCTTATTTTCTTTTTTTAATCTTTTTGAAGATTTTATTTTCAGCAAGAGGTGAAGGAGGAAGAAAAAGAGGGACAGAAACATCGATGTGTGGTTGCCTCTCACGTGTACCTTCAACTGGGGACCTGGCCTGCAACTCAGGCATGTGCCCTGACTGGGAATCAAACCAGCAACCTTTTGATTTGCTGGCTGACACTCAGTCCACAGAACCACACCAGCCAGGGCAGTGTCTGTTCCACTTCTTATCTAATGGTACCTTCTGTGAAGAGCTAAAAAGGACCAGTGTGTTGTTATTTAAAGGCAGTGTTATTGTTACTGTTTTTTTATTAGCTTTTTTTCTTTTATTTTTGCTGAAATATCAGATACCCACAAATCATAATGTGTAGCTGGTTTGTTTTTTTCCTTTGGAGATAGGAATAAAATTTTCTACTACTTGAAGACCTAATTATTTCTTCAGTAGCTGCCCAGTTAAAAAAAAAAAAAAAAATCATTTGCTGTTGAAGTACAGTATTGCTGTTTTATGTAATTTTTTCTCATTTATGCCTACAGGATGATGCTGTCAGTATAGAAAGTGGTACAAACACTGAACGCCCTGATACACCAACAAACACGCCAAATGCACCTGGAAGAAAAAGTTGGGGAAAGGGAAAATGGAAGTCAAAGAAATGCAAATATTCTTTTAAGTGTGTAAATAGTCTCAAGGTAATGTGCAGAATACAAATCTTGTTGGTTGAATACTAGGCTGCAGAATTTTTTCTTAGTGGTAATGTTTTTATGCTCAAGATACTCTGTCAAGTTAAAAACATTTTAAAATTACAGTACTTTGAAATTTTGATTTTGTAGTGCAGACTGCATAGTTATCATCCATTCCACATTTGTTTAGCTTTTTTTGTTTTCTCTTAAATGGGTAAAAACACAAGCCACTTTCAGGTACCTGATACTAAAAAGAACTCATTAACTTTGAGCCAGCATAAATTGAAAGAGAAGCCTTAGTTTCTGCAGTTTAAAAAAAAAAAAAATTAACATTTTTATAAAATATTTTTTAAAGATTTTGTTTATTAGAAGAGAAACATCAATGTGCAAGAGAGACATCAATCTATCTGTTTCTTCTCACATGCCCCCAACTGGGGACCTGGTCCCCAACCCAGGCATGTGCCCTGACTGGGAATCAAACTAGCGACCTTTTGGTTCACAGGCCAGCATTCAGCCCACTGTGCCACACTAGCCAGGGCTTATCTTTTGTTTTATTTGTAATTATTTTAAAAGAAAACAGTATAAATTTTT
Organism: Anoura caudifer; assembly: GCA_004027475.1. Classification (NCBI taxonomy): domain Eukaryota; kingdom Metazoa; phylum Chordata; class Mammalia; order Chiroptera; family Phyllostomidae; genus Anoura; species Anoura caudifer. The sequence goes on from PVKU01001154.1 coordinate 285,061, forward strand.
TAAAAATAGTTTTTTAATTTTTTATTTATTGATTTTAGAGAAGGGGAAGAGAAGAAAACATCAATTTATTGTTCCACTTTTTTTTTGTAACAATTTTTTAAATTTATTTTAATTGTTTTTCTTGTAGTTTTCTGTCTTTTACTCCCATCCCAGCCCACCAACCCAGCCCTCCCCACCTCCCTCCCATTTCCACCCCCCTAGTTTTTATTCATGTATCCTTTATACTTGTTCCTGTAAACCCTTCCCCTTTTCCCCTGATCTTACCTCCCCTCTCCCCTTGGGTGACTGTCAGTCTGTTCTCAATTTCAATGTCTTTGGTTATATTTTGCTTGTTTGTTTGTTTTGTTGATTAGGTTCCTGTTAAAGGTGAGATCATATGGTATTTGTCTTTCACTGCCTGGCTTATTTCACTTAGCATGATGCTCTCCAGTTCCATCCATGCTGTTGCAAAGGGTAGGAGCTCCTTCTTTCTTTCTGCTGCATAGAATTCCATTGTGTAAATGTACCATAATTTTTTGATGCATTCATTTACTGATGGGCACCTGGGTTGCTTCCAACACTTGGCTATTGTAAATTGTGCTGCTATGATCATAGGGGTGCATAGGTTCTTTTGGACTGGTGTTTCAGGGTTCTTAGCATATAATCCTAGCAGTGGGATTGCTGGGTCAAAAGGTAGATCCATTTTTAGTTTTCTTAGAATAATTCCATACTGCTTTCCATAGTGGTTGTACCAGTCTGCAATCCCACCAACAGTGCACTAGGGTCCCCTTTTCTCCACAACCTCTCCAACACTTGTTGTTTGTTGCTTTGTTTATGATGGCCATTCTGACTGGTGTGAAGTGGTGTCTCGTTGTGGTTTTAATTTGCATCTCTCTGATAGCTAGCGATATTGAGCATCTTTTCATGTGTGTCTGGATCCTCTGTATGTCCTTGGAGAAGTGTCTGTTCAAGTCCTTTGCCCATTTTTCAATTGGGTTGCTTGTCTTCTTAGAGTGGAGTGGTGTAAGTTCTTTATATATTTTGGAGATTAAACCCTTGTCTGCAGTATCATTGGCAAATATGTTTTCTCATATAGTTGGTTCTCTTTTTATTTTAATACTGTTTTCTTTAGCCGTGCAGAAGCTTTTTATTTTGATGAGATCCCATTTGTTTTTTCTTTCTTTTATGTCCCTTGCTTTAGGGGACATATCAGTAAAAATGTTGCTACATGGAATATCTGAGATTTTCCTGCCTATGTTCTCCTCTAGAATTTTAATGGTGTCATCGCTTATATTTAAATCTTTTATCCACCTTGAATTTATTTTTATGTATGGTGTAAGTTGGTGCTTGAGTTTCTTTTTCTTTCTTTCTTTTTTTTTTCTGCACATAGCTGTCCAATTCTCCCAACACCACTTGTCGAAGAGGCTATTTTTACTCCATTTTATGTTGCTGCCCCCTTTGTCAAATATTAATTGACCATAGAGACTTGGGTTTATTTCTGGGCTCTCTGTTCTATTCCACTGGTCCATGTGCCTGTTTTTATGCCAATACCAGGCTGTTTTGAGTACAGTGGCCTTGTAATACAGTTTGGTGTCAGGTATTGTGATCCCTCCTACTTCGCTCTTCTTTCTCAAAATTGCTGCAGCTATTCGAGGTCGTTTATGGTTCCATATAAATTTTTGAAGTGTTTGTTCTCTGTGAAATATGCCATTGGTACTTTAATAGGTATTGCATTGAATTTGTAAATTGCTTTGGGTAGTATGGACATTTTGATGATGTTGATTCTTCCAATCCATGAACATGGTGTATGTTTCCATTTGTTTGTGTCTTCCTTGAATTCTTTCTTCAGTGTTGTGTAGTTTTCTGCATACAGGTCTTTTACCTCCTTGGTTAGGTTTATTCCTAGGTATTTTATTTTTCTTTTTGCTATAATGAGTGGGAATTTTTTCTTGATTTCTGCTTCTGCTGTTTCATTGTTGGTATACAAAAATGCCTTTGATTTCTGGATATTGACTTAGTATGCTGCCATTTGGCAAAATTCATTTATTAGGTCGAGCAGCTTTTTGGCCGAGTCTATAGGAATATTCTACGTACATTATCATGTCATCTGCAAACAATGCTAGTTTTGTTTCCTCCTTTCCAATTTGTATACCTTTTATTTCATTTTCTTGTCTAATCGTTGTGGCTAAGACTTCTAATACTATATTGAATAGAAGTTGTGAAAGTGGACATCCTTGTCTTATTCCTGATCTTAGTGGAAAAGATTTAATTTTTGCCCGTTGAGTATGATGTTGGCTGTATGCCTCTCATATATGGCCTTTATTATGTTGAGGAATGCTACCTCTATTCCCACTTTGCTGAGTGTTTTTATCATAAATGGGTGCTATACCTTATCAAATGCTTTTTCTGCATCTATTGATAAGATCATGTGATTTCTGTCTTTGCTTTTGTTTATGTGATGTATTACGTTTACCGATTTGCGAATATCGAACCATCCTTACATCCCAGGGATGAATCCCGCTTGGTCATGGTGTATGATCTTTTTAATGTATTGTTAGATGCAGTTTGCCCATATTTTGTTTAGGATTTTAGCGCCCATGTTCATCAGCGATATTGGCCTGAAGTTTTCTTTTTTTGTTGTGTCTTTATCTGACTTTGGGATTAGGATGATGCTGGCTTCATAAAAAGAGTTTGGGAATCTTCCATCGTTTTGGATTTTTTCGAAAAGTTTGTCAAGGATAGGGGTTAGCTCTTCCTTAAATGCTTTGTTGAATTCTCCTGTGAAACCATCTGGTCCAGGGCTTTTGTGTGTCGGGAGTTTTTTGATTACTGCTTCAATGTCATCTGCTGTTATTGGTCTGTTCAGGCTTTCTGCTTCTTCATTGAGTTTTGGGAGATTACATTTTTCTAGAAACTTGTCCATTTCATCTAGGTTTTCAAATTTCTTGGCATACAGTTCTTCATAGTAATTTCTTACAATCCTCTGTATTTCTGTGGTGTCAGTTGTAATATCTCCTCTTTCATTTCTGATTGTGTTTATTTGGTTCTTCTCTTTTTTTCTTGATGAGCCTGCTTAAAAAAAAAAGATTTTATTTTTAGAGAGAGGAGAAGGGCAGGAGAGGGAGAGAGAAACAGATGTGCCAGAGAAACATTGATCTATTTTTTTTAAGATTTTATTTATTTTTGGAGAGAGGGGAAAGGAGGGAGAAAATTTCTATGTGTGGTTGTCTCTCACGCACCCCCTACTGGGGACCTGGCCTGCAACCTAGGCATGTGCCCTGACTGGGAATTGAACCAGCAACTCTTTGGTTCGCAGGCCTGTGTTCAGTCCACTGAGCTACACTAGCCAGGTTGAAACATTGATCTATTGATTGATTGCTTTTCCCATTCACCCAACCAGGGACCTGGCCCAGAACCCAGGCATGTGCCCTGACTGAGAATGAAACCGTGACCTTTTGGGTTCCTGTACACCCATTCCACTGAGCCACACCAGTCAGGGCTGTTGTTCCATTTATTTATGCATTGATTGCTGTTTCTTGATCCCTGATGGGGGAACAAACCCACAACATTGGTTTATCTGATGATGCTCTAACCAACCTACCTACCCAGCCAGGGCTTTTACAAATGTTTTGACTATTCAGTATTTGTAGAAAACAAGTAATTGGGGGTATTTAAATTACTGCTTCCTCATTTATAAAAGGGATTACTGGTATTTATTTTAAATGTTTTTCTTTACATATATTCATTTTTGTTGTAAATTTGGGGTTATTGTCCTTATGCTGAGCAGAAATTTGCATTACATTATCCTATACATATGTAAGTTAGAATCTATTCTAAACAACTGAGTATACTTTCAGGTAAAGTCTTCAGAAAGCATAAGCAACTGTGAGCATGTGCAAATTATTTGTGTAGCAAAGTTCACTGTTCATTGTGTGTCAGATTATACTCTCAAAGTGAGGGGATAAATCTCAGTATATATTTTTTGAAAGGTAAAGTGTCTATTACGGTTTCATGTTAGGTTTTAGTTATATCAGCCTATTTTTAGGTAATACATCTGGAAGATTGCTTTAAGTGTCGGTTAAATATTTTTATTAAATATTTCAAAGTTTAAAGCTATGGCTCTTCAAAGGGTAAGAAATGAAAGTTGTTAGACTTTTAAAGTGAAAACAGTACCTTTAAGTGAATATGAAAGTTACTGTTATGCCAAGAGATTGCCAATAAAATCCTGAAACTGAAAAATAACTATGAATAGAAGTGAGTACTTGTTTTGTACACCCCTCCTTATAGCCAGCCTCCTGGTAACTGAAGGTATAGTCCATGGTCTTCTCTGGCCCCCACCATTCAATTCCCAAACTTGTTTATTACAGAACTTGGGGATTTTTTCCTTTAGGACCCAAATTTAAGGTTATTTAAAATTGTTTTTATAGTACTAATGGAAAGCAGTGATTTGAGTGATGTCTGATATGTTTCATTTTACAAGGCAAAAATTAAGCCTAATAAAGTTTAGCCAGTGCTGGAGAAGCTATAGCAACTCTTACTTAGGTCATTTGTTAGTTTCCAATTTCAGAAAAAGAAATTGTGTTCTTCTGTCCTGAGAAATGCATCTGCGATAATAATCCAGTTTTGATTCAGAAAAATATGGTTGTATATAAGAAAATAGAAGGCGAATATCAAGATATTTTTCTATAGATCAGTACTTGTTACCTAACTTCTGATTTAAGCCTTCAACTATTATAAGTTTTATCATATACTGATATTTTAAAATGTGAAAACTGGACAAATGGATATTTTCAGAATCAGAAGTCAGTTTATGTGTTCTATCACAAAACAGTGGCTTCCATTTTTGAATACTGTTGTAAGCTGGATGGTCAGTTAACTACCACTTTTTGGTTTCTAAAATATATTGATTTTTCTTATTTCATGGTTATTTTATAGGAAGATCATAATCAGCCATTGTTTGGAGTTCAGTTCAACTGGCACAGTAAAGAAGGGGATCCACTGGTGTTTGCAACTGTGGGAAGCAATAGAGTGAGTATTAAGGGATCTGTTTGGCATTTGGTTAGATTATTACAGTAGATTCTGGTGTTAATGTAATAAATGGAATGATTTTTTTAAAGGGTACTTCTTTTTTAAAAAATTGTTTTTATTTATTGATTTTAGAGAGAGAGAGAGAAACAGCCACTTCATTTATGCATTCATTGGTTGATTTCTTGTGTGTGCCCTGACTGGAGATTGAACCTGCAACCTTGGCGTATTGGAATGACACTGTAACCAGCTAACCTCCTTGGCCAGGGCTTAACAGTAATGATTTTGAGATAAATTTTCTTTAGCCAGTTGGACATTATTACTCCTTTCTGTAAAAATGAAGCATTCTAGATGTTGTCTAATTAAGCCTAGAATTCATGACTGAAAATTCACCTTTATTTTACATATCATTCCCAGTTGTTCACCAAACAGGTTTCTGTTTATATTTTGTGTTAATAATTTGTTTTTGAGTTGTTGAAAGAATTGACATAGCTCTTTTGGAAGTGATTGTAAGAGTTTGTCATTCTAATTTGTACAAGAAGTCTGATTTCTTAATGCCTCTGTGTAAATGCAAAGCATAAATCCAGTGAATATACATAGTAGTTGTTGAAAGTATTTTAATTATTTGCAGTAAACATTTGATTTGTTTTATTTGAGGAAGCCAAGAATATCTTGAACTGAGAAAAGTGCATGAAAAAAGCCATGCTGGGCACTTTTTTCTTTAACCATGTGCATTTATTTATTTATTTATTTATTTATTTATTTTAAAGAGAGGGAGAAAAAGAGGGAGAGAAACATTGATCAGCTGTCTCTAGCACACACCCCAACCAGGGACTGGACTCACAATCCTGGCATGTGCTCTGACCGGGAATTGAACCAGTGACCCGTCACTTGGCAATACGATGTCCAACCAACTAAGCCACACTGGTCAGGGTGCTAGGCACATTTTTAAAGTAAATTGTTATTTAACTTTTTAGTTGAACCAGGGGCTTAGCATGTGGATTCTAAAATTTATTCATTCATTTAATTTACTTCTAAATAAGTGGAGAACAGGAGACTCCCTAAGTACTTTCTAGAGAGTCTCAGGAGTTTTCTACTAAATTGAAATCACTTCAGAGAAAAATTGTTCTAAGTTTTTATTAGGTAACATTCTGGGTATTCATCAGTATTCTAGTAGGAGTGAGGAGGAATAATGCAGGAAGAGACTGGTGTATTCAGAAAAGAAAGATGGGAGAATGGACTAGTTTGAATATGGGTTGACAACAAATACAAGTTACTTTGTCTACTTTCAGCTCAAGAGGGAGAGTGAGGTGAATCTGAGAAATGTTCCATAAGTTATTTTAGTTGAGTAAAATAAAATTTTATGATGCTTTAGTATTGTGCTAAGGTTCTTAAATAAAAGAACATAGCCAAGGCTTGTGTGGCTCAGTGGATTGAGTGCTGGCTTGTGAAACAAAAGGCCACCAGTTCAAAACCCGGTCAGGGCACATGCCTGGGTTGGGAAGTGTATGAGGAGCAACTGTGTACCTCTTATACATTGATGTTTCTCTCCCTCTCTTTCTCCTTCTCTTCCCCCTCTCTAAAAAAGTAAATAAATAAAACCTTTTAACAAAAAAAGAAATAAGAGAATGTGACCTTTTTTTAAAAGATTTTATTTATTTTTAGAGCAATTGAAAGAGAGGGAGAGAAACGTCAGTGTGTGCTTGCCTCTTGGGAGCCCTCCACTGGGGGCCTGGCCCACAACCCAGGCATGTGCCCTGACTTTGGTTCAGGCCAGCACTCAATCCACTGAGCCACATCAGCCAGGGCAAGAGAATGTGATTTTTAACGTGCACTGTTTCTTATTTTTAATGCATAGTTTCTTTGTCTAATGGCCACTGTAATGGGAAGGCATCTTCAGACCAAAAGAGGATGCAGAATTAATAGAATAAAACAATTTATTATAGGGTAATTTACTTATAGGAAGATCGGGCCTGAGTAGACAGACTGCCTAGTTTTGAACAATTCTCTGCTAAAGACTTCCGTTTCTGTACTGTTTTTATAATACAACTCAGGTACTGTTGATTGACAAGACAGAGGGACAAAGAATGCAGTAGCGCCTGTGCACATACTTCCTGGTGGACAATACTGTCACCAGTTTGATATTCATCCTGGCCATTGCTGGAAAAAGTATTAGGGTTACATTTTAGGGAACATAGACAGTCATTAACTGGAAAGCTTTCATACTAAGGACATTGAGGTTAGTCAAAGGTCACAGGTGGAGATGTTTTTATTCATATCTACATCTATACACCTATATTTGTTTTCCTTTTTTTAAATTGAATTTATTGGGGTGATATTGGTTCACAAAATGTTTTTTCTTAGTGTTGATATTCTGTTCTCAATCAAAATTAACTTGCTAACAGGGAGTTAGTATTACAATATTTAATATATTCTGGAAATTATATAATACCTTAGGCTTTATAATGTCTTCCTTAAATTAAAGGAGCTGTTTTCTTTTTCTTCTTGCTTTAAAAGAAAGAGGAAGGGAAGGAAAAAGAGATGGAGAAAAACATCTATTGGTTGCCTCTTGTACGTGCCCTGACCAGTCGTCTGTCCTTTTACTTTGCAGGGTTATGCCCAACCAACTGAGTCACAATAGTCAGTGCTTAAAGGAGCTATTTTAAAAGAATAGTTTCTGTAGTATCTTAAAGATACAGTTGTGAGTAAAATGTGTTTGAAAGCTAAAAATGTGTTTCTGTGTTTGAGATAAAATTTACTGTATTTTGTTTTCATTAGGTTACTTTATATGAATGTCACTCACAAGGAGAAATCCGGCTATTGCAATCCTATGTAGATGCTGATGTATCCTTTCCTGAGTTTTCAATATCTTTGGGTAAAGAAATTGACTTTTCATAAGTACACTGAACCTTTTCTAAATTAATTAGTCCCCTAAAGTTATATTGTTCTTTCTTAATTAATGCTATTCCTTCACAGCAATCCAGGAAATTTCTGGTGTCTAGTTATCTAGTTTTCCTAATCTCTAGAAATGCATTGTAGGGTAGATGTGAGGGAGGATGGTACAGGTGGCTAGAGTTGAGTGTTGAAAATCCAGTAATAGACAAGTGTTGAAAGAGTAGCTAAAAATCTCTTGTTTTCTTACTGTTATTTTTGTTTTCAGATTATAAGACAAAGTTGATTCAGAAAGTTGCAGAGGTAGTAGAAGTGAGCCAGCTGGGCTGTATAGGCTCAGGAAACAAGGTATAGAAGCAGAAGAACGGCCCTTGGCGCTTAGGAAAGGGAAAGCCAAAGATGATAACCTGGGAGGAAGAAGAGGGGGCAGGGGAAGGCATAGGCATATTTTGGGGGGTTTTTCGTTTGTTTGTTTGTTTTACCTTGTCTAGAATGTTATTATTTCAGAATAGTCATGTTGATGAACTTGGGTTGATCAGAATCTAGTACTGGAAGTCATATCAACTATTTCATCCACAAAACCTATAGGGAAAAAATAAACATATTCAGTTTGTTTAGGAAACAAAACATTGCAAAACATGGGTTCATAAAGAAAAAGATTAAAAAAGCCAAAGGATTAGATAGAAAATAAGATGTTTCATCTAGGTCTATATGAAAACTTAGCAAACAAGAAAAGACAAGGACTTTCAGTCTTTCCTAGATAATATGGAAAGAAGTGACCTGCAGCCATATTGGGAAGGTCTCACAGAGGAAAAGGTGGAAAACTGAAGAGTTAATCATCTTTGTCTAGAGGCACATAGTTAGAAGTATTGGCATAGAGCAAAAGTCTGCAAAGAATAGCCCCTGGGGCTGGCCATCTGTTTGTTTTTGCTTTTTTAATTGAGGTAATGGCCACCCACCTGTTCTTGTAAATCAAATTTTGTTTGGACACAGCCATACCCATCTCTTACATATTGTCTAGCTGCTTTCGAAACAGTTATGCAAACAGCTAAATAGTAATCAAAATTGAGTGGAAGACTGGTTTTGTTTGATCATTTGGTAGAGATTTTAAACCTAAAAGTCACCATTGTTTAAATTTAGTAGGGTAAAGAATAAGAACTTCTGTGTCAAAACTTTAGCAGTTCTTTGGAGGATTCCATGTATTGTAATCGTTGACCTGTTTACTTATCAAAAACAAATTATATTTCTTAACCAGCATTTTGTAGGCTGATGAAAACTTTTATACTTGTGCATGGACATATGATAGCAATACAAGCCATCCTCTGCTGGCTGTGGCTGGATCTAGAGGCATAATCAGGATAATTAATCCCATAACAATGCAGTGCATAAAGGTGGGTTTTCTGGTTAAACTGTACATCTGCTTTCTTTTGAATGCAGAGCTGTGAAAACATGTTATGTTGAATTTAAAACTCAAAGAATTAAATGACTGCAATTTCTAATTTAATTTGTACTTTGCTTATTTCATCCTTTAAATGAGTCTTAATCATTTAAAAAACTTATTTATTGATTTGAAAGAGGGAGGAAGGAGGAGAGAAAGAGAGAGCAACATTAATTTGTTACTCCATTTATTTATGCATTCATTGGTTGATTCTTGCATGTGCCCTAACTGGAGATGGAACCCACAGTTTTGGGGAATGTGCTGACACTAACATCTGAGCTACCCAACCATGGCTATTTGCATTAGTTTCTTTCCTTCTGCCTTGCCTTATTCTGAGGAGCTCTAAGTGAATAATAATAGAAGAGTAAGTCCATCTTTCAAGATGCCTTAACTAGTGTTAAAAGGTTGGAAGTTGATACTAAATGTTATGTGTCACTTTAAAACTTTTTTTACCCCAAGGACACAGAATTACCTGAGAATCTTTCAAATCTTTGCCTTGCCTCTGCTAATCCAATCAAAATAGATTATCTGCACGTGGGATTTGAGCATCTTTTTATTTTTTTCTTCAAGTTTGTTGGGTGATTTAATATGTAGCTGAGGTTGAGAATCATTAACTTTAAGTGAAACTATTTTTTCATTCTGTTAACATTAATGAAAAACAATTTATAATTATTTTTCTTAGCAAAGATTTATTTACAGATTAGCTATTTTACAATAGAATTTTATTTTTATATGAAAACTGATATGTTTTAAATTTATTATAGCACTATGTTGGCCATGGAAATGCTATTAATGAGCTGAAATTCCACCCAAGAGATCCAAATCTTCTCCTTTCAGTCAGTAAAGGTAAGAGAAGGGAATAATTACTTTTTGTTTTAAGGGACAAACTGTTCTAAGGGGAAAAAGCTGTATTTAAAAGTAATTTAGAATAGTAAGTTTTACTACCAAAAAAAAAAAAATCACAGGCTACATTAGCATCCCCAAACCAAGAATTGGGAAAAGGGACCGTGAAATACACTGTGACATCATATAGAAATAAAATAATTGATACTGAGGATTAGTTTTGCTACCCTTATTTGCTGTATTGCATTTTAAAGATAGGTTTGCAACTATCACTCTCTACAGTAATGTAATAAGAAATAATGCATCTGAAAATCCATATTGCCTTTATATATAAAAGCTTTTGTTTTATAAAGGATTCCCTTTAGAATTTCTTAAAAAGCAGAGTTCTGCAGAATAAGCTCTTTGAGATATTTTTCATACTTTTAGCATTGCCTTTCTTTGTATTCCTATATCAGCATTATAAGTTTATTCTGATTCAGATAGGCTTCTTAATTTTTTCTGAGCTCTCTGAAATGATTTGGGTTATTATTGCTACATTCTGTTCTTCATTGTCCTTTCTCTTTTACTTCTGAATTATTACTCTAGTCAAGTTTCTTTTCTTTATTTTTAATTTTTAATTATTAATTTTAGAGGGAGAGGAAGGTGGGGAGAAAAACATCAATTCGTTATTCCGCTTATTTATGCATTCATCAGTTGAGTCACAAGAATCAACAACTGTGCCCCGACCGGTGATCGAACCCCCAATCTTGGCGTATGGGATGATACTCTAACCAACTCAGCTACTGGGCTGAGGTCTCATTTATTTTCCAAAAGGCTTGTCAAATATATAACCTCTCATCCCCAATCTGCTCAAATTAAAACTTAAGAAATTATTTATTTTTGATAATTGACACCTAAGAACTGATAACCTTTAAAAAAAAAAAAAAAGATTTTATTTGTATTTAGAGAGAGGCGAAGGGAGGGAGGGAGGGAAGAAGGGAGAGAAACATCAATTAGCTGCCTCTTGCACATGGCCCTCAAACCAGGCATGTGCCCTGACCCAGAATTGAACTGGTGACCTTTCACTTGATGAGACACCAACCAACTGAACTACCCTGCTCAGGGCCTGGTAACTTTCTTGATAACAGTAGTTGGAGTTGGGTGTTACTTTACAAGTGATAGAGGCTGTAATACCTCATTGGTTCTAAATATTCTAACTTTTTAACCCTGTTCTTCCTCCATTGTGTCAGTAAGAGCATTTTTTAATCAAACAGCTTTTCAGCTGAATAGGAATTTTGCTGCACACAAAACCATCATGAAAGTGAAAGAACAACCTACAGAATAGGACAATTTTTTTTTAAAGATTTTATTTATTTATTTTTAGAGAGGGGGAGAAATAATCAATGTATGGTTGACTCTCATACGCCCCTTTTGGGAACCTGGCCTACAAGCTAGGCATGTGCCCTAACTGGGAATTGAACCGGTGACCCTTTGGTTTGCGTGCCAGCACTCAATTCACTGAGCCACACCAACCAGGGCTGGAGAAAATATTCCTATATATCTATCTAAATCGTATATCTAATAAGGGCTGTTACAGGTAAACAATAATAAGACATTCAAATTAAAAAATGGGTAAAAGTGTGGAATGACATCTTTCAAAGAACTACACAAATGTTTGGTGAGCACATGAAAAGGCATTCAGTATCTCATTAATCATCAGGGAAATACAAATCAAAAATACAATGAAATACTACCTCACACCTGCTAGAATGGTTACAACCAAAAAGATACGATAAAGTGTGTAGGATAGGATGTGGAGATACCCCCCCCACCCCCCCGCCCCGTATTGCTAGTGGGAATGTAAATGTAGCCACATTGAAAAACAGTCTAGCAATTCCTCAAATAGTTAAACATAGAATTACCTTTCTTGGGGGGGGAGGGGGTTGTATATAACAAATGCCTATGTAAAAATTTGTGCACGATTGGAATGAAATCATTTTTATGGCGATGTTAAATTCCACTGTGTACTAACATAATGTATCACAAGGTATTAGCATAATATGTATATTTTTAATTAGTAATAAGTACATCATAATTATTAATTTGTACAGTGTGATGTGTACATTGTAAGTAGTGTAATACAAGGTCTGGCAAAAGTAGTACTCTTTGTTTATGAGCTTTTACGATTTTTATTACAAAATCATAAGCATGTAATACAGTAACATAACAATATCACACTCAAGCATACCATATGACATTTTAGGTGGAATGTTCAAATTGTTGCCCGTCTCATGCAAGACATTCACATACCCTGCCAATCTCAGGGTCTGGTGTTACTTCTGCCAGACCTTGTATGTTAATATTCATGTATAACATGAACATAGTTATAGTTCAAGCTTTGCATGGCATTTATATTTATTATTACTGTACTCTACTTTGTTACTAGTATTTCGTGGAAAATAAGATTGCTTGAATTAGTTATAACTTTTTATTTTTATTTTTTTCTCACCGTGAGTATGCTTTATTAGATTTGCAAGAAATAGAAGGCCAGCTGTCATTTTATCAGTTTTTTGAGGACTTCAGTAAAGAATTTTAGTTGTTTTTTTTTTCTTTTTTATTGATTTTATTGGGGTGACACTGGTTAACAAAATTACATAGGTTTCAGGCACACAATTCCATGACACACATTCTGTACACTGTGTTGTGTTCACCACCCATACAGTTACAATTTTTAAAAGGTCAGCAATGCTATAAAATTGTCATATATGTGTAAGGATTCCATTCTTAGTCTTTACTGTACATAAGTCCAAATTTTTATAACGTTTACTTCTTTAAAGAGGTTTTGAACATCCACAGTAAATAATGATAAAAATTTATCTTAATTTTTTTATGTCCATACTAGATCATGCTTTACGATTATGGAATATTCAAACGGACACTCTGGTGGCAATATTTGGAGGTGTTGAAGGGCACAGAGATGAAGTTCTAAGTGCTGTAAGTTGAAAGCTGCAGGCAATGACTTTGAGGTGCACATAGTTGTGAACAATATCCCCCTTCCCCCAACTGTTCCCTTAAAAGAAAGCATGTGGTTTCTTTTCATATAGCCTGCCAGCAGTCATGCCATTTACTTGTGACATCCAAGGTTTTTCTCTTACAGGTGAAGGAATGAATAAAGCAAGTAAGGGGCTTTGTGTTTCATCTGTACTCATGCACTGTTTTATATCAGGCCCAGGTTCTCGTGGAGGAATACCATGAACTTGTTTTTTTCTTTTATTGATCTAAAATCACCAAGTTAACTTTTGTGTTCCTAGTTATTGAAGGAAAAGGTTAAATTAGTTAGCAATTAAGAAACTTCATCTTTTATTTGCAGGAAGTGTTTTATTGTGCTCACACTGAGTTTTAGATAACTCTTGTTGATGGCATGGTGTTATCTGATGATGTACGTGTTTTTAATCAGGTTTCAGATTTTGACATTATAATTGGAAGTACTAAGTATTCCTATAGTTACAGTTTGTATGATTTTGTGAGAGTCATGCCTGCCTGAAGATACCCTGCCAACTGGGCTTTTCTAGAAGTTGAAGGAGTCTTCTTTATTTGGCTCCATATGTGAAAAAGCCAAGACTGGCATTCTTTATTAAGAATTTTTAATTAGAGTTACTGGCTTTAATGGTGCCTTGTTGCTTTTGACAAGTGAGATAATTAGGAAAAGTAGTAGCAGCCAGGCTTGTGAATTCATTAGTTAATAAAATTATATAGGTTTCAGGTGTACAGTTCCATAATACATCATCTCTATACTGTATTATGTGTTCACCCATCCAAAGTCATCTCCTTTCATCACCATATACTGGTTTTTTGTTTTTGTTTCTTTTTTATTTCTTAAAACAAGAACAGGTGACAGTCTGTATTTCTTCTCTATATATGGAAGGATATATATAGAGAAGATATATATTTTTTCTCTATATTACAATATAGAATTCAGTGTAGAAGGATATTTCTACTCTATATATCTTTCTTTATAATATAGAATTCTTCTCTATAATACAGAATTTCTTCTCTATAATATGGAATTCAGTGTTAGAAGGATAGATGTATGAAATTTTCATTAATGCATGTACCATGCACTAAATTAAACAGCATATCTGTGCGACTGTCTTATCCATTAGATAAGGTGGAATAAGGTTGTTATAGTAGATCATATGTTAGATGCTTATTAAGAATTTGTAAATTATAGATGATAAACTTATTTTCTTTTTTAGGCATTTCTAAAAACTTATTTAAAAGTGAGCTCTAAGATCAGTATAACTGAAGTTTTTGACTTAGATGTACAGATGAAATTTCATTTGTTTAAGGACTCATTGTAGCTTCACAGACAGAAGTCAATTTCATTGCTTGATTAGGATTGGACAAAGAAAAGAAGTAAAACTTCAGGTTTTTGTGTCATACCTCAGTATTCAGTTTATTTTCAAAATCAAGCAAAGGAAATATTTTAAAGTTTGTTGAAAGGTAAAATGAAATTCAGACACTGCTTTCTTTGCCTTTCATATTGTATAAACTCATTCACTGTGGTGGTGACAAATCACATAAAACTAAATCTTAAAAGTAGAAAAGAACTCTTTTATTTCCTACATAGATGCAACCCAAAATGTTAGTGTTGTAGTTTAACAATACTCTGCATCAGGTGAAAATTGAGTAGTGTAATTAGAAAAATAATTTAAATAGTTAACTTAAGCTTTTCTGTTTTACATACAGGATTATGATCTTTTGGGTGAGAAAATAATGTCCTGTGGTATGGATCACTCTCTTAAACTTTGGAGGATTAATTCAAAGAGAATGATTAATGCAATTAAGGAATCTTATGATTATAACCCAAATAAAACTAACAGGTAACATTTGTGGCATTGAAAACAAATATCTTTCTCATGCTGTTGAAATGATGAGTTTTACCTTTCCCAAATTTGTTATGTAATAAGTCCCCAGCACTGAGTTGAGCAGCCCCTTTTTAAAAATACTTTATATACCATAAATTCATTGATGTAAGCTAAGGTATTTGTGGTTCATTTTTCAAAACCCCCTTTAAATTGTGTCTTCTCTAATTTTGTAGCACATTATACATATTATGTATTGAGGTTGTATGTGGCGGACCTTTTAATTTATAAAAATCTTAAACCTCTTAAAATAATTGTGGAATGGAGCAAAGGACCCTTCAGAATGTTATTAGCATTGTTAGTCAACAGTGTAAAATTTAATTCAAGATAGTAAATATTATTTTTTATTTTATTTTTTAAAATATTTTATTTCGTTTTAGAGAAGGGGGAAGGGAGGGAGGAAGGAGACAAACCTCAGTGTGCAAGAGTTAATGTCAGTTAGTTGCCTCTCACAAGTCCCCCCTGACCTGCAATCCAGGCATGTGCCCTGACTGCGAATTGAACTGGTGACCTTTTGGTTGCAGGCTGGTACCCAATCCACTGAGCCACACCAGCTAGGGCAAATCTTATTTTTTAAATGGGGTTCTTAGCTTTAATTCATGTTAATATAATGCTTCCCTTGTTTCATTAAATGGAAAAAAATCAAAAGTGGGAGCCTTGCTCCATAGGACCAAGAGGTGGGAACTTTGCTATTTTTTATATATACAGGGTCTAGCAGAAGTAATGTCTTCTTAAGTGTCATTGGTAAGGTAATAATATGGGTGTATTAATTTATAGTTTTAATTTGAACATTTCACCTAAAATGTCATATGGTGTGCTTGCATGTGATACTGTTTTGTTACAGAATTACATGCTTATGTAATTCTGTAATCAAAATGCTTATGATTTTGTTAAAAAAAAAGATTTTGTAATGAAAAAGGGATGCTATTTGTGCCAGACCCTGTGTATATATTTAATTTTTTAAATTTATTTTTAGAGTGGAATGGAGAGAGAGGGAGAGAAAAATATTAATTTGTTGTTCCACTTAGTTATACATTCATTGGTTGATTCTTGTATGTCCCCTGACCAGGGATCAAACCAGCAACCTTGGTGTATTGGGATATGCTCTTACCAACTGGGCTACCCAGCCAGGACCTTCTTAATATATTTTTGAAATGCTAATACTTTCACTATAACTGCCATTTGTCTGTATGTTAACATTGTTTGCATTTTGATTTTTAGCAAAGAGCTGGAATTTATTTTTTGGTTATAAAGCCAGACTATTAATAGATGTTGGTTAAATTTGTAGCCATCAGTAAATATTTCAATGCACTAACATTCATCAAACCTCAGTGGCCTCTAAGGGTTCATATAACTTTCAGATACCTGTTTTAAAACACCAAGAGTTAGTACATTACTATATTTATGTTTTAATATTTTTTGAAACTCTGGAATACATAGAAATTATATTTCACAGTTTACAGAAAATAACAGTGAGTTATGTTCTCCTTGAAAGTTTAACCATAGATTATAATATGTATTTGATTTAAAAACAATTAACATAATTATAGCAGAGTTAAGAATTTACATCAGATCATTAATAACATTTTAATGTTTTAATAAAGAAAAGATGCCAGAATTTGTACTGGAAGGAATGTTAGAAATGATTCAGCCCAACATTCCTTTTTATATACATGAGAGAAGTAAAGAGAGGACCTGTGACTTACCCAAGACATAACTAATTCATGGCATGTCAGTTTTCTAGAGTTATTTCAGTACAAAAAGTGAATCATTACATTAGAAATGTTGGGTATTCTTTTCATTAACTATAGAGTTGGTAGCAACTTCTAGTTAATGGTCTTCATGCACACTTTTTAAAAATTTTTATTTATTTTATTTTTAGAGAGGGGAAGGGAGAGAAAGCAATATCGGTTTGTTGTTTCACTTACTTATGCATTTACTGGTTGGTTCTTGTGTGTGCCCTGACCAGGTATCGAATCAAAACCTTGACATATCAATGCTTTACCAGCTAAGCTACCTGGCCAGGGCTTCACACAAACATTTTAAAGGGAAAAAATGGCACAATACTTTGTTTCCCTAAATACAGGCTAAGTCCTAACTAATAAATGTCAAATTTCTCTCGGTAACCATTTTCGGAAATTATTGCTCAAGGCAGGACTCTCATGTAATCTTAATTTTAGCAGACTTTGGAATATATCGTTGTTCCTAGAAAAATGACTATCTTGAAACAACGCAGATGTGTTGACTTTCATAGACTAATATTAAAGGACTGAGTAGGTGTTTTCTGTGAAAAACTTTCAGTTCTGTAATCAGATGTCTTTGCTTATCATTAGTTAAATAGCCAGAATTGATTAAATGTGGCCTATATATCATATAGTAAGGTAGGAAGCTGCAAATATTTTTACTGTATTTTTTCCATTACTGTTTACCCCCTTACACCCTGGTAGCTCCAGTTTTTGTGAATGAAATTTCATAGGGTAAAAATAAAATTGAATTAACAGCTGATAATATAATAAAATATAGAAACAAAAAAGGAGTAAGACTTTAGCTCTGAATAAACAGACAAGAAGGTATTCAGTTTTCTAGGAACAAAGAAAAATCAATCGTCATATATTTTATTTTCAAAATTTTATAACTCCAAAAATAAAAATTAGTGTAATTCTACTATACTTTTTTCTCTTAACTTTTGACATTTCCATTTCAGGCCATTTATTTCTCAGAAAATTCACTTTCCTGACTTTTCTACCAGAGACATACATAGGAATTATGTTGATTGTGTGCGATGGTTAGGTGATTTGATACTTTCCAAGGTATGGTAATTGCTGCTAAGCTGTACTTCCATTGTTCGTGTGAGTTGGATCTTTTTAGGGAGCACGGTTTTTTATGCATTTTGGTAAATTGGATGGCAGATGGGAAATTGCTCTTTTGTTTTTTTCTTTTTAAGTCTCATATTTTGATAGGGTTGGAAAGTTGCTGGCTTAAAACATCCCAATGAATTATTATAATTTGTGCTCCAATAAAGTGAAAAATGTTAATTTGTATGATGATACTGTTGTGATTCCCAAGGTTATTGTAAAATAACCAATATTTAAAGCCAATATTAGTAGGGTTTTGTTTTTTTTTTTTAATGTTTGTGTCCATTTCAGCAATCTTTTATATAAAAACACAGACAGCTGGAGTTGGCTCATGGGCTATATAGTTTGCCAACCCATTTTCTAGAATGTTGATATGTACATATATTTAATTTTTGCTGCTAATTTAGAGAAGTTGTTGGTGATGTCATCTGAACATTTAGGATTGTCAAATTTGGAGAAATTGCTATCCAGTTTCTTTTCTTGTGTGGATTTTAGGGCACTTCACATTTTCTTGGGCAGAGCCTTACTATTTTTTTCCCCTTGACCTTGCAGATAGTTTTACCTGTTTATTTTTTTTTTCTTTTTACCTTTTAATCTTTAAATTAGATTACCAGGAAGTTTCAAAGATAGTGTAGAGAGGCCCCATATTGCCCTTTCCCCAATGGTTTTATAATTATAATATCAAATCTAGGAAATTGACATTGTATAATGTATATGTCATTTTATCACATGTGATTTTGTCATGTCAAGAATGTTACAGCATGGGGCCTTTTAAGATTGTGGTTTTTTTTCACTCATTATAATGCCATCCAAGTTGTCGTGTGTATCAGTACTTCTCCCTTTTTATTGCTCAGTAGTATTCCATGGTATGGGATGTACCACAGTTTATTTAGACATTCATCTATTGTAGGACATTTTGGTCCTTTCCATATTGGGGCTACTACAAATAAAGCTGCCAATGAACAATCGTGTACAGGTTTTGTGTGGACTTACTTGTAAGTTTTCATTTCTCTGGGATAAATGCCTAGAAGGGCAAATGCTGGGTCATGGTTAAGTTTATTTAGTTTTTTAAGAAACTGCCAAACTATTTTCCAGAGTGGCCGTCCCATTTTACATTCCCACCAGAAATGTAAGAGAGCTCGAGTGTCTCGGAATCTTCGCCGGCATTTGGTATTGTCACTATTTTTTATTTTAGCTGTTCTGATAGGTGTGTAGTGATATCTCATCGTGGTCTTAATTTGCATTTCCCTGATGGCTAGTGATGTTGAACATCTTTCATGTGCTTATTTACCATCCATATATCCTTTTCGATGATGTCTCTTCATATCTTTTGCTCATTTTCTAATTGGATTGGTTTTTGTTTTTATTTTTACTGTTGAGTTTTGAGAATTCTTAATATATTCTAAAGATGAATCCTGTGTCAGATATGTAGTTTCCAAATATTTTCTTCCAGTCTGTAGCTTGTCTTTTCATCCTCTTAACAAGGTCTTTGGCAGAGCACATTTCTATTTTTAATGAAGTTCAATTTATTGATTTTTTTAATTATTATTTTATGGATCATGCTTTTGATGTTATGTTTAAATGCTCTTTACCAAGCCAAAGATGCTAAAGATTTTCTCCTGTGTTTTCTTCAAAAACTCTTAAACTGTTACATTTTGTATTAAATATATGATCCATTTAAAGTAAATTTTTGTATGAGGTTTAGGTAGAAGTTTATTTTTGTCTATAGATATCCAATTGTTTTAGCACCATTTATTGAAAGACTGTTCTTTCTCCTTTTAATTGCTTTTGTACCTTTGTCAAAATTGTTTGGCCATACTTGTGTGAGGCTGTTTCTGGTTTTTCTTTTTCATTCCAGTACTCCACCAGTACTACACACACAGTTTTGATTACTCTAGCTCTGTAATAAGTCTTGGAATGGGTAGAGTGATTTCTTCCATTTTTTTATTCTTTTTCAAAATTATTTTAGTTATTCTAGTTGCTTTGCCTTTCCATAAAAATTTTAGAATAATCTTGTCTACATTTGTTAAAAATCTTGCAGGAGTTAATTGTGGGGAGGGAGGCTTTTGATCAGAATTGTGTTAAATCTATACGTCAGTTTAGTGGGGAGTTAGTATCTTTGCTTAGTCTTCTAATCCATGAACATGGTATCTCCATTTATTTAGGTCTTTGATTTTTATGATCAGCATTTTGTAGTTTCAGCATACAAGTGTTCTGTACCTGCTTTGTTAGATTTAGACCTAAGTATTTTTCCTTTTTTGAGTAATTATAAATGGTATTTCTAATTTCCATTTCTGTGTGTTCATTGTTAATATATATTAATACAGTTGATTTTTACATATTAGTCTTGAATCCTGTGACTTATTGGACCTTATTCTAGAAGTGTTGTTATTGTTAATTACTTGGGAATTTCTACATAGACCATCTTATCATCTGCAAATAGGGACAGTTTTATATTTTCCTTTCTGATCTGGATGCTGTTTCCTTTTCTGGCCTTATCGTACTGGCATACTTCCAATACTGTGTTGATTAGCAGTGTTAAGAGCAGACATCCTTGACTTATTTCTGATTATTAAGGGGAAAAATTTAATCTTTCACAATTATGTGTATTAGCTGTTTGTCTTTTGTAGATATTCCCTATCAAGTTGAGATCTGTCCCCTTTTTAATTTTTTTAGTTTTATCATGAATGAGTGTTGAATTTTGATAAGTGCTTTTTCCTCATCGGTTAATATGATCATGTAGTTTCTTCAGCCTTTTAATACAGTAGATTTCATTGATTGGTCATTGATTATTGATATAGCCTGGTATCCCTAGAATAAGTTTATTTGGTTATGCTGTATAATTATTTTTATAAGTTGCTGAATTTTCCTTGCTAATATTTTGTTAAAGATTTCTGTGCCTGTATTCATGAGGTTATGATACTGATTTGAAGTTTTCTTTCTATATTGTTTTTGTCTGGTTTTGGTATTGACAGTACTGCTTTTATAAAATGAATTGCAAATTTACACTTGTATTTTCTTGAAGAAATTGGTGTTAATTCTTTAAATGGTTGATAGGATTCTCCAATTAAATCATTTAGGCCTAGAAAATTTTGAAGGGGAGTTTTAAAATTACAAGTTTGATTTCCTTCATAGGTAAAAGTCTATTCAAATGAACTATTTCATATTGATAAGTTGTGGTAGTCTTTTTAAAATCTCCTTTTGTTTGCTATGAGTATACTTGTATTTTGCTAGTTTCTTAAGGTGGAAGCTTAGGTTATTGACTTTTCTGAGGTTATTTTCCATTAGGTTATTTGCTTTTCTGTTATCTCAGAAATTTTGACATGTAGTGTGTTGTTTAGTTACTAGGTGATCTCTATCTTTGTTGATTTTCTACTTGTTTTATTGTTGAGAGACTGCTGTTGAAGTCTCCAGCTATAATTGTGGATTTTTCCCTTTCATTTCTTGATATCTTGCAGCTCTGTTGGTTGGTGTTTATACACTTACTATTGCTAAGTCTTGGTGGCTTGACCCTTTTATCATCTAAAGTCCATCTCACTTATTTTTTCTTTCTTTTGATTGATGTTTGCATGGTATATCCTTTTCCAACTTTTAACTTTTATTGTATATATATCACTATATCTGAAGTGAGTTTCTTGTAGGCAGTGTATAGTTGGGTCATGTTCTTTTAATCCACACTGTCTAACTTTTAGTTGCTGTATTTAGACCATTTACATTTGAACTTTAACATATCAATTATCACATCATCTGCCTTTTTTTTTTTTTTTAATTTTTAATTTTGCTGTTTTTTTTCTCCTAACTTCGTATAGGTTGTGTGAACATAATAATTCCTTTTTGATTTGCTTATATTTTTTATTATATTTCTTTGTTTAGCTTTTTTGGTGTTTGCCCTAGATGTTACTGTATATGTGATATACATGCGGCACATACATTTGACTGTTGAACAGCATGACAGTTTCACTCAGATGTGTCCAACCTTTTGGCATCTCTGGGCCACACTGGAAGAAGAAGAGTTGTCTTGGGCCACACATTAAATACACAAACACTAACGAAAACCGATGAGCAGGAAAAAAAGGTTCTAAGTAAATTAATGATTTTGTGTTGGGCCACATTCATAGCCATTCTGGGATGCATGTGGCCCATGGGCCATAGGTTGGACACCCAGGGAAGGGTTCTGACCCCCACACAGTAGAAATCTGTAGAAATAACTACAGTTGGCCCTCTATATACGTGGACGTGAATTTCCAACTGCAGATCAAAAATAACCTTTTTTTTCTCCCCCCAAAAAATCCATGCATTTGTGTACCTGCACAGTTCAAACCCCTGTTGTTCAAGGTCAACTGTAAATCAGTCTTCTTAACTTTGTATCAGTATTTTACCCTTTCGGGTGAGGTGTGGAAATCTTACTTTTCTTTACTTCACTTTGTCTTCTATTTATATAATTGTCTTAAATATTTCCTTTACAATGAAGAACTGCACCAAATAGTATTACAATTTTTGCTTAAACCATCAAACATAACTCAAGAAGGAAAAGTGAATATTGTATTTACTCATTTTGCTTTTTTTGTTCTTCCTGATGTTTGATGTTTCAAGATCCCTTCTTATATCATTTCAGTTATGTTCATAAAACTTCCTGGAGCCATTTTTTTAGGGTGGGTCTGCTGGTGACAAATTCTCTTAATTTTTCATAATTTGAGAATGTTTTCATTTCCCCTTAATTCCTTAAAGGTATATTTACTGTATATGGGATTTTGTGTTGCAGTTCTTAACCATTTGAAAAATGTTGTACCCCTCTCTTTCTGGTCTCCGTGGTTTCTAATGAGAAACCTGCCATCCCTGGAGTGGTCCTTTCTGTCTTAACTGCTTTCAGGATTTCTTTCTTTGTATTTAGTTTTTTGTAAGTTTGTGACATGTCTTAATACAGATTTCTTTGAGTTTATCTTTTTGGGGTTCATTGAACTTCCTGAATCGGTAATAGGTTTATTTCTCATTTATAAATTACTAATTGAAGCATTTTTATGGTGGCTGCTTTAAAATCCTTGTCAGATAGTTCATTAAAGTTGAGATGTTCATGTTTCTTTTAATTAACTAATTTAATTATTTTATTTGAGAGTACATTTGTTAAATCTGGGGACAATGAAACAAAAGAAGGGCTTAGGGCAGAAGAAATGATAGGAGAGAGCCCAGGTGGGGTTGCTTTGGCTCTCTAAAAACATTAAAGAAGTGAGCCAAGGTGAGTCTGCTATTGACTCACTGAAAAGTCAGAGAAAAGAGGCCTTGGAGACAAGTTCATGGGTTTTGCTGCCCACTGTTCCTCTGGTTGCAGATCCCATGGAGGGCCCCAAAGAAGGGCATGGGTGCACTCCAAGGAGGGCACTGAGATTTGTTTTTCAGTATGACAAGTGATTTTTTATTAAGATCTTGATATTTTGGATATTATGTTACAAACTGGATCTTACTTAGATCTTCTACAGGAGGCTTGCTCTGATAAATTTCAGCTGTGGAGGAGGAGCACTGCGTCATGATCGGCAGTTAGCAAGGGAAGTTTAGGTTCCCCACTCTGTTGACTTGGCGATGATGTTTCATTACTGATGGGGTGTGAGTTCAGGCTTTCCACCGCACCTCAGGTGACACTACCCTAGCAGAAGGGGCTGACAGGACTCATTACTGCTTCTTATGTGGTCTCCACTGACACTGCAGGTGGTAGGTGGTTGTGAACATCCTGTCTCTTCTAGGCCTCCTCTGATACCACCCCAGCCAGAGAGAAGGAGTCGTCACCTCATTGCCATGAAGGGTAGAAGGAGTCAGGGTTACTATGTACTAAGATGCTTAGTTACCACCTGAGAAGGGATTCCCACTGGGCCTTTGCTGGTTCATATGGAGGCAGGTACACTGTTTTTTTCTGTGGAATGTAGCTATAGTAGAGCATTTGTCTGAAAATACTCTCTCTTGCTAGGTTGCCATTTTTTTGTTCTCTTGTAGAGAGCAGGTTTTTGGGGTGATAGGTTGCTTTGTTTGTTTGTCATTTCACTCGTTAGAATTGTTGAGTTGCTGACTTTCCTAGTATCAAGCCTGAGATACATAAATGAAGGAAAAGAAAACCAGGGAACTCAGTTTCCTGCATGTTCTAGGATTCCTCATCAGTCTGCCTCCTTTTCTACCTTTCAGATTTTTAAGTTGTACTCAGTGGGACAAATAGAGAAAAAGTATATCTATTCTGTCATTTTGAAAGTAAAAATGCTATAAAATTTCTGCTCTTAGAACTTAGATGATAAGAAAGGATTTCTGCATTTTAGGTGGGAAGCTAAATAAACTCAATGAACTATTGGTTGCTCAAAAGTCCATTACAATTTTCATAAAATAAAGGCACATTTTTCATTTCCACCAATAACTATATTGATTTGGATATTTTGAGTATGTCAGCTATCTCCTGCTATTGGCTTCCAGTGGGTAGAGGCCAGGGGTGCTGCTAAACATCTTCCAATGCATAAGACAGCCCCACAGCAAAGAATTATTTTGCCAAAATGGCAGTAGTACAAGAAACTTCACAAACCACTTATGACACATTCAGTCAGTCACAACACCTTCATATACTGCACAAATCTTTTTTTTTTGTGCTTCAGTTGCATTTTTACCTTTCTTGAAATAAAGCATACAGTGAAAGTGTTGCTTATTCCATCTTCACTATTAAAATGGCTGCACAAAAATTCAACAATTATGATAAGTTTTTTTTTAATACATGCTGACATGACAGTTGTCACAATACAGTCTAACAGAATATAGGCAACTAAGCACTATTGGAGCCATTGTATGGGAAAAAATGTAATGGACTTTTTGGGTAAACCAGTATATTGGTGGTTCTCAAATCTGGCTCTGCATTGGAATCGTTAAGGAACATTGTAAAAATAGATTCCTAAACCTTTGACACCACAAATTCTAAATATGACACAAGGACTTAGAAATGTGTAAGTTTTGAAAGTTCTCTAGCTGATTTGAAGTGCACCCATCTGTTAGCATAGATAAATGCTGTCTATGTCCCTATGCTTTAGTTCTCCATGGAAAGACTCTACTAGGATCCTTTACCCGGGTAGTCAGTAGGGACTTGAATAGTCATTTTACACTTCTGCTTCAGCCTATCTCAGAGATTCTGACTCAGTAGGGCTGGGGCCAAGATAGTTGAGAAAACTACAGGCTATGGACCTAGTTGTACACTTAGTTAGACCAAGTGATTTGTCTAGTACTTTACAGTAAGGAACTTGTAAATATATAGCCCTGGGGTTTTATATAATCTAAAAAAGGCAGAGGAGAAAAAAAGCATGTTGACCCCACCCTAATCCTCCTCTAGCCCTACTGTTCAACTGTTTAAATGCCAGTCAGTACCTCAAGATTGCCACATGTGATTGTGTGGGCTGTTTCCTGTGGAACCTCAGGAGGCAGTCCTCACCCACACCAGCAGTTTTTAGTCCTGGCAACTGTTGAGGTACTTTGTGAGGTGTTTAGCAGCATCTCTGGCCTGTATTCAGTAGAGGCCAGAGACATTGCCAGATGTCTCTTAACTGGTAAGCCTTGGACTTACCCTGTAATCTGAGTAGTGCCCCCTGTTTTGCAAGTTATCTTCCATTATGTTCTCTACCACTTGCTGCTTAAGTACAGTGTGTGCAAAGATTTGAAGATAGAGATGACAGGGAAGGTATAATAGTCTATTTCAATTCCATCCCCATATCATGTCTTAATGTTAAATCACTGCCTTTTATGCCTTTTATATAATCTGATCTCTAAGGTACTTTCTGTGAATTCATTAGCTTTCCTGTTGAGTACCTACCAGGTAGCATGGACACTGGGGATGAGGGATTAATAGTTAACCAGATAAAGGGAACCATGTGGGGCTAGAAGTGAAGTGAGCCGTTGGATAGGGAAAGATGAAACTAGTGAAGCAAGCAGAGCCACATTGAAGAGCCATATAGTCTAATACAGTGTTTGTAATTTTACCTTTCCTATAAAACACTTGAAGTCTCTGGATGCTAAAGTATCTAGAGCTGAATTTGGTTTGTTTTGGAAGAGAAATTGTGACTTCCAAAATGAATAACCCCCAGACAATGTAATGCTTTTGTATTGTCAGAAATATGTTGGTAGTCAGACTTTTTGTCCTCAAATGTGGACATTGACTCTATAAACAGAAATGAATGTATATCACTGTACTTAGTAGATGAATAACCAGATTCTATGAGCTGTCAATTCTACAATGATAATAGAGAAGAGGCTTTGTTTCAATATTTATAGTTGAGTTCTACAAATAATATTTTTTTCTCACCTCTTTTTTTAAAGTCTTGTGAAAATGCCATTGTGTGCTGGAAACCTGGCAAAATGGAAGATGATATAGATAAAATTAAGCCCAGTGAGTCTAATGTGACTATTCTTGGGCGATTTGATTACAGCCAGTGTGACATTTGGTACATGAGGTTTTCTATGGATTTCTGGCAAAAGGTAACATTTTTACATTTTGAAATTATTTGACTTAAAGCCATGGTAATTTGTTTTCTCTGTTGTGCATCTGTAATTTTGTTTCTTTTAAGAAGCTACCTTGGTGTTTTGTATTAATTGCTTTGGCCTTTGATGTTATTCTGTCTTTGTTATGCTGAGCACGATCCGCGGTGCTTATAAATGAAATGACTGATGTCAGTGGTGGCAGTTAGGTGTTTATTTTCTACAACATCTGTGACTGAGATTTCATGTTTGGTGATTAGAGTTAATATATTCATGTGGCTTTTTCCCAGAAGAACTTAAAAACAAACAAAAAAAAAAACACCAATATGAGAAGAAACAAAATACTGGTTATCTAAAATTTTAAATAAATTTGGTATTAGGATTTTGCAGTAATGAATTACCTGGTGTTTATAAGAAAGGTTTTGCTATAGCTTTCTTACAGCTTTTGCTGTAATTCTTTAAGGCAGAAAAAAAGAATACATATGTATAGTACAAATTGTAAAGCCCTTTATAAATTTGCAACATGCCTTCTTATTTACTCAAGATGTCTCTTTGAAGCATTAGTTTCTTATCCCCACTTACAAATCAGAAATGTAAAATGCAAAGAAATAATCCAGAGCATAGCCAGAGGCTAGGTCTAAGGTTTTCCCTAAATAAGAAAGATGTCTTAGGATTGCTTGAAATCTTCAAGGCTTATTTTAATTTTAATTACTTGGTGTTTTAAAAAAATGTTTATACAGATGCTTGCATTGGGCAATCAGGTTGGCAAACTTTATGTTTGGGATTTAGAAGTAGAAGATCCTCATAAAGCCAAGTAAGTATTTAGAAGTTCCTATTTATAATTTCTGTCTTCATAGTTATGCCAAATAATAGAAGAAGTAATTTACACTTGCAATGTCAACTTTAAATCATTTGTTTGTAACATTTACATGTCTCAGAGTGTTTTAAAGTATTTCTTTTTTATTCTAATGATCATTTTTCATGAGTACCTTGATAACAGTTTATTCTTATATGTAAGTTATATGGTGCCTCTTGAATTTAAGATGAAATTTGAGATTGAGATCTTAGTGAAGTGTATTCTGGTTTCAAATGCTTTCTGTATAATTTGGAACATCTTTTTATTTTCTAATTCACTGTTTTAAGTCAGATACTGACAACATTACGTACGTATGATATTTAACCTGTCATCATGTTTTCTCCCTAGATGTACAACACTGACTCATCAAAAATGTGCTGCTGCAATTCGACAAACCAGTTTTAGCAGGGATAGCAGCATTCTTATAGCTGTTTGTGATGATGCCACTATTTGGCGATGGGACAGACTTCGATAAAATGCTTTTCCTAATCAAATTAGAGTGTGTTTTCTATGTACAATAGAGTTAATGTATCTTGCTAGTAACGGCACATAGAGCATCTAGAGTTGTCTTTCAGCGTTCAATCAGGCTGAGCTGAATGTAGTGATGTTTACATTGTTTACACTTTGTACTGTCTCCTGCTCAGACTCTACTGCTTTTAATAAAAATTTATTTTTATAAAGCCATGTGTTATTTTAGTTTATTTTCATTGTGATGAAAAGAAATGTTTAAAGTAATAAAATTATGCCTTATCTTTTTGTAATGATCATTTTTTGTAGTTTGCTTAACTGGAGAAACCTATACTGTATAAAGTAATAATGTTAAAAATTTTATAGAGTTGTAACAGTAATGTATTAATGACTTCTCTTTACAGTTAAAAAAAAAAAATCCTGCTTTCAATTTACAATTTGCCCATTAGTAATTTCAGTAGAAATAGTATCATTAGAGCACAGCAGTGTAAGACATGGAAGCTTAAATGTAGTGGAATGAAGAATCAAAGAAATGGGAAGTATGTTTGCACAGTGAGTTACTGTCCCCTTTTCTTTCCCCTGTTGGTTAAGAGAAATAAACAGATTGAAGAGGTCATAGGATTGAGACTAGTTGTCTGTTTTGTCCCAAATATAGGATGTTTTGCTTATTTATGGACAAGAAACAGTAGCAAGGGTGAAATTGAGATATAAAGTCCAGAAAAATCCCAAGAGTTAGGACCAAGATAACATGTGAAGGGGTTAACCTGAAGCAGAGGGAATGAAGAATGCCTGGGTGATCATGAAGGTAAATAGGTAAGATGAGGGGAGCCAAGGTGACATATGAAAGAGTGAATTTTTCAAGTTTTTAGAATCATGAGTGTTTTTCTATAAATATTTTCCTACCATTGATACCTTTCTGGATAATTGCCTAACAGCCTAGTATACAAGTCTTTGTGTACCTCTCCAATTATGAAGGTTATTTGTCAGAATTAATTATGAAATGAAAGTGAATTTTTGCCCTGGCCCCTGTGGCTCAGTTGGAGTGTTGTCCCATAACAAAAGGCAGGCGTGTACAGGAGGCAACCAGTCAATGCTTATCTTTGTCATCAGTGTTTTTCACCCTTCCTCTCTCTCTAAAAGCATGAAAAAATGTATTCAACTGAGGGGGCATGGAATTATCTTTTAAATATATCTTATTGGTTATGCTATTACAGTTGTCCCATTTATTTCCTCTGTTTTAGTCCCCTCCGCCCTGTACCATCCCTCCTTCCAGTATTCCCCACCTGTTAGGTCATGTCCATGGGTCATACATATAAGTTCTTTGGCTTCACCATTTACTATACTATTCTTAACCTTCTCCTGTCTATTTTGTACCTACCAATTATGCTTCTTATTCCCTGTACTTTCCCCCCATTCTTCCTCTCCCTGCTGAGAACCCTCCATGTCATCTCCATTTCTGTGATTCTGTTCATGTTCCAGTTGTTTTCTTAATTAGTTTTTGTTTTAGGTTCAGTTGTTGATAGTTGTGAGTTTGTTGTCATTTTGCTGTTCGTAGTTTTGATTTTCTTAGATAAGTCCCTTTAGCATTTCATATAAGAAGGGCTTGGTGATGATGAACTACTTTAACTTGACCTCGTCTGGGAAGCACTTTATCTGCCCTTCCATTCTAAATGATAGCTTTGCTGGATAGAGTAATCTTGGATAATAGGTCCTTGTCTTTCATGACTTGGAATACTTCTTTCCAGCCCCTTCTTGCCTGCAAGTTTTCTTTTGAGAAATCAGCTGCAAGTCTTCTGGGAACTCCTTTATAGGTAACTCCTTTTCTCTTGTTTTTATGATTCTCTCCTTTAATCTTGGCTAATGTAATTATGTGCCTTGGTGCATGCTTCCTTGGATCCAACTCTTTTTTGGGACTCTTAGCTTGCTGGACTTCCTAAAAGTCTTATTTCCTTTGATAGATTGGGGAAGTTCTCCTTCATTATTTTTTCAAATAGGTTTTCAATTTCTTGTTCTTCCTTTTCTTCTGGCACCCCTATGATTCGAATGTTGGAACATTTAAAGTCGTCCCAGAGGTTCCTAAGTCTTTTCTCATTTTTTGAATTCTTGTTTCTTCATTCTGTTTCAGTTGAATGTTTATTTCTTCTTTATGCTCCAAATCCTTGAGTCCCAGTTTCCTTCCCTTTACTCTTGGTTCCCTCTACATTGTCCTTTATTTCTCTTTGCATAGCCTTCACTCTTTCCTCTCTTTTGCGACCATACTCAATCATTTCTGTGAGCATCGTGATTACCAGCGTTTTGAACTGTGCATCTGGTAGGTTGGCTATCTCTTCATCGCTTAGTTGTATTTTTGGAGCTTTGAGCTGTTCTTTCATTTGGGCCACATTTTTTGTCTGGGTCACCTGTTCCATAGTAAGGGGAGGAGCCTTAGATATTCACCAGGGCTGCACCACTTCGCTGCATTTGGTGCTGTATGTGGGGGAGGGGTCAGAGATGGAACAATGCCGCTTGCTTAGCTCTTGCCCCACCGAGAAAGTATCTTTAGTAAGGTTGTGCCGATTCACTTGTTCCAACAGTATATGTTAATGCCTATTTCAGTTTGGTTTTTAGTTTGTGTAGATCGGAGGTCAGCAAACTTCTTAAGCAGCTAGGTAGCTAATATTTTAGGTTTTGTGAACTATATAATCTGCTTCAGGTCAACTCAACTCTACTACTATAGCATGAAAGTAGCCAAAATATGTAAAAGAATGGGCCTGGCTGTGTTCCAGTAAAACAAACTATAAAAAGAAGGATAATAGCTATTAAAGAACTAGTAAGGATACCCCCAAAATTGCTGGAACTTTTGCTCAACCAAATAGCTCATAGTCAATGATCACCAGACCGACAAGCTTCTCTGGCAGTTGAAGCAATATAAAATATATAGAGACCACTAAAGACCAGATCTTGGAATTATCAGAGAATGTAAAAGAACCTTACTGGTTTGTGGCAGTTCTTCCACTGGGATTAGTTTTGTTTGACATATAACTCCAGCACCTAGAACATTGCCTTGCACATAGTAGGTGCTGAAATATTTAAACAAATGAAACAAAACATGGCAATCAGTAAGAGGCTATCTGACAAAGACTTGAAAGCTTGTAGAAATGAAAAATACAATTGCTGAAATAAACTCAGTAGATTGGTCAGATTAGATACAATGAATAGATTTAGTGAATTGGAAGAGGTCCTGAGAATTACTTGAATGTGGCATAGAGAATCAAATGGATATGAGGTTTTAGGACAATAAGGGTAAGATGAAAAGGTTTAACCATACATTTGGAGAACCAGGAAATAAGGAAAGGTGATATTGGAGAATTATTTTGCTTGCTACCATGATAACAGTGCCACCTGGGAATGTGTGATAGAGCTATAGATTGTTGGTGGTTCTGGCATCTTAACATCTTGTCTCCCACCTTCGATTGCAGCAGCAGTCACTAATGTGCCAATCCCTTCGGTCTCACCTTGATACGTATCATGTCCTGAGAAAAAACTTCCACAGTTTATTTCAAGTTAGACCAAGGGCCAGCTGATTCCATTTCCCTGATACGTACTGCTTTTGTGATGAGACAAAGTGTTTACCAGGACAGATTTTTTAAAAGCCACCTAAAATTTGTAGGGCAATAAGATGTGAAAGTCTCTGGGTGGTTTTTGTTTCTTGAACAATGGGAACCATTGGCATTCCTGTATTATGGGTCTACTCAGTGCCTAATGCTTGAGCTAAACTTCCTCTGCCAGTCATTCACTGTGAGTATTCCAATGCTCTAAGTGAGCCTTAAGTTTTGCATTTAATTCCATATCATGGAACCCATTTTTTTCCTGAATTACAAGTGCACTTTGGATAGTGGGGACACTTCTGAAAGTGCACAGTTAGCTCATGGGGACCTCCAACCTTAAGTTGGACAACCAACCCTGTTCAGCAGAGGTGTTAAACACTATGACATTTTTCTGTGCAGGCCAAGATCATTCTTATTGCCCCCAAGGGAGATAGAGTCATGATACAAGCCATAGTTTGGTTGTGTAAGGGACACAGGGTTCTCACCTATGGATTTCAGAACGAAGTCTTTCTGGAGCCTCCTGTGTTTCATGAACCCCTCACCCAGCTCTTTAGGAAAACAATGTAGATTAATTCAAGAGGAACAAGATGCTATTGGTCCTATTTCTAGTCCTGAAGAGGGTCAGCTTCAAAATTTTCAGGGCCCGGTGCAAAATGAATATGCAAGCTTGTTTAAAAAGCAGGGGAAAGGTGGCATCAAAAAGTACTAAAATAAGGCTTTTCTGTGATTTGTGTTGCACCTTGTGGTATTTTCAAATTTGCTTTTAATGTCATTGTAAGTAAAGTTTTAGGTTATTAGCACAAATTTTGATGTTTGTTTTCATATTGTATAATGACAATGTTCGATGCAAACCTAAAAAATAACTGCCATGTGGAATCACTGAAATTACATAATTGGTATTTTGTAGCTCATACATTCATATGTATTTTGTTCTTTTTAAATTTTTAAAAATATTTTATTGATTATGCTATTACAGTTGTCCCATCCCCCCTCCTTTATTCCCCTCTGCCCTGAACACCCCCTCCCACCCGCATTCCCCCCCTTTAGTTCATGGTTTCTACAGTTCCTATACTATTCTTAACTTCCACTGTCTATTTTCTACCTACCATTTATGCTACTTATTCTCTGTACCTTTCCCCCCTCCATTCCCTGTCTCTCCCCCACTGTTAACCCTCCATGTGATCTCTATTTCTGTGATTCTGTTCCTGTTCTATTGTTTGTTTAGTTTGTTTTTGTTTGTTTTTTTAAGGTTCGGTTAATAGCTGTGAGTTTGTTGTTATTTTACTGTTCATATTTTTAATCTTTCTTAGATAAGTCCCTTTAAAATTTCATATGATAAGGGCTGGGTGATGATGAACTCCTTTAACTTGGCCTTTTCTGGGAAGTACTTTATCTGCCCTTCTATTACAAATGATAGCTTTGCTGGATAGAGTAATCTTGGATGTAGGTCCTTTGAATACTTCTCTCTAGCGCCTTCTTGCCTGTAAGGTTTCTTTTGAGAAATCAGCTGATAGTCTAATGGGAACTTCTTTGTAAGTAACTCTTTTTCTCTTGTTGCTTTTAAGATTCTCTCCTTATCTTTAATCTGGGCTAATGTAATTATGATGTGTCTCGGTGTGTTCCTTCTTGGGTCCAAATTCTTTGGGACCCTCTGAGCTTCATGGACTTCGTAAAAGTCTATTTCTTTTGCCAGGTTGGGGAAGTTTTCCTTCATTATTTTTTCACATAAGTTTTCAATTTCTTGGTCTTCCTCTTCTCCTTCTGGCACCCATATGTGTCAGATGTTGGAATGTTTAAAGACGTCCTGAACGTCCTTAGACGTTCCTAAGCCTCTCCTCTTTTTTTTTTTTTTTGGATGATTGTTTCTTCATTCTATTCTGGTTGAATGTTTCTTCCTTCTGCTCCAAACCATTGATTTGAGTCCTGGTTTCCTTCCCAAAACTGTTGGTTCCCTGTAGATTTTTCTTTATTTCACATAATTCAACCTTCATTGCTGCCTGGGTCTTTTTTATGCTGTTGAAGTACCTGTGAGTTCCTGGAGCATCGTGATTACCAGTGTTTTGAACTGTCCATCTGATAGGTTGGCTATCTCTTCATTGCTTAGTTGTATTTTTTCCAGAGCTTTGACCTGTTTTTTCATTTGGGCCATTTTTTTGTCTTGGCGTGCCTGTTACGTAGTAAGGGGCAGAGCCTTAGGTGTTCACCAGAGAAGAGCAACCCATGTGGCTGTGTTGTGACACTGTATGTGGGGGAGGGTTTCGAGAGGGAACAGTGCAGCTTGCTCTGCTCTCTGCCAGCTTTCAGTCACTGCCTCCTCTGCCCGCAAGCAAATTAGGCCCTTCTGATGCTGCTTCCCTGTGTGGGTGGGTGTGTGTATGTTCTAGGGCCCTGTGAGTCTCCCCAACAAACTCTCCTGTGAGGCTGGGAGTTTCTCCCACTGTCGCCTCAACCTCCATGGGAGTTTTCAGTCAGAAGCTTTGAGGATTTATTTCCCTGCACTGAGATCCTGGGTTGTGGGTTCCCCAGTTGTTCTTCCCGGTTTATCTGCGTGAGAATGTGGGATCGCCCAGTCCACCAGCTGCTGCCTCTCTGCCAGTCCTCTTGCCAGGCTGCCCGTCTCCGCCCCTCTTACCAGTCTGGAGGAATGTTTCTTTAATCTCTTGGTTGTTGGACTTCCATACAGTTCGATTTTTCTGTCAGTTCTGGTTGTTTTTGTTTTTAAATTTGTCCTTTTGGTTGTGTGAGGAGGCACAGTGTGTCTACCTATGCCTCCATCTTGGCCGGAAGTCTCTATGTTTTTCTTAATCAATACTAATGCTGGACAAAAGTAACTCAACTTTTTACCTCACTTTTTTAAAAAATTTTTAATGGTTTTTAAAAGATTTTACTTATTTTTAGAGACGGGAAGGGAGGGAGGATGAGAGGGTGAGAAACATCGATTGATGTTTGCTTCTCATATACATCCCAACTGAATCTGCAACCCAGGCATGTGCCTTGAGTGGGAATCGAACTGGTGACCTTTTGTTTAATGGGATGATGCCCAACAAGTCACACCAGTTAGGGCTGTTTTACTTCTTGATATCACACAGTCTACAACATTCTCTGCATTTGACTTACTGATGATTAAGGACAAACTGAAAGGAAAAATTGTCGCTTGCCTTACCTTTCCATCTCCTTTGTCACTATCTTCAGTGTTAGTGGTTTGCTAATACAAAAAAATAGTGTAAGCAAGGATAAGGTTTCTTGGTTGGTTCAGTTTCTTAAAATGTCCTGTCTGTTCAAACCAAGTTCTGGTTCAAATGGAAAGCAATGCTTTAGGGCTGTCAGCACCCTTGCCTACTTCTGTTCTAGGTGTGACACACTTGTTTTGAGTCTTACCGAAAATTCCACTCATTATGAGTCCATTAGAATTCTGTGCTCACAGGGAATGCAAATGCTGTATGTGAATAGAGAGGCAAGGCCAGCAGACATGCATACTGTACTTACTCCCTCTATGCATACATGCTGCATTGTCTCATTGGACTTTTCTTAACAAAATAAAAGTTCAAAAATAAAATCATTAAGAATGTTGAGGTAGAAACAGCAGAGCATAAAACCAAGTATGGAGTCTTTCTGAATTTAGTGCCCTGTACTATGCCATAGGTTATAAGCCCATGAAGCTGACCCTGTCTGGGCCTGACCTGAGGTCCTGTGCCTTCCTTTCCCCAGCAGCTCCCATCTGGCACTGACATCTCTGTTGATAGGTTCTCATTTCTTTCCTAAACTGTTTATCCTTATCAGGCTCTTTGCGGCTCTATCTTGGTTTCTTTGGTCCATTTAAGTAAAATTAATACAATGAATCATCTCACCACATTATCCCCCCAAAAGAAATACAGTTTAGTGTTTGTTTCAATAAATAGGAAATAGGGGGAAACTGGGAGCCACATTGTACTCTATGAGGAGGAGACGAGTCTGAAAAATTCTTTGAGGCAGAAAAACTACATGGTTGCTGTTGTAGGGGTGATAAGTACAATGAATTCTCAAGGCATTCAGAAGGGGCAAAAAAAAAAAAAAAATGTCTAAAAAAGCCTGGGATGTAGCTTTGTGGTTTGGGGCTTTGGAAAAGGACTAGATAGAAGTTAGGTGATTTTAAAGTTGCTTTTTAAGCTAATGCCTGAGAAGAGTTGGAAGTCTAAAGAATTCATGGTTGCCTTGTCCAGAAATGCTTAGAGAATTAAAATGCTCATTGAGGCAAAAAGGAGAGTCATTTGGCCTAACTGCACCTTCACATTTGGATGAGGTATCATCTAGAACAGTAATTTTTAAACTTAAAAAAAATGCTGCCCACAGTAAGGAATAGACTATATATATTATATGCCAATCCTGCACATATACGTAAACAAAATGTTCCGTGAAACAATACACTTCTGTTTGATGTAATCTGAAATTTTGTGGGGTTTTTTTTTGTATGGGTTATGCAATGTGACTCACCAAGTTCATTGCACAACCCAGTAATGACTCTCAACTGGGCAATCTGAAACACACTGGTCTAGGGGAAATTAGTCTAGATGGCTTTACCAAGGATCCACAGACAGAAATACAGTATACATAAAAAATGCTACATGGTCTCCTTAACCACAGGACATAGCTCTAACACTGTAAAGTGTGTAATTTCTCCACTTTCATTTATCACCTGTGGGTTTCCCCTGTTGTGATTTGTAGATGACTGTCATTTCGGAATTGAACTGGTGGATTCAAAAAGATTCTTGGTATTTTGTGGTTATTTTCTGATCAGAGCAAGACTTCAGATGAATGAAAGCAGAGTCATTTCACCTCTTGCTCCATTTACTCCAGCCTGGTGTGAAGTGTAAAAAATTGCATGATTTCTGTTATATTTTGTGTAATGAGTGAGGGAGTGTGTATTTGTGTTTAATTTTAAAACCATTAAATTGTGAATTGTCAGAAAATCACTGGTTGTGAGAAGTGCATAGTACTGTATTGGCCAATTTTTTTTTTTTATGCAAAATTACTTTTTAGACTGCTAAAAGTTTGTATTAAAAAGCATTTGGTTTATCTTCTTGAAATGAAAGACTGGCAATCAAAGCTTAATAATCCCAGTTCTGAGTAAGCATTCTGCATTGTTTTCCTCAAATCCCTGAATAAAACTGCCTGCAATAGTATTTGTAACTCTTGAAGGTCAAAACCCTTTGTGAAGCGCCCTCCAAAATAATTTCTTGTCTCTGCCATAAAATGTGAGCTCCAAGTAGCCCAAAGAGAATCATTGATAATTTCATTGGCCAGGTGTGCAAAATACTCCATTACTTAGGCCCCTGGATAAACCTGTGCCATGCAATGGTTCCCAAGTGTGGGTCTGTGGAAAAAGAATCATTTAGGGAACATAAGATGGATCTCTGAATCCCAGCCTAAGAGATCTGAATTCAGGTGTTTTGTTTTTTAAAAAAGTTTGCCCAGATGATTCCAATAGATTAAATTTGTCTTAGCCGGGCCTGGCCCAACATTCTAGTCATTTGAAATTTTCTCACTGTGGCTAATTAGTGTGCCTCCCAAACTCATGGTCAAGGGCAGTTACTGGTGGGACTGGTGGAGAATTGTTAATAGTTCTGCCGTCTTTTGGATCACCTCTGTGTCTGGGAGTTGGCATTGTTTCCATCCCAGGTCCCATATCTGGGCCTGATTCAGCTTCCTGCCAGGACTCTTTTCTATGGCTTTGCTCTCTAGTCTTTTGGGCCACAACCAAGATCAGGCCATGCAAGAGAGGCAGCTGCATATAATAGAGACTGTGCAAGGTTTCAAGGTCCCACATACAGTAGAGTCTCTTCTTCCTGGCCAGGGCCCCTCATTGGTCGATGCCCCTGTGTCTTTCCTTCTGCCAGCCTTGGGACTAGTTCCTGGCTTCCTATGCTAGTGGCAGATAAAGGGCTCTTGAAGCCTTTATCTTTTTAATCCCTTTGGTTTACAGGCTAGGGCTCCATACACTGAGCCACACCAGCTAGAGCTGAAGCTCAATGTTTAACACACTGGTTCATAGGAAGTAATTAATGAAATGTTGACTGAGCAAAAAATAAGCTAAGAAATCTTTGCTTAAATGAACTTTTGATGTGTTTCAGGCAGTACGGACTGTGCACGTGTGTGTACAGAGGTGAATACCACTAGGTCTACTCCCTTATGTAGAGTTGTCCTGAGGGGAAAAAAAGGAAGATTTGTAACTCATTGGCCCTGATGTCCTTAGCCCCCAGCTTGCACAGAGCCTAACTTCCTACTTTTTCTTTAAAAGTGTTTTCCAAATTTTAGCGTACATTAGAATCATCTGGAGGTCTTGTTAAATCACACGTTGCTATGCCCCATCCCAGAATGTCTGATTCAGTAGGTTTGGGGTGGGGGCCAGAGAATTTGCATTTTAACAAGTTCATAGGCCCCTTGGTGCTGCTGACCCAGGGACTACACATTGAGAACCACTGAATTTTCAATAGTAGTAGCTACACTTAAGTACTGTTTTACTCCCTATCATGTACTGTGCTAAGTTCCTTATATGTTATTTTATTTATTATTCAACAACCCCAGGAAGTACAAATTATTATCTGCATTTAACAGATGAGGAATCTGAGGACTAAGGTTTTAAAATAACTTATCCAAAAAATAAAGATTAAAAAATAAAAACATCCAGTGTCATAAGTGGCAACGCTGAGATTTGAACTGATTTCTAACTTCAGGATCCATGTTTACAACCACAGTAATACACAACATAGTTTGTGTGTTAAGTAAATACCTGACAACATGCAGAACAGTAACTCCTCAGATGAATGCCCAATCATATCCATCCCCAAGCAACCACCAAATGTCAACTCTAGGAGAAAAAGGGGCCTGAACATCTATTTTTCTTGTATTATCTCTGGAGCCTAGAAGACAGCTCAAACACTATAGGAGTACAATAAATAAATAGTTGTTAGAAAGTAATGCATATTCAAAGTATCTAATTTGGTGGGGAAACCCCCTTTGTGAATGATGTAAGTAGG
This sequence comes from Anoura caudifer, assembly GCA_004027475.1. Taxonomy (NCBI): domain Eukaryota; kingdom Metazoa; phylum Chordata; class Mammalia; order Chiroptera; family Phyllostomidae; genus Anoura; species Anoura caudifer. The sequence goes on from PVKU01001154.1 coordinate 323,405, forward strand.
AACATGTTCACATGTATGGACTGAGTGTTCAAATTCTTAAGTTGGGAAGGTGGCTAAATATTTTACTCCAGCTCAAGACCTATGAGCTAGCAAACCTCCTACATACATGAGATTACATAGGCCAGTATCTCTCAAAGTTGCTTCCTGGACCAGCAGCATCAGCGTCACCTGGGAACTTGTTTAGGGCTGCTAGATTTAGCAAATAAAATATAAGAAGCCAAATTAAATTTGAATTTCAGAGAAATAATGAAATACTTGGACCATACAATTAAAAATGATTCATCATTTATTTGAAATTCAAATTTAAGACCTATGGGGCACTCTATATTTTACTTGACAACCCTAACTTCTTGGAAATTACGATTCCTGGGCCTCTCTCTAGACCTGCTGAACCAGACACTCAGATGAGGCCCAGCCGTCAGTGTTCCAACATGCCATACTGACGAGTCTGATGAACCTTAAGAGTTTGAAAACCACTGCATTAGGCAATGCCTTGTGTACCTGAAGCAGGGCTTAGTCCAACCTGGCCAGCTGTTAAAGTTTTTGGAACACAGTGACACCCGTTTCTTTACTTTTTTATTTGTATACTTACTAAGTTTCCTGTCCTCTTGGAGCTTATATTTTCATTAGGGGTTGTGTTAATTATATCTTCAGCTATAAAGGAAGGAATATGAGGGGGGACCCCCCCACACACACACAAAAAGAATTTGTTTATAAAAATTGGCATTGGCTGGTGTGGATCAGTGGATTGAGCGCCAGCCTGCAAACCAAAGGGTCGCTGGTTCAATTCCCAGTCAGGGCACATGCCTCGGTTGTGGGCCAGATCCTCAGTAGAGAGTAAGAGGCAACCACACATTGATGCTTCTCTCCTTGTTACAGAAAATAATTCGGAAAATAATGACCCTGGCTCGATTTGGGGTAACGGAGTCAGGCTTTATTATACACACGGACCCAGAGGAGGCAGTCTCCAAATTCTGGGCCTCGAACCTTGGCTGGGCAGGGCTTTTATTGCTCTCTGGATGCCATATCCTACGTGGCAAAAGCAGGAGGTACAGAAGCTGATGCGAAAATAACTCTAGCCTTGTGGTGTCCTTATCGGAAGCTGGGTGTACAGAAGCCAAAGCAGAAGTTATGACTACCTAACCGAAACCCGACAGTTTTGCGGTTTCTAAGTAACCTAAACAAAACTCTTTCCCAGTTCCTGGTCCTTCTTCTGGGTCACTTTGTCCTAGTTGGCTTTTCTTCTACATTCCCCCCTTTTGATGCTGAGACATATTATTATTCTCAGTATCAATAGCTAAATTCGGGGTTACTGTCTACTTGGGGTAGTCTATTATAATGGTGTCTCTGAAGAGAAAGGATTTTTGCTGTTGCCTTTCTAGTAACTGTAGTCTCTATCTGTTGGACTAAAGTCTGAAGCAGGCATGGACCAACTGTAATAGCTAGGAACAATAATAATAAAGGGTCTATTACTGGGGCTAAAACTGAATACATGATAGATTGCCACCAAGGGGTGGATGCCCAAGGTTGGTCCTGGTTCTTAATCTTGTTCTGGATATCCTGGAGTTTGTGGATATTTTCTTCTACCAAAGCTGTGGGGGCCTGTACTCTGGTGAAACCGCATGGAATCTCTTCCCTCTGGCAAAGTTTATAATCATATAAAGGACAACGGACGAAGGTCTCATCTTCTTGTAACTACTTGCGGCTGGACATGGACATTGTCTTACCTACTCTTGGGTCAAGGGTGCCCTGAAAGGGGAGGGGGTGCAGCACAGAGGGAGTCCTTCCTGTAAGGGGAAGGACTTTACAGAATCCTGGTCAGTTGGCAGTCACCAGGAAGTCGCAGGCTTGGTGTCCAAAGGCTGGCATTACTGGACAAGTTGGCATTCTGGTCAGGTCATATTCTGGAGGAGATAGATTTGAAAAGATAGTTGGAAGCACAATTAAATCATAACCACTAAATGACCAAGGCAGGGTTTTAGGTAAAGAAATGGCTTATCTGGAGGAAGGTATATAAGTCATGTTATACCTATCCAAAACTCTGGTGGCCCAGTATACTTCACTGGGGCTGAGGGGACTATATCGGGATTTCCCTCCTTTCAGATATCTGGGCCCTTTCTGTCCAAGCCATCAAGACAGAAAAGGGCAAATTAGTTCTAAAGTGAAGCCCACAGACTGCCCCAACCCTTCACCAACCCAACTACTTAGTTCAGCCAAACCATTGAGCCTCATGGGGCGACAATGAAAATGGGCTTCTCAAGTGAGGCCTATATTGCAACCAATCACCCAGGTAATGAGGTCATAGGCATATGCCCTATGAAAACAGAAGAAGACACAGGTTAATTCATACAACAATCCCCAAAACAGTCTCTGTGGCTGTGAGATGGTCCTTCCTGCCTGTAATTGTACATCCTTGGTGACATTACAGACCCAGTTTCAACTTTCAAATGAAAGCAAACTTCCAAGACAGCTGCACCATTCTGATGTCTGATACTGAGCTTTGTGATTTTCCTTAAATCACAATTTTTCTCCTTAAAATCACCCTCATTGTTATTACAGGGACTACTTTGGGTCCTGCTTTTAATTTTGACTGTTCGTTTGCATAAACACCAAGAGCAGCCTAGATCACCTATGATCTTTAAGTCTGCTTTGCTGGAACTCACACAAGGAACCCTTAGATTGACTTCTCAGTGTGCCCCTCGGGGCACAGAAGCAGAGCCACACATCTGCCATCTGGCTTCGCCTGTACCAGTCGTTGCACTCAAATCCTTGAGCCTTCCATTGTGCCTACAGGTTCCTTTTAGCCATCTTTCAGGAAAGCAACCTTCGTTCCTTCCCTGGAAAGACTGGCACAAACCGCACAACCAACCAAAGTACCAGGCTTTTTCTCGTGGGCTTTCGCTAGCTACGCAAGTCAATCCCAGTTCCTCAGGGCTTTCTGGTGACAACCAGAACCCATACATGCCTCCTTCAGGCGTGACATTCCAGTCAAAGTCTTGGTTAACAAAACCACTATTAATGACTAGTCTTATTGATTTTATGCAAAGAAACCTTATGTCATCAATCACTCCATCAGAATGCCAAATTCTGGAGGGATCGGGTAGGGAGAAAAATACAAAGTGTCAAGAAAAATCCTTTTCCTTCTAATATCACCAAAATTGCATCCCTATGCCTTATACATTCTATTACTAACTAACACCATATAATTCCTTCCCAAAACTTTCACTTTTCCATTTATCTTTACAGTTTCCCACAGACCTTCTGCAACGTTCACAAACCTTCTAATCTTCCTTTTCCTTGTTCACTTTCCTACAGATTATGAAGTTTCAACCTTCCCTGGAATCCTCAATTTCCTTTTCAGAGCAGATACAGAGCAAAATCTGAAACAATACACAGGTAGAGGCATTCTCTTGCACCAATGCGTCCATTGGTGCCTCACAGAGATGCTCTTTCAGGCCCAGTCTCTTGGCAGAGACATGCTCTTTCACCTCAGACTGAAACACATCAGCTCCAAATGATCCTTCCTGGGTCCCAAGTGATAAGGGCATTGTCCCCAACTGGGTACAGGCGACCTTAAATTAGGTCTTACAGATACAGGATTCTGCTCAGAAACAATTCCCTACTGAAACTACATTCCCATAATGCCAGAAAAAGTGCATTTGAGGTTTCCTTTCTTCCAGGTTTAAAACTTTCACATCCTTTATACATATTCTTACACATCCAGATTTAAGCATTATTCACTTTTAATCATAGTTTCTTTCCCACACTGGGAAGGACTATACTTAAACTCAGTATGCGGCAGCAAAAAAAATCCCTAGCACCACTGGTACCTTCCACTAAAAGTCCCTAAATTTGCAGGCACATCTTGCAGTTTTCCTAAAGCTTAGACCTTGCAAATACCTTATCTCTGTTAAAGACCTTCAGAACCAGAGCCATCTGTGTCCTTGTCCAGCTAGGAGGCTGGTTACTGTGGCTACTATCGCCCTCAAGCAAGGGGGGTGGGCAATCCTGCCACAACATTGTCTAGCTACTTGGACAGATAGGCTACAGTCTTGTGCCTAGGTCTGACCTCCTGAGTCAGGACCCCTAGGGCTACCTTATCTCACTCATGGGCAAACAGGGAGAACAGCTTGTCAGGGTTGGGCAAGCCGAGGGCTGGAGCTCTGACCAGGAGTTCTTTTAGTCTTTCAAAGGCACTCTGCTGCTCTGGTCCCCAGTTGAATGGGGCAGTCTCAGCCCCCCTTAGGGCCTGATACAGTGGTTTAGCTATTTCATACCCTGGAATCCATATTCGGCTGAATCCAGCTGTCCTTAAAAATTCCTGAAGCTGTTTTCTGCTTGTGGGTCTGGTTTGCTGACTGATTATAGCCCTTCTTTCAGTTCCTAATATCCTTCAGCTGCTCGGAGATCCTGCACAGGGCGATATCCAGACCCGTCTGGCTCTTAACGGGGGGAGAGCTGTGTGTTCCACTGCGACTGGCAGGGGACCAGTATCCCTATCCTGGCTCCCTTGGGTCTGTGATACTGCCTGAGACAGTGAGGCTGCACCCCTGGTTTCAAATCTATGATTTCTGGAGTGGGGCCAGTGGCAAGTCCTGGTGGATTTCTTTCTGCCCATATGCTCCCCATGTTTCCTCCCCTTACGGCACAGACAAACAAAGGGTTTCAGGGTTCTCTCACTCGCCCACCTGGCCTCTCCTCTCACGAGGAACTTAGGTCTGTCTTAGCTAAGGCTGCCCGCGTAGAGTCCGGGTTAACTTCCCGGCCGTTATGTCGTATGACAGACCGAGGAACCGCAGGCTAGGGCCCACTCATGCTCTGTAGGCTGATGCCCGTGGAGCCACAAACACATTCACTCTCTTTCACACACACAATTTCACAGAGTTTATTACTTTCCCTCCCCGAGAAAGGGAAATCTAGTCTGGATGTCTGAGGCCACTGGGGCCTAAAAAGAGTGATCAGCCCTCTTTTTGGTCTCGGGTCCGGTCGTCGGGGCACTTACCGATTGGCACCTTCTGGACAAGCCTCAGTCTGCTTTCCCCCTCCTGCCTGGGTTGAAGTGTGGCTTGGAGCCCCAGGTGGAGGTGAGCCGCAGCTTTCCAGGACCCGAAATCACCAGGGCACATGCTTCCCTCCGGCCGCTGGCTCGCCCCCTCAGTCCTGGCCACCTTCACCGGAGGCAAACAGCCTGCTCGCGTGAGTCGTTTCCTGGTCAGGGAACCAAAATGTTATGGAAAATAATGACTCTGGCAAGATTTGGGGTAATGGAGTGAGGTTTTATTACACGTGTGGACCCAGAGGAGGAAGTCTCCAAATTCTGGGCCCTGAACCTTGGCTGAGCAGGGCTTTTATTGCTCTCTGGACTCCCTATTCTACGTGGCAAAAGCAGGGGGTACAGAAGCTGATGCAAAAATAACTCTAGCCTTGAGGTGTCCTTATCGGAAGCTGGCTGTACAGAAGCCAAAGCAGAAGTTATGACTACCTAACTGAAACCCGACGGTTTTGCGGTTTCTAAGTAACCTAAACAAAACTCTTTCCCAGTTCCTGGTCCCTCTTCTGGGTCACCTTGTCCTAGTTGACTTTTCTTCTACATCCTCTTTCTCCCTCCCTTCCCCTCTGACTAAAAATAAATAAAATCTTTAAAATAATTGTGTATTTATTCTTATTTGTTTAAACTTCAGTCACCTTCAAAGTACTCTCCATTTGATGCAATACACCTGTCAAGATGTTTTTTTTTTGCACTGCTCAAAACAGTTTTAAAACAGTTTTTGAACTCACTGATTTTGATGCCTTCAGTGCTCCTGCAATTTTTTTGTTTCGCATCTTCCACATTGGCAAAACATTTTCCTTTGAGGACTTCTTTCATCCAGGGAAACAAACAAACAAAAAAACATTGCTTGGGGCAAAATTGGGTGAGTAGGGAGGGTGGGGCATGGTTTTTGGTCAAAAAACTGAACACTCAGCATGGGGCACCTTAAGGGCAGGTGCAGTTCTAAATCCCTCATTATGAAACGGGCAAACACATTAAAAGTCTTAAAAAAAAATTCACTGAAGCTGAACGCAGCTTCTCACGACAATGGCGGCTAGTACACTGATATAGATCAGTTCCTAGAACTCTCACCTAGTAGGAAATCTTTACTACGAGGGGCTCACCCTCCAGAAGATAATTTTGGTTCTTTGGGGGTGCCCCCATACATATATTATCTTGCTTAACTGGGGAAGTACAAGGGGTAGAGTAGGCTCCATGCCTGGTTGATTCCACAGTTCTTGGTGTTATAAAGGCATGGCAGAAAGCCTAAAATATTTACTGTCTGGTCTTTTACACAAAACATTTGCTTGACCCTGACCTGAAGGGAATTTCCTCTGACGACTGAAGCATGTTTTCAGCCCTCTCTAATAGGCACTAGAAGATGGGACAGGCCACACAGAGGTTCTGAAAATGGAAAAGTCTCTTTTCCCAAGCTCCCCATAGGCACTACTGGGGTCTCCGATCCAAATAAGGAAGATGGAGGGAAGACAGCAAAGGAGAGGCCAATGACAAAGGACAGTTCCTAGGGTTCAGAACACCTGATCTGTGTGCAGCCCCCTGCTGGAGAGTTAGCAGAATTCTGTGACGCAGAACATTTATTCAACAAATGTGTGGAGATCTATTGCATGCTGGGTACTGAGGGGCAAAGATAGATTTCTATTCTTGAAGGGCTCACAGCCAAGAGTAGTCAGGCTCCCTAATTATATCTTTATAGTATCAAGTCACAATTATAGATGTACTTAATAAATGATTATTGATACAATATACTTTTATTTCTTCATTCAATAAATAACTATTGAATGTTTGCTAGGGGATACATGCTGGACTAGGCACTGGTAACATAATGGTAAACAAAACAGATACATTCCCTGCCTTCTTGGAACTTATATTTTAGTGAGAGTTGTTCACTACAATATCAGCTTTAAGTAACAACAGCCAATTAAAATTGGTTTAAGCAATAGATAAATATATTATTGTGTGTAACCATTAAGTACAGAGGTAGAATAGGCTCCAGGGCTGGTTGTTTCAATGGCACAAAACATTAAAAAGACTCAAGTTATTTTCATGTCAGCTCTGTCTTCCTGGTTGTGCTGGCTTTTTTCTCAGGTTGTTCTCTTTGAAGTTTCAAGGTGGTTGCCACAACTCCAGGTGTCACTTTCAGATGTGTCAGTGTACAGAGAGAGAAAGTGATCATCTCTTTATGTACCTTACAATTTTTTAATTATAGTTGATGTACATTATTATATTAATTTCAGTGTACATCCCAGTGATTAGACAGTACATAACTTAAGTGATCATCCACCCTGCACCACCCCTCCCTCCAGCCTTCCCCCTCTCCTTAGTTCATATCCATGGGTCGTACGTTTAAGTTCTTTGGCTTCTCCATTTTCCATACTATTCTTAACCTCCACCTGTTTATTTTGTACCTACTATTTATGCTTCTTATTCCCTGTACTTTTTCCTCCATTCTCCTCCCTGATGCCTCCCCACTGATAACCCTCCATGTGATCTTCATTTCTGTAATTCTGTTCCTGTTCTAGTTGTTGCTTACTTTGTTTTTTTTTTTGTTGTTTTTTTTAGGTTCAGTTGCTGATAGTTGTGAGTTTGTTGTCATTTTACTGTTCATGGTTTTGATCATCTTCTTTTTCTTAAATAAGTCCCTTTAATATTTCATAATAAGAGGTTGGTGATGATGAACTCCTTTAACTTGACCTTATCTGGGAAGCACTTTATCTGCCCTTCCATTCTAAGTGGTAGTTTTGCTGGATAGAGTAATCTTGGATATAGGTTATTGCCTTTCATGACTTTGAATACTTCTTTCCAGCCCTTCTTGCCTATAAGGTTTCTTTTGAGAAATCAGCTGACAGTCTGATGGGATCTCCTTTGTAAGTGACTGTCCCCTTATCTCTAGTTGCGTCTAGAATTCTCTACTTCATTTTAACCTTGGGTAATGTAATTATGATGTGCCTTGGTGTGTTCCTCCTTGGGTCCAACTTCTTTGGGACTCTCTGAGCTTTCTGGGCTTCCTAGAAGTCTATTTCCTTTGCCAGATTGGGGAAGTTCTCCTTTATTATTTGTTCAAATAAGTTTTCCACTTGTTGCTCTTCCTCTTCCCCTTCTGGTACCTCTCTAATTCAGATGTTGGGACGTTTAAAGATGTCCTGGAGGTTCCTAAGCCTCTCCTCATTTTTTTGAATTCTTGTTTTGTTACGGAAAATAATTCAGAAAATAATGACTCTGGTGCGATTCGGGGTAACAGAGTGAGGCTTTATTACACGTGCGGACCCAGAGGAGGCAGTCTCCAAATTCTGGGCCCCGAACCTTGGCTGGGCAGGGCTTTTATTGCTCTCTGGATGCCATATCCTACGTGGCAAAAGCAGGAGGTACAGAAACTGATGCAAAAATAACTCTAACCTTGAGGTGTCCTTATCGGAAGCTGGGTGTACAGAAGCCAAAGCAGAAATTATGACTACCTAACTGAAACCCGACAGTTTTGCAGTTTCTAAGTAACCTAAACAAAACTCTTTCCCAGTTCCCGGTCCCCCTTCTGGGTCACTTTGTCCTAGTTGACTTTTCTTCTACATTTTCTTCCTTCTTTTCTGTTTGGTTGTTTCTTTCTTCCTTCTGGTCCACACCGTTGATTTAAGTCCCAGTTTTCTTCCCATCACTATTGGTTCCCTGCACGTTTTCCTTCATTTCACTTAGCGTAGCCTTCATTTGTTCATCTAATTTGTGACCCAAATCAAACAATTCAGTGAGCATCCTGATCACCAGTGCTTTGAACTGTACATCTGATAGGCTGGCTATCTCTTGGTCACTTAAAAGTACTGGCTCTGGTGCTTTGATCTGTTCTTTTGTTTGGGCCATTTTGTTTTTCTTATCGTGCCTGCGATGTATGAGGGGTGGAGCCTTAGGTGTTCACCAGGGCGGGGCAACCCAGTGGTAGAGTTGTGACACTGCATGTGGGGGTGGGGTCAGAGAGGGAACAATGGCACTTGCTCTGCTCTCTCTCGGATTTCAGTCCCCTCTGTGAGGCTAGGAGTCTCTCCTGGCACCTCAAACCCCACAAGTGTTTTCAATCAGTGCTTTTAGGCTTTGTTTCCTGGTGCTGGGGCCTTAGGGCCCTGGGTTGCGCAGTCTGTCTTGCTGCCCATTTTCACCTGGTTTATCTGTGGGTGAATGTGTGACTGCAGTCAGCCAACTTGTGTGCCTCGCTGGGTCTGCTCATTGCCTCCCCACGCCCGGTGACTGCCACCTATGCACCTGGGGTGTGCCAGCTGCTGCCTGCGCGTCCGGGTCCACCAGCCACTGCTTTTTCCTGCTGCGATCCCTCTCCACAGGCCACCAACTCTGCCCCTCTTACCAGTCTGGGTGAATCATTGTCAGACTTCTGTACAATTCAATTTTCTATGTGTTCTGGTTGTTTTGGGGGGTTCTAAATTTTTGTTGTCCTTAATTTTAGTTGTGAGAGGAGGTGCAGTGTGTGTACCTACACCTCCATCTTGGCCAGAAGTCAATTTTACACTTTTTTTTTTGTTAAATTTATTTCTATGTATTTTACCCTTTTTGATGCTATTGTAAATGGAATTGTCTTCTTAATTTCATTTTTTTAATTATTCACTGAAAATGTTTAAAAATACAATAAATACAATTGAATTTTGTATATTGATCTTGTATTCTGAAACATTGCTGAACTTCTTTATTAGTTCTAATTTATTGTTTTACTGGATCCCTTAGGATTTTCTTTTTTTTTAAGATTTTTATTTATTTATTTTTAGAGAGAGGGGAAGGGAGGGAGAAAGAGAGGGAGAAAAACATGAATGTGTGGTAGCCTCTCATGTGCCCCCAGCGGGGGACCTGGTCTACAACCCAGGCATGTGCCTTGACCAGGAATTGAACAGGCAACCCTCCAGTTTACAGGCCAGCACTCAATCCGCTGAGCCACACCAGCCAGGGCAGGATTTTCCATATAAAAAGATCATGTCACAAATAGGTAGTTTTACTTCTTAGTTTCACATCTGGATATCTTTTATTTCTTTTTCTTGCCTAATTGCTTTGACTGGAAGCTCCAGAACAATATAAAATAGAAGTGGCTACAGTTGACATCTTTGTTTTATTCCTGATCTTAGGAGGAAAGCATCTAGTCTTATACTAGTAAGTATAATGTTAGTTGTGAGATTTTTGTAGGTACTCTTTAAAAGGTTAAGAAAGTTCCAGGCTATTTCTAGTTTATTAAATGCTTTTTGGTCATGAAAGTGTGTGTGTGGGTTTTTTTTTTTTTACATGATCCTTAAAAAGTTATCCTCCTTTCTTATGGATGAATTAGTGAAAGATGGCCCTCTTTGCATGGATGATATAGAAAAGGCATATTCCACCTCCAAGTGGATGTTTTAGAAAAAGCCACTCTCCCTTCAGGTAGACACAGTATCACATCAGCATGTTTGACTTGGTGAGCCAAGTGCTTCTCTCTCCTGGGTGGCCCGCATTCTGTATCTCATTTGTATATGATGGTTTTGCCCCATGATCACTTTTTTTCCAGTATCTGGGGCCTCTCCTATTCAGATTTTTCTCCCAGAGATTTCATGCCAATGGGCGAGATATGGATGAGGGACAGATATAAAATCTTATATAGGTTTTAAGCAATCAATCTGTTTTCAGTCTATTCACATGCATCTGCCTCTATGGCCCCTGGTATCTCCAATTCCTGAGCTTCTTTAATATTTACTCTCTTTCTGCATAGGTACCTGAGTTCAACCTTCATATGCTGTGTGGTTATTTTTTTTCTCTATCCACTTTCCATTGTTATCTTTGAGACTTGGAGTTATAAATATTTCCTAGTTCAAAGAAGATGGAGTTTGTACTTCTATTTTTTGTTCTCCTAGTTTTGGAAAGGAAAATTTACCTTAGAAGAAGAGAAGAAATATTTTTGCATGCTTGAAATCAGAATTCAATGCCTTCTTTCTAGAAGTGTGGAAACCTAATACCCAAAATGATATATATTTTTTTCATCTCTAGGCTAGTTAATGAAAGAGCTAAAACAAATTCAGCACTTGATTCCCTGGCCAAAATTGAACTATAATTTGTTCTTTCTCCATAGAAGCATATTGTTTGAGAGCTGCCAGGTAACTCTGAAGTACTAGGCCATTTCCTTCCCTCCCTCCTCCAAGTTCTCCATGCATCTCCTTAGCAATGGTTAAAATGTAATTGGGAATGGGAGAATTCACTACTCCATGTCTGTCTATTCTTATTTCAAGGAGCTCTGATTATTGAAAAGATTTTTTCCCCTTGAAACATTTTTCTTTGCTTTCATACATTGTATCTAGTTCTGCCCTCTTTAGGATACTAAATTCATTGCCCTAGAACTAGCCAGTTCACCAGCAAAATGGAGGAAAAAACTCAAATCCCACATGACAAAGACTGGACAATTAATAAACAGCAACTGTAGTTTATAAAAAAAATTCTAGGCTAGTCAGCTCTCAATCCATTAAATAAGATTGCTGTATAAGAGAAGGAATGACTAATTATCAGGTCACTGAAAGCTTCCTGAAGGAAACATTTGAATCAACTGCGTGGATGTGTAAGAAATTGCCAAGTGAATATTAGAGGTAGATAAAACAAGTTGCACAAGCAGAGAAAGGTTGAAAAGTATGTGTTGCTTAGAAAATCAGTATGTTTAGGATATGTAAAGGAAGAAAAAAACCTGGTCTTCATCCGTGTTTCTCCTTTACTCTCACTATTGCCACATTCACAATACTTGTGACACCAGATGTGAGGGAGGGGGATTTCCCATACCAAGCAATTCTGTGATACCAGCTGGATGTTCTATAATTTAACTCAGCTTGAACATTATCTACCTGGAGACAGCATGGGATATCACAGGTTGAGGGGTCAGTCCCATTAAGACTGCCCCCCACTTCAGAGGTCAAGTGCAAGTAGTAGGTCCTCAGGTTATCCAGGACTTCTGTCTAACAGGGCTACAAATTGGCAGTTCCTGTGACCTCGTCCTACGTGAATTCAATTATTTACTAGAACAGCTCATAGAACTCAAGGAAACACATTTACCAGTTTATTTAAGGTTATGATAAAGAATGCAGATGACTAGCCAGATGAAGAGATATATAGGGCAAGGTTGCCAGGGGCCCAAGTGCAGGAGCTTTTGTCCATTCGGAGTTGGCGGGGGGGGGGGGGTGTCACCCTTCTGGTTCCTGTTCACCAAACTAGAATCTCTACAAACTCCATATTATTGGGATTTTATGGAGGCTTCCTTATGTAAGCATGATCAATTAACACCATTTCTAGCCTCTCTCCTCTCTCTGGACAATGTGGGGTGGTGCTGAAAATTCTGATCTTCTAATTATGTATTGGCCTTTTGGTGACCAGACTCCATCTGGGATCTATCCAAGATACCACCCAGTGTCACATCATTAGAACAAAAGATGCTCCTAGTGCTCTTATCATTGGGAATTTACAAGTGTTTCAGGAGCCCTGTGTCAGGAACAGGGACAGAGTTTTTTTTTCTCTTTTCTTTATCTTTTTTGAGAGGCAGAAGGGAGGGAGAGAAACATCAATTGGTTGCCTCCCACACATGCCTTGACCAGTACCAAACCCAAAACCTAGGCGTGTATCCTATCCAGGAATAGAACCAGCGACCTGCTTTGCAGGATGACACCCAACCAACTGACCTACACCAGTCAGGGTTGTATTTATTTATTTATTATTTCACAGGGTACAAGGTGGGTATGAAGACCTGGAAAATTAGTCAGGAAAGGTAATAATGTGAAATGCCAATGTTTTATTAAGATATATTCTGTCGGACTTCCGGCCAAGATGGAGGCATAGGCAGACGCACTGTGCCTCTTCTCACAACCAAATTAAAGACAACAAAGATTTAGAAACAAGAAAACAACCAGAACTCAGAAAATCAAACTGTTTGGAAGTCCTACAACGATTCATCCAGACTGGTAAAAGGGGCAGAGTCGCGGCAGGAAAAAGCGGAGGTGCGGACTGGGCACGAAGGCAGCAGCGGCTGGCAGCCCCCAGGTGCACAGGCGGCGACTAGCAGACCCCGGGCACGGGGCGGCAACTGTGCAGAACCAGTAAGGCCGTGCAAGGCAGCTGGCTGACCGGGTGGTCCCACATTCATGCGCAGATAATCCAGGCAAAGGGGAAGCGGTGAAAGGAACTGGAATCTGAGAGTGAGTAAAGCAAGCGCCATTATCTCCTCTCAGACCCCGCCCCCACATACAGCGTCACTACCCAGTGACTGGGCTGTCCCGCCCTGGGGAACACCTGAGGCTCCACCCCTCACTACGGAACAGCCGCGACTAGACAAAACAAACAAACAAAAAAAACCCCAGAAATGAAAATGGCTCAAACCAGAGAACAAATCAAAGCCCCAGAGCCAATTTATCTAAGCGATGAAGAGATTGCCAACCTATCAGATGCACAATTCAAAACCCTGGTAATCAGGATGCTTACAGAATTGGTTGATTTTGCTCACAAATTAGATGAAAAAATGAAGGCTACAATAAGTGAAATGAAG